>JAVJIF010032630.1:0-193989 GCA_038442645.1 Agave tequilana | reverse complement strand
AACCATCTTGTACAGACAACTTAATAATGTGACAAACGCGACAATTATAAAAAAATGCCATTCAAAATAAGTTTTAAATAATTTTTCAAAATCTCAATCGCAACAATATTTTCGCTAGCGTTATCAGATGAAATAGCAAAAAAATTAGAATTGATTCAATATTCTCTAACAACTTTGGTTATAATGTTACTTAAATTTGAAGCATTGTAAGGATATAGAATTTTTTTTAAAATTAATAATTTTTTTTTAAAATTCAACCATAATCAATATAATGTGTATTAATAACTATATAACGATTATCGCTGAGAGCTTCCCAACAATCAGAAGTATGTGTAACTTAATGTGACAAAGAAGACAAAATTGTAATTAATATTGTTGGCCCAGAGGCCTTCCACTCTAGTTTTGATGATGATTAACTCGTGTAGTTATGTTTATTAATAATCTTGTGATTTTAATTTCAGATCATTAATCAAGATATTAGTTGGTGATTAGCTTCAACAAAGGAGTTTGGAAGGTTTCACATGGTGATTCCAGAGCCCGAGCATCAAGATCATACATTGCACTCGTTGGAGTCAAGCTCGGTGGATCACGTTTTAGATCGAGTCAACTTGAAGATGGAGATCGTCAAGAAGACTTAGGTATCCTTAGTTTAGTTTGTGTTTTAGATCCATGTGTAAAAATTAGATAGTTGATATGCTCAAGTTCATAACACACACATGTTTTATGTTTTAGTATTTTCAACAAAACATATTTTTGATTTTAAAGACAAAAACAATGATATATATATATATATATATATATTATATATATATATATATTAATATATATATATATATATATATATATATATATATAATATATATATATATATATATATATATATGTTTCATGTATATTGGACTTATGTCCATATGCAACATGCCTAAATCTGTTTAAGTATCATGTTTTTGTATTTGAATGAGTTTTAGGAAAAATCAGAATTCCTATTGAAAAATTCATGTTTGGAAAAATATAGGTTTTGGTTTTCGGTAATCTTTCCATAACACAAAAATGATTCAAAATATTTGATATTTGTCTTGAAATTTTTATCACATGTTTGTATATCAATGAAAAATGATAAAACTATTTTTGTGGAATTTTAGAAGATTTATGGGATTTATACAATATTTTTAAACCATGTTTTCTGACCCAGAACAGTGCCTGACAGGCTCTAGCGGTCGACCGACCGGTCGACCGGACCCAGAGTCGGTCGACCGACATGCACAGATTTGTGCACGTTGGGCTGGCACTTGGGCCGGTCGACCGGACCAGAGAGCTCTGCTCTCTGTTTTTTCTCGGTCGACCGGCCGGTCGACCGCGGGTTGCCAACGGTCAAAAATATGACCGTTGGCGGTCGACCGCCAGCCGTATCTGGCTGTAAAAACAGCCAACGGCTAGTTTTTTGGTTTGGGCTATATAAACCCCATTTGCTTGGGATTTTGGCCAAGATTTTCAAGAGGAAAAATTTGCATATTCTCTGGTGTTTAAAACAAGTTTTCAAAAGTGTTTAAAGCTTAAAAGATTTTCATCTTTGTTTTGTTTTCAAGGGTTTTGAAAAATTCAAAGAAAACTAGTTTTTGGGACATTATTTTGGATCTTCATTTCTATCATTTACAAGAGGTTTCCAAGTAGTTTTTCTTTGTTATTTGATTTTCAAAAACACCTTGATTTCCACTTGAGCTATATCTTCTATCCTATTCTATTAGGATCATTGTTTTGTGAAAAAAAAAATTCTTTGAGGTTGTGGAAACCTCCAAGTTGTAAACCCCTTCATTTGTTGTATCCCTCTTTGGTAGAGGTTGATTTGGATTGTGGGGTGCTCCCTCTTTGGTAGAGGTTGAGGTTGTTGTTGACTCCCTCTTGGTGAGGTGGAGTTGGTGTTGTTTGGATCCCTCTTCGGTAGAGGTGGATTGTGTTTTGTTTGCCTCGGTAGAGGTTGTATTGGTTGAGAGAGGAGTTCGGTACTCCCTGTTGTTGTACAAATCCTCCTCGGTGGAGGTTCCCTCGGTGGACAAGTTAGTGGATTGGAAATCCTTCTCGGTGAAGGCGGGGACGTAGAGCTAGGGGCTCGAACCTCGAAACACATATTTGTCTTTGCGTTTGATCCATTGACTCTCGACTCTCTCTTTTTATTTGTGTTGTGCATTGCATCATTCATATCATTCATATCATATTTGCTTGTGTTGTGCCTTGCATCATTCTTATTGCTTATATCATCTTTATATGCTTGGCTTGTGTTTGTGTGCCTCACTTGTACTTAACCACGAGAGCTTCATATAGCACCTCAACTCTTATTTAGAGGAATCAAGAGGAGTTAGTCCAGATTCCTTCACGGGAAATTCGGCTACACTCGTTAGTTGTACTAAGTGTAGTTGCAATTTAGTTTTAATTTTCGCATTTAGTTTCTAGATTAGCCATATCACCTATTCAACCCCCCCTCTAGGTGATTTCAATTGGTATCAGAGCCTCCGCTCCTGATATTTGGTTTAACCCCTAGGAGTGAGATCTTGGTTTACTAATCTACCATTTGCATTTTGCACATATATATTGTTTGCACATACTCATGGATTGCATGTCACGTCCCATGTTCAACGTTTCCAACATTGACATATGAAAACTTAGGATGTCTATGTATTTGAAAACCCTAGGTTTGCATGTTTTCCTTGCCGCTATCAAGAAATGCTATTTTGGTAATAGCAATCTGTAACACCCCGATCCGGCGGGAACGGAGACGTTACTGCGACGTACATACGCAGGTCGGAAATACCCTCACGTATATACGCTAAGCATCAGTACAGGCAAGTAAAAGAGTACGGAAGCACGTGGCAATCATACATTCCAACATAAAGATTACAAAGTTATCACTGAGCGTGATATACTGGTACATGTACATTATATCACAGCCAGAAATAAAAGTGAAATTACAATTTGTACAGCAAAAGGTGCTCACGGGCTGAAGAAGAAGATCTCCGAGCTAGCAGGAAGGATCAGGAACAGAAGGAGCTAGGACAAGTCAGCCTGCTCCGAGAGATAAGCTTGATCTTCAGTGGAGGGCTCCTCTTCAATCCAAGCTTCAGAACCTGAACATGCAAGTTCAGGGGAGTCAGAACTCCCTAACAAATATGCAGGTGAAAGCCAAATGTCATGAAGAGATAAGTATATGCATGTATTGATATGATCAAACAGTATTAAACATCAAAAACTGTGTTGAGTGTACGTGTACAGTAACATGAATTGGAGACACAAAATGAAGGTAATAGGGCCTGAATAAATCTATTTCTGCCATTTTTTTATATTTATACTTATTACTCGATCTACCCATATGTCTAGGCATGTGTAATAGCGTCCCAGCACACATACATCCACATAGGAGTAAATCGAGGCTGTTATTGGAAACCAACGGGGGTATCAACGAACAATGTTTACAGTGGGTCCCGTGCTTGCCTGGGACCACGGTCCATGACGTTCCGTTACTGGTGCTCGGAACCAGCCGCAAGGCGTACATGAGGGTCTTATGGAATGCCCTTATCAAGATGGTACCAGGAATGAGGGAGCCAGCACTCCCCTCGGTCGCCTGGAGGCCCACAGGTCAGACCGGAAGTTTTAGTTGCACAACATGCCTAGTACTACTGTAAACACGAACATATATTGATAGCCGTATGTTTCCCCCGACCCGATGCAAGTTGTCTCGTTTTATGTATTCTTTAGATAGTTATCAGATTTCGGGAATGAGCAGGAGCAAGTCAGGAATATTATGAAGACAGGAGTATCAGGAGTACAATTTGTACTATCACGTGAATTAAGTTTGTAAAACATGATGTCCGGTGATCATTCCCGTTATCGTGATAGTTATAAGAGTCAAGTGTATCATGCCTGGTGTCAAGAGATAGCATGACAAGAGGTGATATTCGTCAAGTGACAAGTCATGTAATAACAATATATAATACATGTCCCGAGGATATGGTTCATATATAAAGAAGTGATTAACCACAGCGAACAGTCAAGATTAGTCGACTAGGGAGAACAAGTAGTCGACTTATGAAGGAGTTAGTCGACTATAGAGGAGGGACAAGTCGACTAATAAGGTTGCGTTTGGTAGGATCGCGTCTTCAGAAAAATGGCGCGTCTTCAGAAAAGGTTAGTCGACTAGGAAAAAATGGGTAGTCGACTAATAAGGTCGCGTCTCAGAGAGCCGCGTCTTCAGGAAAAAGTTAGTCGACTAGGGGAAAAAGATAGTCGACTAATAAGGCCGCGTCTCAGAAAGCCGCGTCTTCAGGAAAAGTTAGTCGACTAGGGGAAGAAGATAGTCGACTAATAAAGGGTTCTAGTCGACTAATAACTGGGTCAAGTCAACTAACAGAGTGCAAACAGAGAGCAGAACCTGACTTTTGAGGGTTGCGTTTATTGATAAAAATTACAAGTATGAAAATAGTTATCCATGTCTTGGCTAGTAGAGTTACTCGCCTAAAAATGTTCCTTTGATGCGTCCGACGCTCCGGGAGAAGAATACCAAGTGAGGATGAGTCATTTGTTAAAGTGGTCGTCAATTATCACCAAAACGATTACCGGAATAATCGCGAACGACTACCGAAAAATCTACGGCGATATTGCCGACGAAGAAAAGCTCGGCCCCAATCCAAAAGGAGGGTACCGGCCCAAGAGTCTTGCCGATGATGAAGAGCACAGCCCCCAATCCAAAGGAGGTGGCCGGCCTTAAAAGAGAAGGAGAGAGGTTGAAGGTGCAAGTATAGTTCAATTTGACAAAATGAGATTTTGCAAACGATGTTACGGGGGACGAATCTATAGATCGTCGGAAAGAGGATGACGAGGAGGTGAAGATGGTATGCTTAGTGGTGGCTACGGTGGTGCAGGTGGTGGTGGAGATGGTGGTGAAGTTGATGGAGAGGATGGGTTCTTTGATGTTTCTTGGTGAAAAGAGGTTGAAGAAGGTGGTGTAGTTGTTGGAAATGGAGGAGGAGATGGAGGGGAAGAAGGTGGAGGAGTTGGTGGAGTTTGGTGTTGGAAAAGAAATGGAGAAGGTGGGTTGTGATGGCCGGCCAAGAGCTTGGGCTGCTGTTTTTTTTTTTTTCTTGTGGCTGTTGCTGGCTGCAAATGTAGGAGAAGAGAAAAATGTAGGAGAGAGAAGATGGGAGTGTGTTATATATAAAGGGGGAAATAATATATAATAATGCCATTCGAAAATGAGACATGCTATCATTTAAAGGTTGCGTCCCTTTCCAAAAGGGCGCATCCCACACAAAAGCTGCGTCTAGCTGTTGCTGGACGCAGTAAACAAACCTGCGTTCAAGAAATACAAGGTTGCGTTTACAGGAAAGACAAAAAGGCATGGGTGATTTGAACTGGGTTGATTTCTTTTGAAGGACGGAACATTAAATGCGGGATAGAGAGAGTCTCCGCATTAATTACTGAGTCCAGAGTTGGTGGATCTCGCGTTAGGCAAGGAGAGAGAAAAAGTAAAATATCCGGATAGAATTCCGGTATCTGGGAAAACACCGGAAACTCAGGAAAAGCCCAAAAAATAAAGTATCTTGAAAGGTCTCCCAAAATTCTCAAAAATAATAAATATTATTTTAAGATTTTTAGTAAAATTGGTTTTCAAAAATTCAATCTCATTTTCAAGATAAAAATCCTGGAATCCACTGTAGACGGTGTCTACACCGGGTAGGCCAGATTTTTGATAAATTCTAAAAATTCTCAAAAAAATCATTTAGATAGAAAACATGATTTTAAGAAATACTGTGAAAGCCGTTTCTAGATTTCCAATTCCGTTTGTAAATTAAAAATCCGAGAGTCGGTCAGCGACACTGGTCGACACCGGTTTTGAAGATTTGCAATTAAATTCTGAAAAATTCCAGAAAATCATGAAAAATCTAGAATATTAAAAAATAATATTTGAAACTGAAATCGGTCAAATCTGATTACCAAAAAGGTCAAATCATGCAGTACTGCTATATGAGTAAGAATTTAAATAACAGAAAATAAAATAAAATAATAAAATAAAAATAAAATTAAAAAAATACGCTCCAAAAATCAGGATACATAACTGGGTACATATACCAAGGATGGGGTGTTACACAATCATTTAGGGGCCAATGCACAAGCCCTTGAGGCTATTAGAAGCACGCTAAATAAAGACTATCTTATGCTTGTTTCTAACCTTGATTCCGCTTTTGTAGTATGGAACAAGTTGACCACCTCCACCTCCAAGTTTCAAATGCCAATTCAATAAGAGGAAGAATCTAGTGGAAAATCCGAGCCACAATGCTTCATGGTCCAAGTGAATGACTCTCTTGAGGTACAATCGGAATCTCAACTAGATTGTGATGATGCTAGTTCTTCTAGTAATGAGCATGTTGATCCCAACACTTTAAATGAAGAACTATCCATTGTTTGTGAAAAATTGATAGAAAAATATAATATTTTGAAAAAGAAAAGTTTAAGACTTAACAATGAAAATAAAAATTTGCTTTCTAAACTTGACTTGGTTTGCAAGAGAAGGAAGAGATTTCTAATAAGGGATTCATTGAAATCTAGACTAGATCTTGCCCTAAAAGAAAATGAGCTTTTGAAAATAGAAATGATTGTAATGATGTTTTGAAGAAAAATAAAGTTTTAACTTCAAAACTTGATTTTGTTTTAAAAGAGAATGATTCTTTGAAAATAAAAATTGATTCTATTTCAAAGGATTTAGATATTTGTTTAAAGAAAAATGTTTTTTTTGAAAAATAAAATTGATTCACATGTTTGCCATGCTAGGTTAGTTTCACCTATTGCATGCTCCACTTCTTCTTTAATTCAAAATGATATATCTATGCTAAAGAAGAGTGTAGATTGTTTGGGCTCCACTTTGAGCCATTGTGTTTCTAGTCATACACGTTTGGAATCCTTGTTTCGTAAGAAACAAGTTTCATCTATGAATGCACACCATCCACGGCATACACATGCTCCTCACGGACACACCCATCACACTATGTATGCTCATGTGTACACTTGTAAACATTGTGGACGTAGGGCCACCTTGCTAAATTTTGTTATGATAGAATACATGTTTCTAATTTAGTAAATAAATTTGTTTGGGTTAGGAAAGATGCTAACCTCCATGGACCCAAAAGAGTATGGGTACCAAAGATCACCCCTATTGTATTTGATGTAGGTGTGGGCTCTCGCATGACGTGAGAGCGTTGGTGCCTTGAAGTGGATGCGTTCCGAGCTTTATGAGGACTATTTAGATGCATCACTTTCAAGGAAAGTTTGGTGGGAAGACCACCTTGGTTTGGAGAACTAGAGAGGTGCCCTCATCGGTTTTGGTATCGATCTCTAACTCCCGTTTATTTACATGCTTTCATATCATTGTTTATAGCATGTTTTGATGTTTTAGATTATTATGATAATGCCATGATTATTAGATCCTTGACATACATGTATAGCTTTTGAGACACCCATGTTTAATATGGATCATTATTTTTGTGTTCTCGCATATGTTTAGCTATCATGTTTATCATAGCTCTAATATCATGTGGATTTACATAATGATTGTTTTTATGTTTTTCATGTTGATTTATGACTTGTTTTATGCTTCATGTTTTGAATATATGTTTAAATGTTAGGTTTCATTAAAACTAGGATTTATACTTGTACATATAGTGGGCCACAAATAAATCTTTATATATGTTTATACTTGAATGCTTATTTGTACCCATTAGATGTGCTAGTATAGTCTAGTTTTGATGATTCATGCATTTTAACTTATATTCCCAATTTTGGACATGTCTTATAATCATGTGATTTTACTTCATGTATATGTCTATTTTGTCAAACCTTAAGATATACATGTATACCCCTTGAGTCATTTGCTTTTCATGCAAATCTTTATTATGGACTCAATTGTGTTTAGGGATATGTATGTATACTTCTTATTTTGTCAAAACATACATATGCCTTAAAGTATAAATTATTTTAATGAAAATTTAATTTTCATGTTTTCATGTTTTAAGGAATATTGAGCTTAATTAATATTTTTCATGATGATGTGTTTCACATTTTACTTATACACTCACCCTTCTTGTTTACTCATGCTTTGTTTTCATAAGTCATATTTATGCTTCATTGAATTTGAGTGTTGGATATCATGTGAATTTCATGTTTCATGAAAAATATTTTTGTTTTATTCCTTACTTGAAGGATTTCGTACTAGTTTACAAGATTTCCCATTTAACTAGTTGCGAGATTCTTCGTTTTGGTAGAGTTTTTCAAACATACACTATTTTTTAAACCTATTTTTGAAAACCCCTATCTTCTACGGGCGGTTGGATGGGTGACCATGCCTTGTATATCCCTCTTGAATATCATTTTAAACATGAGCATGAATTGGGTGGTAGGTTATATGAGATATACATTTGATATTGTTGTTATTTCAATTGTATCATTGGATTCTTTCAAGTGGTATCAATAATGACATTTTTTTGTATACTCATATATATTTTTTATGTATGTATGCTTACACTTCAAATAGTATCAATTTCGATTGTACCTATTTTTCATACATATATATATTTTGTTTATGCTAAGCTTGAGTTTTAATGATCATCATGTTTCAATTGATTAGTTTTCAATTGGTATTCTAATACAAGCTTAGACATTGTTTTAATTGATATTTCATAAAGAGGGAGAAAACTCGTATTTTATCTTTCAATTGGTATTTGGTTTATCATTGGTTTTGTATTCCACTCCCTTACTTTATGATAGAAAATAATAATTTCAATTTGGTATCATATGTTTAAAAAGAATAATACTTTAAATTGGTATCAAGATTGTATTTGTTTTCTCAAAATTGGTATCAAGATGCTCTTCTGTTTACTCAATTGGTATCAAGATTTTGTTTATTTTCATTGGTATCTATCGATCTATTTCTTTCAATTGGTATCCATGAAAATTTATATTGATTTGTTTGATATCACCCCTTTGTTAATTCTTTGTTTCGAACAAAAAGGGTGAGAAAAATGTTTTTGTTTTTACTTGGACCCCTTTGTTGATGATTGACAAAAAGAGGGAGAAGTATTTGAGTTTATATGCATGTTTTATATGCATGTTTTTATTTTATTTATTAGTTTGTCGTTTAATTGTTTAATTGGTATCAAGAGCATTTCATTGCTATTAAGAGCATGTTTTTATTGGTATCAAGAGCACGTTTTATGCATGATGCATTTCATATATTTGGTATCAAGAGCATGTTTTTGTATTTGGTACCTTGTTTTATGCATGTCTATGCATACATGTTTATGAGCTTTCATTGTATATTTATTGTTTATTACTATGCATAAGTTAAGGGGAGCTTCCTTGAGGCTTAACTTTAATCCATGCATATATAACTCCATGAGTTTTGTCATCATCAAAAAGGGGGAGATGTTGGCCCAGAGGCCTTCCACTCTAGTTTTGATGATGATTAACTCATGTAGTTATGTTTACTAATAATCTTGTGATTTTAGTTTCAGATCATTAATCAAGATATTAGCTGGTGATTAGCTTCAACAAATGAGTTTGGAAGCTTTCACATGGTGATTCCAGAGCCCGAGCATCAAGATCATACATTGCACTCATTGGAGTCAAGCTCGGTGGATCACGTTTTGGATCGAGTCAACTTGAAGATGGAGATCGTCAAGAAGACTTAGGTATCCTTAGTTTAGTTTGTGTTTTAGATCCATATGTAAAGATTAGATAGTTGATATGCTCAAGTTCACAACACACACATGTTTTATGTTTTGGTATTTTCAACAAAACATATTTTTGATTTTAAAGACAAAAACAATGATATATATATATATATATATATATATATATATATATATATATATTATATATATATATATATATATATATATATATATGTTTCATGTATATTGGACTTATGTCCATATGCAACATGCCTAAATGTGTTTAAGTATCATATTTTTGTATTTGAATGAGTTTTAGGAAAAATCAGAATTCCTATTGAAAAATTCATGTTTGAAAAAATACAGGTTTTGGTTTTCGGTAATTTTTCCATAACACAAAAAATGGTTCAAAATGTTTGATATTTGTCTTGAAATTTTTATCACATGTTTGTATATCAATGAAAAATGATAAAACTATTTTTGTGAAATTTTAGAAGATTTATGGGATTTATTACAATATTTTTAAACCCTGTTTTCTGACCCAGAACAATGCCTGACAGGCTCTAGCGGTCGACCGACCGGTCGACCGGACCCAGAGTCGGTCGACCGGGCGGTCGACCGACGTGCACAGATCTGTGCACGTTGGGCTGGCACTTGGGCCGGTTGTAACGCCCCGATCCCGGCGATACGGGGACGTCACTGCAACGTATATACGTAGGTCAGAACTACCCTCCCGTATACACGCTAAGCATCAGTACAGACAAGAATCAGAGTACGGAAGCATATGGTGCATTATACATTCCAACATATATATATATACAATTACAGAGTTATCACCAGAGGTGATGAATATTACAATAATAATACATCACAGATATGCGCAAATGCGAGAGTACAAAAGATATACATATGTGAATGGTACAAAGGGAGCTCACATACAGGTATACAAGGAAAAGTATAAGAGTAAATAGAAAAAGGGCACTCACGAGTTTGCTGAGAGGAAACTCGGGAGGCATACAGGGGGCCTGGAAGGATGTGGCTCTGGACGATCGGCTGGAGATCCACGCTACGCTGCGCCACTCTGAGCAGCGAAGGGGTAAATCCACTCGCTCCAAGCTCCAAGACCTGGACGTGAGAATCCAGGGGAGTCAAATGATACTCCCCAGGCGAGTGTAGAAGCAAAACCAAGTGGTGAAGCAGGGTGAGCACAATAATGCATATATCAAGTGGGAATACTCAGGAGGCAGATAGGATAGAGCAGGTAAGAATAGATATGGCATGATAATCATAAAACAGGAAATCAGAATAAACCAAGGACGAGCTACAAGGTAGTCATGACATAATACTCATAAAACATGAAATCCGATATAAAGTCCGGGAAAAGCAAATACGGTAAGGCACAGCACAATTTCATAGCTATTTAAGATGTAGGCTTTGGTATGCGTCCCATTCCACATACCTCTACTTACAACTTAAAGAGCCGATTATTATGACACTTTTATTACTCGTCTTGCCCATATATCTCGGTATGTGTCTCGTGTACGGCCAACTCACATACATCCATATATAAGCAAGTCGAGGTTGTTATTGGAAACAGCGGGGGTATCAACGAACTATGTTTACAGTGGGTCCCGTGCATGCCCGGGACCACGGTCCAGGATTGTTCCGTTGCATGGAAACGGAAGCCAGCCGCAAGGCTAAACAGGAGGGACTTATGTATGCCCTTATCAATCAGGAATAAGGGAGCCAGCTCTCCCCTCGGTCCCCTGGAGTACCACAGGTCAGACCGGATATAAAGTGCACAACCTAATGCCACTGTAAACACGAACACATATCGATATCCGCATGTTTCCCCCGACCCAATACAAGTTGGTCCATTTTAAGATTCAATAGTTTAATTATCACTTCACGGGAATAATCAGGAATTAGGCATGATCAGGAAATTAGGAGTACATAAGTACTATATAGTCAGGTCGCTGCATGTAAAGCAGGAATACAATATACAGGTCACTGATCATGATACAGGATAATAAGTCAAGTCCCCGTAAAGATGACAATCACAAGTCAAGTACATCATGCTGGGTGTAAGGTGATAGCATGATAGGATGGTGATAATGAATAAGCAACCAAACATATAAGAGATTGATAATAATCAGGTGGTAAGTTATGTCAAGAGATTGATAATAGTCTGGGTAAGTCAGGTCATACCAATAGGGTCTTACCAAATAGTAGCAAGTCAGGTGGTCAGGTGGTATACACCAGATGGTCAGGTGATATACATGTGTTAAAAGGAAGCATGCAACTAACAAGTCTGAAGTAGTAGTAGGGCAAGTGTAAACATAACAGTAATCCAAAGTCCAACGACCACGAAGGGTCGACCACGCATGGTATAAGCAATAAAAGACATAGCACATGAAATAAAATACATGAAAGCTAAAGCGAGAACATGCGCATAATCAATGAAATAAGAAGTAAGAGGGTAGCAAGTGAGAACACTCGCCTGAGTCACCAATATACCGAAATATCCGAAATCCCCGGAAGCTCGGGATGCGCCATAACCTGTGATATAAATATGTAGAGAGAAGAGGAGAGAGAAGGAGAGAAGGGAAGATGGTGTTTGTCAAATGACAAGTCAAGTAGTACCTATACATGAGATAAGTCTAGAGGGTAAGGTTCATGTTCAAGAAAGGAATCAACTATGACAGACAGGCAAAGTTAGTCGACTAGGATGGAAGAGTAGTCGACTAATAGTGATGGCAAGTCGACTAACAGTAAGGTATAGTCGACTAAAACTAGGTTCCAGAGAGTTGGGTTTGGTTTCAGAGAAAAGTTAGTCGACTAGTTTAGAAGGGGTAGTCGACTAATAGTGGACTCCAGTCGACTAACAGATACTTAAGTCGACTAAGTTTGTGATACAGAAAGTTGGGTTTCTGATTCAGGATAAGTTAGTCGACTAGGGAAGAATGGGTAGTCGACTAATAAGCTATAGTCGACTAATAATATAATCAAGTCGACTAGAGCCGAGAGTTAAGTTTTCTGGTTCAAGCAAGGTTAGTCGACTAGGGTCAAGGGTGTAGTCGACTAAGGGTCTCTAGTCGACTAGGAACTAAGGTAAGTCGACTGATACTGTGTTTCCTAGAACTGGTTTCACAGGACATGATAGATTAGTCGACTAATGGTTTGGTCTAGTCGACTAATCGTGGGAAAACAGCAAACAGAACAGATTTTCTAGGGTTGGGTCTAATGGCTAAATAATCATGAATTGAAGACATAATTGCACATGATAAGAAGACATAAGTATACTAGAAATTGACTAAGCCTTGGTGATGAAATTTACTTACCAAAAGGAGAGGTTGGTGATGGAGAGATGGTGGTCCGGTGAGAGAGAGAGAGAGAGCAGGAGAGAGAAAGGGAGTGTGCTCCCAGGAGAGAGAGAGAGTTCCAAGAGAGAGAGAGAGGGAGAGTCCAGGAGAGAGAGAGAGAGAGAGAAAGAAGGGGGGCTGCTGCCCCCTCCCTCACCCACACAGTGCCCCCCCATTGGGGGCACTCGGCCCTGGCCGACGGCCAGACGGCGGCGCCGGGCGGCGCCGGCCGCCGGCAGAGGAAGGAGGGGCGCCGCCTCCTCCACAGAACACAGGGGGGCTGTTGCCCCCTCCCAGCAAGGAAAGAGGGGGGCTTTGCCCCCCTCAACAGAGAGAAAAGGAGAGGGGGCTTGCCCCCCTCTCAGCCCCAGCACAGGGGCCCAGGTGGCCCCTGGCTGCCCGCGGCCGCCGGCATAGCGCCGGCGGCGCCAGAACAGGGGTGGCGCCGGCCACCCCAGGAGAGGAGAAGGAGGGGGCCCTGCCCCCTCCACACCAGCGCACAGGGGGCCCGAGGCCCCCTGGTCGCGCCCAAGGCCGCCGGCACATGGCCGGCGGCGGTCTGCCCTCGCCGGGGCAGCGCCGGAGGAGAGAAGGGAGGTCCGTCGGCGATGGTTGAGGCCGTGGCCGGATCTCGGAGGAGGAAGAGAGAGGGAAGGGGAGAAATTATGTGTGGAGAAGGAAGAGGAAGAGATAGAGAGAGAGAATTGAGAGAGAATTTGGGAAGTGAAGTGAGAGAGAGGGAGAATTTTGAGGGGAAGAAGGAGGTGGAGGCTGTGGTCGCTGGCGCCAGGGGAAGGAGAAGAAAGAAGGGAAGAAAAAGAAATGAAAATGAAAAGGAAAAGAAAAAGGAAAAAGAAATAAAAAGAAAAAGGAGAAGATATTTTGGAGGGTTGTGTGGTGGGGGATTTTGGGGAAAAAGAAAAAGGAAAATAGAGAAAAACAAATAGGGTGGATAGGAAAAATGGGGGGAAAGAAAAAGAAGAAAAAGAAAAATATGTAGATAATATTTGGATCTGGGAAAATCCCAAAAATGTCGAAATGCTGGAAAATCGGACTGATTCGGAAAGGTCTCGAAATAATCTCAAAAATAGTAAATATTATTTTAAGGTATATAGTGAAATCGTTTTCAGAAATAAAATCCCGTTTTCAAATTAAAAATCCGGAAGTCAACCGCCGATACCGGTCTACACCGGGTCGGCCGGATTTTGATAAATTCTGAAAAATCCCAAAAAATGTATTAAAGAATAAAATATGATTTTAAGAAGTAAAGTGAAAGCGGAATTTAGAAATTCAACTCCGATTGTAAACTAAAAATCCTGGAATCAGTTACCTACCGACTCCGATGGAATTTTCATAAAATCATAAAATCCTCAGAAAAAGAATGTAAGTAAGAAATGTGATTCTAAGAATTAAAGTCTAAAGGACCATCTAGAAATTCCTAGCTGTGTGTGAATTAAAAATCCTGGAATCGGTTATCTACCGACTCTGGTGGAATATCCATAAATTCGTAAAATCTTTAGAAAAAGGATTTAGGTAGGAAATATTACTCTAAGAAGAATCGTCTAAAGACTCTTCGAGAAATTCCAAGTGGTTTGTGAATTAAAAATCCGGGAAGCGGTCAGCGACACTGGCCGACACCGGTTTTGAAGATTTTCATTTTAATTCCAGAAAAATCTAGAAAATCATAGAAAATATATAATAATGGAAAATGATATTTAAAACTAAAATCGGTCAATTCTAATTATCAGAATGTCTAAATCGAGTAATACTCTAGGATCGGGCCTTCGGTTCAGACTAGGGCTGACTCCGAATCCACGAATCCAAATCCAAGACAAAACAACCATATAAGGAATTCATAATACAAAAATAAATACAGGAAACAAATCGAAAAATACGATCGAAAAATCTGAATACGCAACTAAGTACGTATTCCGGGAACAGGGTATTACACCGGTCGACCGGGCGGTCGACCAGACCAGAGAGCTCTGCTCTCTGTTTTTTCTCGGTCGACCGGCCAGTCGACCGTGGGTTGCCAACGGTCAAAAATATGACCATTGACGGTCGACCGCCAGCCGTATCTGGCTGTAAAAATAGCCAACGGCTAGTTTTTTAGTTTGGACTATATAAACCCCATTTGCTTGGGATTTTGGCCAAGATTTTCAAGAGGAAAAATTTGCCTATTCTCTGGTGTTTAAAACAAGTTTTCAAAAGTGTTTAAAGCTTAAAAGATTTTCATCTTTGTTTTGTTTTAAGAGTTTTAGAAAATTCAAAGAAAACTAGGTTTTTGGGTCATTGTTTGGATCTTCATTTCTATCATTTACAAGAGGTTTCCCAAGTAGTTTTTCTTTGTTATTTGATTTCCAAAAACACCTTGATTTTCACTTGAGCTATATCTTCTATCCTATTCTATTAGGATCATTGTTTTGTGAAAAAAGAAATTATTTGAGGTTGTGGAAACCTCCAAGTTGTAAACCCCTTCATTTGTTGTATCCCTCTTTGGTAGAGGTTGATTTGGATTGTGGGGTGCTCCCTCTTTGGTAGATGTTGAGGTGTTGTTTACTCCCTCTTGGTGAGGTGGAGTTGGTGTTAGTTTGGATCCCTCTTCGGTAGAGATGGATTGTGTTTGTTTGCCTCGGTGGAGGTTGTATTGGTTGAGAGAGGAGTTCGGTACTCCCCGTTGTTGTACAAATCCTCCTCGGTGGAGGTTCCCTCGGTGGACAAGTCAGTGGATTGAAAATCCTTTTCGGTGAAGGCGGGGACGTAGAGCTAGGGGCTCGAACCTCGAAACACATTTTTGTCTTTGCGTTTGATCCATTGACTCTCAACTCTCTCTTTTTATTTGTGTTGTGCATTGCATCATTCATATCATTCATATCATATTTGCTTGTGTTGTGCCTTGCATCATTCTTATTGCTTATATCATCTTTATATGCTTGGCTTGTGTTTGTGTGCCTCACTTGTACTTAACCACGAGAGCTTCATATAGCACCTCAACTCTTATTTAAAGGAATCAAGAGGAGTTAGTCCAAAGCCCTTCACGGGGAATTCGGCTACACTCGTTGGTTGTACTAAGTGTAGTTGCAATTTAGCTTTAATTTCCGCATTTAGTTTGTAGATTAGCCATATCACCTATTCACCCCCCCTCTAGGTGATTTCAAATATTTGTTTCTGTTTTTTCAACAACCCTAAATATTTATATTCTTATAGTATTCCTACTAATCGACTCATAATCCAGATTATGAGTTGTTCTAATATATTCTGTAAATGCATCATCTTCAGTTATAATAAAAGTCTGCTCAGAGCGAATAAGATATTTGGCTAAATTAGTCTTACATGTAGCACGATTATAAGTAAAAGTGTCTAGTGTGCCGCCATTTTTTTTTTTTTTTAAGTATCAGAGTCAGATTTTGATCCTGAGGCTAGTAGGTTATGGGCCCACCGATCTTCTGCTACGCTAACCAAAATACCTACATATGGCTACGTGATGAAAGTCAGCGATGTATTTAAAATAAATACACTAAGTCTCAATACATTAAATCAATAATAAGAGCTCATAATCATCTAGCTTTATTAAAACAAGTATGAAACATCACGAATGTTGATTTATCATAACGACAGAAAAGGAAGAAAAGTAACTAAATTCTCACAAACTAGAAAAATTAATGATAAACCGTTTATTGAAGCTCTGTGAGGTCCTCAGAATACTCCTGATCTTGTGGAGTCTCTAAATTCACACCTGAGTAAACAAACTCAGGGTCGTTAATAAATGACCTGGTGAGTAGTAAAATGAAGGGATATAAAAGAAATATACAAAAATAGTAACAACATGCACTATTAAGTATGGTATAATTTTAACATCAAATCATGGGATATCTCATAGATCCAATGTTTCTTAAACATGTATATTTTAAACCTAGTACTTGTTATTTGAGGTTAGCAGTTTGAGATATTATCTATATTTTAGGTGTGTTCCGTGCATAACTAGGACCACGACCCAAACTTCTGACACTGAAACAGGTCCTACCGCTATATAGTCATGTAAAATGTATAACAGGATAAACAAAATGGGGTGTGCCACCCCACGAGAACCCTGCAGTGGAACCCTCTTTTGGTTGTACAATATTTTTCTAGGTCCACCCAAAGAATAGACGATGTCTCACCTTTTAACTTCTTTATCCGGTATAAATTATCTAATGTTCGTGTCACCTAAGTTACTTGGCTAACACAATGACAATGCAACAATAGAATAACCATTTTAACAATATAATGGGATGATGGTGTTACCGTATGGAAATATTTTTCTCATAAATTCTTGGTAACATTAACAAAGTTGTTATCATGTAGTTGTCATGTAAATTGTTCTAGTTTTTCCAGTAAAAATCAACCTAATGTTCAAAATTAGATAATTCCAAGAATAATACTAATTCATTTAAATGTCATAAAAAAACTCTTATTTTTTAATACAAGAATTTAAATAAACAATATTATATTTATCAGTAAATACATAACTTACATGAGGAATGGATAATCTATAATAAAGCATGATCCTTTTAAAGTGAGTTGAAGCATTCACCTGAGCTTACCCTGAGTCCAATTATCGAATTATTGGATTTCCAGAAATCTACATTAATAAGTTAATTCATTAGAAGTTGTTAGGATTTTACAAAAATATACTATTTTGATGTTATCAAGCATTTTGATCCCAATTAATAGACAATCTATAAGAAAAGAGGATGAAGATAAAATGAAGATGGGAGTTTTTGGAGAGATAACGAAGAGAAAAAGGTGTTTGTTTATACAAAAAGGGGAAAAGAGGGAGCTAGTGGTTACCTTGATGCTTAAGTTATCGAGAGAGAGAAAAAGAGATGGAAATATATTAAAAAAATACTTGTTTTATCTTGATCCTTGCGCCTCCATTCACCTGTCACCAAAAAATGAGAGGAAGAGATCTTGGAAGAGAGATGTCCACTTAATGGCTGTTTGGATTCAAGGAAGTGGGCGGAACTGAGAAAGTGTCATTTCTTACTTCTGATGTCCATCCAAACACCGGAAAAGAACCTCTTATCCTTTTTTCATTTCCCTCTTACTCAACCATCCTCACTTCCAAGGTGCTACAATTAATTTTGTGATCATTTAAGGGGTTGTTTGGATTCAAGGAAGTGGGCAGAAGAAAGGAAACGGGGAAGTGTCATTTCTCATTTCCCTATCTATCTAAACACCGAAAAAAGAAAAATTAGAAAACCCCTTTTTCTTCTCTTTTTTCTTTTACATAACCATTTTCTCACTTCTAGTGTGCTACAGTTAATTTTATGGTCATGTAAATCTCATCTGGAATAAGTTGTAGCACAAAATAGTTAATTTTGTGATTATATAAATCTCACCTGCATTCTAATTACAGCCCAACTTTTTTCTTAATTTATTTTTATTTGAATATTATTTTGCGATCGACTTTATGGTCAACTTTTTCACTTTCACTTTCACATTACCAACCAAATATCGAAAACGACATAATATTTTTCAAATCATACTTCCCAACCACATCCAAACACTAAAAAACTTAGTAACCAATTCTCAAGTTCCAAAGGGAACATTACTGCTTCTTCACTTCTTCACTTTCACCCCCTAACAAGACAACCCCTAAATCTCATTTGTAATAAGTCGTAGCTCAATTAATTTTGTTGTCGTGTAAATTGCATTCTAATTACAGTTCATTTTTTTCACAATTAATTTTATTTTAATATTATTTTACAGTCAACTTTTGTGGTCAACCTTTTCACTCCCACTTCTACATTACCAGCCAAATACTGAAAAAGATATTACACTTTTTCAATTACACTTTCCAACTACCAGCCAAACACCGGAAAAGAACATAACTTTTATTTTCTAAAAAGAAAAGAATCATACTTTCCAATTCTTCCTTTTCACCACTTTGAGGCATCCAAACAGTTCTTTAGAGTCCAGATATGATCTTTTCTTTTCTTTTCATTTTCTTTTTCCAAGAGAATCAAACACTTGATATAAATTAAGGGAAGAATTATGGTTTGGTGGGGACTAAATCACACGGGCACCCATTTGCTCCCTTCAATTCCTTGCAGCCAAACACAAACAACCTAATACAAAGAAGCTTAAAAGTGGAAATCACTTTCCAATTTTTTTAATCTTAATTTAAAATCCAATTCCAACTCAAAACTTAAGAATTGATAGGGAAAGTCATGGGAAAGTTAAGAATGGGAGGGGGGAGAGAGAGAGAGAGAGAGAGTAATATATTAATTTTGAATGTTTATGAAGAGAGATTTTAAGTGATAAAATATTCAATAGGTGAGGTGCGGCTGTTGTCGCTGTTAATCTCACATTAAGGTGGACCACTAATCTTTTAGTATTAATTGGATTCCATAATTAAAGCCTAACTGATATTATGTACGCCCATATATAAAGTTACATTTGTATAAGGTTTAATAATCATGTGTGATATTAAGGGCCATGATGGGTGGTTTTATCACATGTGATTAATTGCAACTGTAGACCCACTTCTCTCCTCTTGAAAAAAAAACAACCCTCCTTTTGTGGGGTTCCATCATTATTTGAGTTAGGGTTTGTGAAAAGAGAAAGAGACAGAGAGAAGAAGGAGTTTGCAATTAGGGTTTGCAATGATCAAGGAAAGGTTTTGGATCTCCATCAACATACCTTCACTATTCCGCTAATGGCTTCAGGTATGTATTTATATGTATATGCATTTGAGATTTTTCTTGAGATGTATGGATTCTAGATCCTTGATAGATGTTTTCACTATCATGAAGTATTTAAGTTTTATTCTAACATTTGGTATCAGAGCTTCGTTTAAGAATCAATACATCTCAGAATAAGGATTATGGGAAATTAGGGTTTTTTTGATTAACTGTTTCAAAAATCAAATTTTGATCATTTAATTGTAGAATTTTAAGAGGATTTAGTAGCCTTAATATTCTGTTAATATTCCTCTAATTGTATAATCACTTGGATCAGAATTAATTTTGGTTAAATTAGAAACCCTAATTTTTCCCATTGATAAGGCTTCAGTCGATAAACAGTTACAAGTGTTCTGTTTCGTCGACTGTTAGTCGACTTGCCCGAACCACTAGTCGACTAGGTCTCCTTCCAGAACATTATGACTTTCTGTATTTTTTACTGTTAGTCGACTTGATCTTTTGGGTAGTCGACTAATAATTGGTATAGTCGACTAACCCCTTTCCCAAGTCGACTAACAGGTTGACCCGAGAGTTGTGTTGTTCTCTGTTTCCCTGTTAGTCGACTAACCTTCCTGCAGGAGTCGACTTACTTTGACTTAGTCGACTAACCTTTAATTGTTAGTCGACTTGACTTGACCCTAGTCGACTAGTCTTTCCTTTATAGTCGACTTGACTTGGCCCTAGTCGACTAGGCTTACCTTGACCAGTCGACTAATGTTTGTTTAAATTCAATCATAAATGTATGTTACACATTTAATGTTATGGTGTTAATATTGATTGATATTGGTCAAGTGTTAACATTGGAGTATTATGGAATAACTCAAATAAAAGGTTAGAGAATATTATTGGTTAGTTTTATATTCATACGGCTTATTGATTTAGTAGTTGCCAAAGTGACCTATATTAGTAAGCCTTATGAATATAAGACTACATAAAAGATTTGTCAATAAGGGTGACATTAAAGTCAATAATATTCTCGGTGGCGGTTCTAGTTAGGAGATTGGGACTCGCCCAAAGGAAAGTCTCTTTCAAATAATTACGAACCGGGTAGGGTAGTATAATTTATCCAACTTAGTGGTGTAGAATTGGATACCCAAAGGTAACATGACTTACTGTCTAAGTGGCATAAATTATATTAGAACTACATAGGTGATAAAAGGTCTCACCTGTAGAGTGAACACTGGATATGCTTAGGTTTCTCCCAAAGGAGAAATCAAAGTGTTATCAATAGTTCATCTTCATAAAATTTAATGCTTTTGTATTGATTCAAGGCCTTAATGTGAGCATTGTCCTATTTTGTTTCAGTGAACGTTCCCACTTCCCTTCACTCTCATGCATCTAGCATTCCAGCCCTGAATGGTACAAACTTTTCTGAATGGTTTGAACATGTCCAATTCACACTGGGTGTACTGGATCTTGACATGGCTCTTCTAGTTGAGAAACCTGAGGAAATCACTGCTGAAAGTACAGCAGATCAAGTTAGTCATGCTAAAGCCTGGGAAAGATCGAATAGACTCAGTCTCATGTTCATTAAAATGACCATTGCCAATAACATCAAAACTTCACTCCCTCAGACTGCTAACGCTTCAGAACTTTTAACTGCTGTAAAGACCGGTTTAAATCTGCTGATAAGTCATTAGCTGGCACCCTTATGGCTGAGTTAACTACCATGAAATATGATGGTAGTAGAGGAGTCCAACAACATATCCTCAATATGACTGATAAAGCTGCAAAGTTAGGAACACTGGGAATGAAAGTAGATGAATCCTTCTTGGTACAGTTCATCCTCAGCTCACTTCCTCCTCAGTTCGGACCATTCAAGATTCACTATAATACTCATAAGGATAAGTGGAATCTGAATGAGCTGACTAATATGTGCATTTAAGAGGAAGTGAGACTGAGGCAAGAAGGACATCACTCGGTGTTGGCAGTAACTCAAGGAGCTATACATAAGAAGGGAAAGTATGGAAGAGGTAAGAGGTTTCCACCAAAGAAAGGGAGTGAACCTGGGGAAAGTAGCCAGGGTCATGGAAGGACTTTCACTGTCAAATGCTACTTTTGTGGCAGAAAAGGACATGTGAAGAAGGATTGCAACAAGAGAAAGGCTTGGTTCGAAAAGAAAGGTATGAATCTTTCTTTTGTATGTTATGAATCAAATCTTGCTGAAGTTCTTTCTAATACTTGGTGGATTGACTCTGGAGCCACAACTCATATAACTAATTCAATGCAGGGATTCCTTACAACCAGGAAACCGAAGGAAAGTGAAAGATTTGTCTTTATGGGGAACCGTCTCAAAGTGAAGGTCGAGAATGTTGGAACTTATCGACTACTCTTAGAGACGGGTCATCAGATGGATCTTATAGACACTTTTTATGTACCTTCAATATCTAGGAATTTAATGTCATTATCCAAATTAGATGTTGTTGGATATTCAGTTTTATTCAGTTGTGGAAAACTCAATTTAATGTTTAATTCAATGTCGGTTGGACATGAAATTTTATGTGATGGTTTATATAAAATTTCCTTGAATTATGAGTTTGCACAATCTCTTTTAACTCTGCATTCGAATGTTGGTTCTAAACGTGGCTTAATTAATGAAAAATCCTCTATCTTGTGGCATAGACGACTGGGGCATATCTCCAGGGATAGAATTGTAAGATTAGTGAAGAATGGGATTTTGGATAACCTAGACTTCACTAATTTTGGGTTGTGTGTGGATTGCATAAAAGGAAAGCAAACCAAACACTCCATGAAAGGTGCCACAAGAAGTAAAGAGCTTCTTGAGATAATTCATACAGATATTTGCGGACCACTCTCTATTCCATGTTTTATAGGAGAGAGATACTTTATCACATTTATAGATGATCTGTCTCGTTATGGTTATGTATATCTAATTCATGAAAAGTCTCAGGCTGTTGACATCCTTGAGGTGTTCATTACAGAAGTCGAGAGATAATTAGATAGAAAAGTTAAAATCATCAGATCAGATCGAGGTGGTGAGTATTATGGAAGATACGATGAGTCAGGACAAAATCCTGGCCCATTTGCCAAATTTCTAGAAAAGCATGACATTTGTGCTCAATACACAATGCCAGGTACGCCTCAGCAGAATGGAGTTGCTGAAAGGCGAAACCGGACACTTATGGATATGGTTAGGAGCATGATGAGTTTCTCTAATGTACCTAATTCATTGTGGAATGAAGCCTTAAAGACTGCTATGTATATCTTGAACAGGGTTCCTAGTAAGGCAGTCTCAATAACTCCTTTCGAGTTGTGGACTGGTAGGAAACCTAGTTTAAGACATTTACATGTTTGGGGTTGTCCAGCAGAGGCTAGAATATATAATCCACAAAAAAAGAAATTAGACTCAAGGACAATATCTGGGTATTTCATTGGTTATCCAGATAAATCTAAAGGGTACAAATTTTATTGTCCTAACCATAGTACAAGAATTATTGAAACTGGTAATGTCAGATTCCTTGAGAATGGCGAAATTAGTGGGAGTGATGAACCAAGAAAGGTGGATCTTGAAGTGATAAGGGTAAATATTCCAATACCCTTTACTTCAAGAGAAATTGTTGTCCCTCAGCTTGATCATCAAGCTGAGTTACCAGAACAACATAATGATATTGGTTCACCACTTCATGAGGATATCGCCATTGAAAATGTTGTAGAACCACCACAACCGGCAGCTTTGAGGAGATCTCAAAGGGAAAGAAGATCTGCCATTTCAGATGATTATGTGGTGTATCTACAGGAATCTGATTTTGATATTGGGATTAATAAAGATCCAGTTTCATTTTCACAAGCCATTGAAAGCAATGATTCTAGTAAATGGATTGATGCTATGAATGAAGAGTTGAAATCTATGGACCAAAACAAAGTCTGGGATCTCGTCGAATTGCCTAATAACTGTAAGAAAGTCGGGTGTAAATGGGTCTTTAAGACCAAGCGCGACTCCAAAGGCAATATCGAACGATATAAGGCCAGACTTGTGGCTAAAGGTTTCACTCAGAAAGAAGGCATTGATTATAGAGAAACCTTCTCTCCAGTATCAAAGAAGGACTCTTTTAGAATCATTATGGCTCTTGTAGCTCATTATGACTTAGAGTTACATCAAATGGATGTGAAAACAGCTTTTCTGAATGGAAATTTGGATGAGGAAATTTACATGGAGCAACCTGAAGGGTTCGCAAAGAAGGAAATAGAACACTTGGCTTGCAAATTAAAGAAATCCATATATGGACTAAAACAAGCTTCCAGGCAATGGTATATAAAGTTTAATGATACCATTATCTCTTTCGGATTTACAAAAAATAATGTTGATCAGTGTATATATATCTGAAGATCAGTGGGAGCAAGTTTATCTTTCTGGTTCTGTATGTGGATGATATTTTGTTAGCCAGTAGTGATATTGGTTTACTGTATGAAACTAAAGACTATCTTACCAAGAACTTTAAGATAGTTGATATGGGTAAGGCAGCTTATGTTATTGGCATAGAGATCTTCAGGGATAGATCTCGAGGATTGCTAGGACTGTCTCAGAAAGGTTATATCAATCGAGTCTTGGAAAGATTTCATATGGAACTTTGCTCAGCCAGTTGTGCACCCATTATGAAGGGTGACAAATTAAGTGGGAGTCAGTGTCCAAGAAATGACTTAGAAAGGGCACAAATGCAGATAGTTCCGTATGCGTCAGCTGTTGGGAGCTTGATGTATGCACATGATTGGTAGTGAAAAGTGCATTTTTATCATCATATTTACCATCACATTTTCATATTTATTCATATAATTATGCACTATTACTAATGTTTTATTATTTATTGTGTGCATGCCTTGGGTAATTAAAAAATAAAGAAATAAAAGCCTGAATGAAGCCCAGAAGCCCAAAAAGCCCATGTGCAAGCCCATGTGCAAAAATTGTAGTAATTTAGAAGTTTCTTATTATCTAACCTAATCTAAATTTAGATTTTTAAATTCTTTATTTAAAATCTAAGGGAGGAAAAGGAAGGATAAGAAAGAACTCCTAATTGCTAAAAGAAGAGGGAAGGGATAGACTTCTACTCAACCCTAGTTGCTTGCAAGACAATCCTAAAGATAAAAGGAGAAGAGTTTAAAGATAAATTCGGATTCAGACTGTACATGTTTTAGTATTCAGATCATAACTTTTGCTACAGATATTCAAATCCGATGGTTTAAGATGCTCCAGAAAGAAGACTTGAAGACCTACAACTCTTATGTTGATCAAACTTTCCAATTCAATCCGCAGATAAGACATATTCGGTGATCAACATGATAACAAGTTGCAGGACAGAGTTGTACTGGGACTCTACTTCTTCCAGCTCCTATAAATACCCCTGCAGAGCAACAGAGAAGGGCACACAGAAAATACAGAGCAAAAATCTAGGGTTTTTAGGCTAACTTGTAGTTTAGGTTAGATTTTTATTTTTCTTTTGTAATTTTTGTAACTGAGAGTGGAGAAAGCTTTCATGGAGGAAGGAGTCCATACTTGTACTGAGGTGACAGCGGTGTAAGCCTACTTTTCTTCCATTGTTAATGAAATCCACTTGAGGTTTGTTTTCTTTTATTCTTGTTTAATCTTGTGTTTTCTCTGTTCTTGTTTACTTCTGTTATTTCTCTCTAATGTTTTGTGAACCGTGAGATCTGATTGCTTCGAGACTGCCTAGCCAAAGAAGAGCACTTGATGGCCTATGGAGATGAACAATCCTTCTTTAGATTGTCTTTTCTTTTCATAGTGTAGGTAGCGAAGGTGGACGATCCTATACGCCATACTTGCACGCCTTCCAAGACAGGGTAAGTCGTCGCGAACAGATCAAAGGTAAGCAAGGTAGAAGAGGTTTGTACGTGTTATAGTTTCTTTCTTTTTATTTCTTTAGTTTAGATCTCACACTACCATATTCTCAATTTCTTTTTCTCACTTTCATTGTAAATATCACTTCTAATTCTCATTCTTCTTTCTTTCTAACTTAACTTTAAATTAATAAAAACTTTAGAGATAACTTATTGACAAAGCTTCCATCGCTAGTCCCTCCCTGAGGATCACGACCCGCATAGCCACTGCTGCCGCGGATTCGAATTGAGAACCTTGCACATCTTTACTTCTAAATCTAATTCCTTATTTTTGTTTGCAGAAAAAAGTTCAATCAAAAAATTGGCGCCGTTGCCGGGGAGGGACGGTAAGTTTTTCTCTAATAAAAAAAATTAATTATTAACTAATTCTTTTAATTCTTTTCTGTTTGCAGGTTTGGAGAACAGAAAAACAGCAGCAGAAGTGGACATATAGCAACTCTGTGCCTCTGCCCTCGAAGGCAGAGAGCAGAGCATGCTACTTTGCCGCAAAAACGCGGCAATTGCCGCGGATCCGCGGCAGTAGCAGTGAATTACTGACTCAGTTTTTTTGCAGGTTACTGAAATTTGCAAATACTGTTTACTGCTTTGTTGATTTTGTTCTGTGATAAACCTGTATACTGCTAATTAAATCAACAGTAAAAAACTTGTTGTTAATGATAAAAATTGATTAGACGTTTGCATATTAGGCACGTGTCTTTTCAATTACTTTATTTTACTGTTGAAGAGTGCTGGAGCAAGGTACGTACGCATTGCATGTAGAATAGGACTCATCTCTTGGTTGATTTTCTACTTTAAGTGAATCTTATCTACTTATCTTGTACACTTGCACTAATTCATCTTAAGGGCATAACCCATTAACAAGATAAGGTGGGGATTTCATCACCCTTCCTTAGCCCAAAAATCATATCCAAAGCACTCACTAACCCAAGCCTAACTTAAAAATTAGTAGACGTTGACCCTAGGGACATCTCGGACTCAATTAGGAGATTATCCTAAGGGGGAACAGTGCTGGAAGTTGACTCCTGCCAAATCAGTGTCTAGGAAGGGGATTGAGGGCCGAAAGCCCGAAGATTGGTGGTTATTTAATTAAGGAACGTCTTTGACGGAAAACCTCCCACCACTCTTGCCCTGACCTGGCTGATTAACTTGTGGTCAAAGTCTGCACCCTACCTCCCGTGGATAGTCTAACCAGTTAGGAGTCGTCTAGGTCATAGGTCTACCCTAACTTAGGTTAGAATTTTTCTTTTTTGTTTGTTTATTTGTTTGTTTTTTTCTTTGTTTGTGTTGGTGTGATATGGCATATAATAATAATTCCAATTTTAATCCATATTACACACCTAACTATTATTCGGATACTACCAACCCGGCATATCATAACTTTGACCAATCTAGTGTGCCGGAATGGTCTTATCCGAATGAATATAGCCCACACCCTCCATCTTATGACTATAATTTCCATAATAATTTCAACTCGTCACAGAGTTTATGGGGTTTCGAGTCCCCCGAGTCTAATTCTCGACCAAATTGTCCTCCATATCCATCTAGTCCACATTCTTCCCAAGATTCATACTCAGATCCACCCATTCAGAATAGAAATCCATCTATCTTGGAAATGATGAGTATGAATGAGTCCAAGAAAAAATCACCATCAATCTTAGACATGATGATGCGTGAGTCCACCGACTCACAACTTCATCACGATTACCCGTCCTATTTTCAAGTCCAATCAGAACATGATGCACCTATCGACTATGAAGGGATGCTTGCCGCCATGAATCAGGCTAGATTAGCCCATGATCATGACCTAGATTTGATGGTTGAATCTTTACGTTCTCACCGTTCGGCCATTTCTGCTTTCATTGACCACTCGATTAGAGCCGACGAACCAAGTTGCTTTGGACAACAAGATTCTAATTCAGTACCATCATGTGAACTTGCCGAAACTTCAAATTCTGATAACTTGGCAAGTTTTTCCTTTCCTGAATTAGAACTTGAACATGAATATGATCATGATCTCCCACTTGATGATTCAATTTTATTTCCTGATCCAATAATGACTCCAGTGTCTCCACCTGATTTCACTTTTTCCGAGTCAACATTGGATCCTATTCCAATTCATTATGAAATTGAATCACCCATTTTAGATGATCATATTGAACTTGACTTAGATTCTCACAATCTCTTTACTTCTGAAACTGATTGTACAATTCTGACGGAAGATGTTGACCTTAGTTTTGAAGAATTGTATGGCGATGAGCTAGAATTCCTTAATATTGGAAGTAAAGAGATATCACTCATATTAGGTCACATTTCATTGTGGGAAGAAGATTGTGGACTTGAGTTTCTATTTCTTGACTTGGACCCACTTCCTGAACTTAGCCCGACTCCTGAGCCCTTACTTGATTTGAGCTTCTTCCCTGAGTCGGTATTCGTTCCCGTACCTATAATGTCCAAGTCAATAATTCCATCTTTTCATACTCCATTTTGGGACAAGGAGGTTGAGACAATTAACTCTGAAATTTATTATGAAAATTGAAAATTTGATGGGGTGAAAATACTAAAAACTGATTATACATATATTTTAGTGGGTTATGTAAGGAAAGTTTCTGGTGGGTTCCACCAAATTATCTGTTATCTTGATTGGGCCGCATTTCGTGGACCAATTAGACCACCTCCGGAACCACCACCCTAAGGTAACTTCCGCCTTCCCTTGTTCTGTTTCATGCATATATGCATTCATTCATACATTGAGGACAATGCATGAGATAAGTGTGGGGGTGGGCTTTACTAACATACTAACATAGGTAGAAACTAACACAAAATTTGCTAAAAAAACTTTAGAGAAACTTGCTTAACGCTTCCATTGGGCTTTACTAACATACTAACATAGGTAGAAACTAACACAAAATTTGCTAAAAAAAATTTTAAAAAAAAATTATAAAAAGGACAATATTTTGACTTATTTTTTTGAAAGAAATCTAAGTTAGTTTTAAGTATTAGGAAAATCATGATTAGGATTTCTAAAATCTTGGTCAAAATAAATAAATTGTTTAATTTTTAGGTATAGGAGAGAAATTGAATAAGTAATTAGTCTTGATTTTTACCTTAATGAAATATGCATACCAAATGCATATCTAGGATTCTAAGACAAAGACCTTGTGCCTCATAAAAAAAAAAAAATCACCAATTAAGCTGATACATGTGCCTCAAGAAGCATAAGTATTCATACCTAAAGGTGAGTAAATAAAATAAAGTCCTTAGTTTTGGGGCCTACTTCACTCGAATTTGAGTCCGCGGGGTGTTTTCTCACCTGGTGCCCTAAAGCCAACCGGTTTGGGAGTCATCGACTTTAAGTTCGTTACATGGGTGGATTAGAAAGCCTAAGGAAATTAAGGAAAAATTACTTATATATGTATTAACACATCTAATAGTCAATTAGTTAGGTATGAGGGCCTCAAGAAGCCTTAATGCTTATACGAAAGAAAATTAGATGCGTTATACATATTAAAAGAAAAAAAAAGAAAAAAATATATATATATAGAGGCATGAGAGTCCAAGTTAAGGAATTCCTAGTATAAATTCATAAGGATGCATCTGATTTTTGGTAACGAAAAAGACTATATTAGAAGTTCAATTTTGACCCTTACCTAAAATGAAAACAATTTACTTTATAAAGACTAAGTCTAAGAATGAATAAAAATGAGGATTCTAAAACTTATAGACTACTTAGTCTCTTCAATAATAATTCAAATATTTTCCTTTTTATGGATTTTGTGGGTGTAATCCGCTGAAAACCTTCACGAGACAACACTCGTCTTCTAGGGTAACCTAGAGGTTTAACGGCTTGTTGCACGTGCTAAGTGCAACCGTGATTCCTACGAAAGTGAGTTAGGTTAGATTAATTCTTCTTTTCTTTTTCTTTTCTTTATTTTTACTCGAGGACGAGCAAAAAAATAAGTGTGGGGGTGTGATTGGTAGTGAAAAGTGCATTTTTATCATCATATTTACCATCACATTTTCATATTTATTCATATAATTATGCACTATTACTAATGTTTTATTATTTATTGTGTGCAGCCTTGGGTAATTAAAAATAAAGAAATAAAAGCCTGAATGAAGCCCAGAAGCCCAAAAAGCCCATGTGCAAGCCCATGTGCAAAAATTGTAGTAATTTAGAAGTTTCTTATTATCTAACCTAATCTAAACTTAGATTTTTAAATTCTTTATTTAAAATCTAAGGGAGGAAAAGGAAGGATAAGAAAGAACTCCTAATTGCTAAAAGAAGAGGGAAGGGATAGACTTCTACTCAACCCTAGTTGCTTGCAAGACAATCCTAAAGATAAAAGGAGAAGAGTTTAAAGATAAATTCGGATTCAGACTGTACATGTTTTAGTATTCAGATCATAACTTTTGCTACAGATATTCAAATCCGATGGTTTAAGATGCTCCAGAAAGAAGACTTGAAGACCTACAACTCTTATGTTGATCAAACTTTTCAATTCAATCCGCAGATAAGATATATTCGGTGATCAACATGATAACAAGTTGCAGGACAGAGTTGTACTGGGACTTTACTTCTTCCAGCTCCTATAAATACCCCTGCAGAGCAACAGAGAAGGGCACACAGAAAATACAGAGCAAAAATCTAGGGTTTTTAGGCTAACTTGTAGTTTAGGTTAGATTTTTATTTTTCTTTTGTAATTTTTGTAACTGAGAGTGGAGAAAGCTTTCATGGAGGAAGGAGTCCATACTTGTACTGAGGTGACAGCGGTGTAAGCCTACTTTTCTTCCATTGTTAATGAAATCCACTTGAGGTTTGTTTTCTTTTATTCTTGTTTAATCTTGTGTTTTCTCTGTTTTTGTTTACTTCTGTTATTTCTCTCTAATGTTTTGTGAACCGTGAGATCTGATTGCTTCGAGACTGCCTAGCCAAAGAAGAGCACTTGATGGCCTATGGAGATGAACAATCCTTCTTTAGATTGTCTTTTCTTTTCATAGTGTAGGTAGCGAAGGTGGACGATCCTATACGCCATACTTGCACGCCTTCCAAGACAGGGTAAGTCGTCGCGAACAGATCAAAGGTAAGCAAGGTAGAAGAGGTTTGTACGTGTTATAGTTTCTTTCTTTTTATTTCTTTAGTTTAGATCTCACACTACCATATTCTCAATTTCTTTTTCTCACTTTCATTGTAAATATCACTTCTAATTCTCATTCTTCTTTCTTTCTAACTTAACTTTAAATTAATAAAAACTTTAGAGATAACTTATTGACAAAGCTTCCATCGCTAGTCCCTCCCTGAGGATCACGACCCGCATAGCCACTGCTACCGCGGATTCGAATTGAGAACCTTGCACATCTTTACTTCTAAATCTAATTCCTTATTTTTGTGTGCAGGTAAAAACTCAATCAGCACACACTTGTACCAGGCCAGATATCAGTTTTGCTGTTGGGATGTTAGGAAGATACCAGAGTAATCCAGGAATGGAGCACTGGAAATTGGCAAAGAAAGTAATGCGGTATCTTCAAGGGACGAAGGACTATATGCTCACATATAGGAGATCTGATCAGTTGGAAGTGATCGGTTATTCGGACTCAGATTTTGCTGGTTGCCCAGATAGCAGGAAGTCTACCTCAGGCTTTATTTTCATGCTAGCAGGTGGGGCAATCTCGTGGAAGAGTGTAAAGCAGTCTATCACTGCTTCATCCACGATGGAGGCTGAGTTCGTAGCATGTTTTGAGGCCACGAATCATGCATTATGGTTATGTAATTTTATCTCAGCACTTGGTGTAGTTGATTCTATTGCCAGGCCGCTGAAGATATTTTGTGATAATACAGCAGCCGTTTTCTTCTCTAAGAATGGAAAGTACTCTAGTGGTTCCAGACACATGGAACTTAAGTACTTGGTGGTTAGAGAAAGAGTTCAGAAACAGAAGGTGTCAATTGAAAATATAAGTACCACTTTAATGGTTGCTGATCCATTGACCAAGGGATTGCCTCCAAGGACATTCAAAGAACATGTTATTAGAATGGGTCTTTTGAGTAATCTGTAATGTATGTTTTTGGTACTTGTGTAATTGACACTATTGCGCAATAAAAGTTTGTTTCTGTATTTCCTGTTATCCAATTATGTGTGCACATATTATGTATGGATGTTTGTTAAACAGGAAATGTCTTGACAAGACAAATTACAGGGGTCATTTTGGTTATGGACTCAATTAGTAAGGGTTATCAATGTTGTGGTACGTAGAAGGGAGTATGACATAGATGTTGTATAACCGCTATGACTCACATTGATGGTCCAAGCTAATTGCAGTATTACAGTATCTCATTATTTGGGCTTATCAGTTTTTTTTTTTTTTAAATTCGTGATCACGTGTCAAAGTTTTTCAGTATGGAATCCAATGGAGTCAAAATGTTTTTAAAAAATGAGTCTTTTTATTTGTTTTCTAAAGTTGTACTGTAATCGGCTAGTGGTCCAAGTGGGAGAATGTTAATCTCACATTAAGGTGGACCACTAACATTTTAGTATTAATTGGATTCCATAATTAAAGCCTAACTGATATTATATATGCCCAAATATAAAGTTACATTTGTATAAGGTTTAATAATCATGTGTGATATTAAGGGCCATGATGGGTGGTTTTATCACATGTGATTAATTGCAACTGTAGACCCACTTCTCTCCTCTTGAAAAGAAAACAACCCTCCTTTTGTGGGGTTCCATCATTATTTGAGTTAGGGTTTGTGAAAAGAGAAAGAGACAGAGAGAAGAAGGAGTTTGCAATTAGGGTTTGCAATGATCAAGGAAAGGTTTTGGATCTTCATCAACATACCTTCACTATTCCGCTAATGGCTTCAGGTATGTATTTATATGTATATGCATTTGAGATTTTTCTTGAGATGTATGGATTCTAGATCCTTGATAGATGTTTTCACTATCATGAAGTATTTAAGTTTTATTCTAACAGTCGCCGCACATTTTCCTCATCCAATTTCACTCTACAACCAAACATTTTTGATTTTTCCTTCTTGTCGGCCTATTTGCCATGTCATATTCCAACGCCAATTTTTCTTGCTGTAGGTCCTATATCAACTTTTCTTAATTTTTTTCTCAACAGCCAAACATGTTAGGAAGAGAGCTCACTGCATACTCTCTTTATTCTGTTCAAGCCGAACAATGTCTGAAAGGATTTTTATGGGCTCAGTCCAATCCATAATTTGAAATGCATGTTGAGCCCAGTCCAGTCCAAAATTCTTTCATTTTTTTTTTTAATTTTATCAAAACTGACTGAGGAGAAGTCTTCTCCCGTGACTTCTATATAAAATTTGTTCGTCGTCCATCTTCATTCGCGCGCATGAGAGAGTAACACCCGCTCCTTTACCTTGTTTATTCGTCGTCGCCGCCCAAGCGCCCCCTTCTCCTTTCCCCTCTCCGCCCGCAGCTGCTCCCTCTCCCCCTCGATCTCCCTTCCCCTCTCCGCCCTCCTCTCTCCCTCTCACCGTCATCGCTCCTTCATTGATGATCGCCGTCGATCGGTTTTTCATCATAGACAGTGGTAGCTGTGGTACACTAATCAAGACCGACTGAAGGGAGGTTTTCTCCTTATGACTCATATGAAAACTTTGTCTGTCCGTTCGTCCTCACCTGTGAGAGAGACCCCCCATTCCTCTTCCTCTCTCACATCGCCCATTATTCTTCCTCTCCCCCTCATTTTTTGCCGCTGGCGGTGGCGGATCGATCGGTTTCCCACCGCTATGGGCGGTATACTAATTTTATTCTTCTTTGAGGTAAGGTTCATTTTCAGATTTCATGGGCTCCCCCGGCCTCAAGGAAAGGACACCCAGGACCCCGGTGGAGGCCCGGCTTCAACTACGGGTCGGGTTTAAAATCTAGGCCCGAACTCGAACTCGTAAAATAGCCAGAGGAGATCCGCTCCCGAACGATTAGCGGCAGAAGCCCCAATTCCCCCATGCTCCGCCGCCGCCGCCCCAGCCCGCCGCAGTGGGCCCGCCTGGCCGCGGTAAGGCGGTTCGCCCGCGTCTCTCCTCCCTCCGACGTCTCGGCCGAACCGGTCATCCTAGTCAGTAACAACATCGCCCGGCTCGGGCCTCCCAAGGAGCCGAAGCCACGTCAGCTCCTCTCCCTGCCCCCCTTCCCTCCTCCTTCCTCTCGCTACCCGCTGCCTGGCCGCAATCTGGGTCCCACCGCCTCCGAACCGGGCCGGGCGGTTCGGGTTACCGCGATCACCTGGGTCAAGCACTACTTCGACGAAGTCCGGCGTAGCGTGATTGAGAGCCATTTCAGAAAGGGGCTTGTAAGTTCTCTTTCTAATTCATTTCTAGGGGTTTAAAAATCAATTTTTATTTCACAAAATATTGACCTTTTAAGATAAAATTCAAATTTTATTTTTGCTTATGTGATCAGGTCCATGTGGAAATCCCAAATCGCAATGGCCATTACCCAGATTGCTTGAAAAAGGTACTAAATTTCAAGAAAAATTTCTCCAATTTGTTCCTTTTATGAAAGGGTGTGAGATTTCTATTCTGTTGCCGGCATTCAGTGACTATGCATTGCAGTCTTGATGTAGATTAAGCACAATGATGTTATGGAGGCTGGCATGAAGATACGACTCCCGGTGTCAGTTGCTGAGTCTAGGATAATCAAGAGATATGACACAATACCGACTGCAACTCTGAATCCCAATGCGGATGAGATTGAATACATCCAGAGACTCGTAAAATACAAGGCATAATTTCTGTTCTCATTTTCTACTCTAAGGCATAATTTTGTTGACTTTGTGTATTGACATCAACAGTACAATTGTAAAATTTCAGGATTCCGCTATAATTGTACTGAATAAACCTCCCAAAGTGCCCGTGAAGGTTTGAGTTTAATTTTGCCAGGAGTTGGGTTGAACACTGTTACATTTCGTTTGTTTACTAATTGTGCACTTTCTGATTCTGTTAGGGAAATTTACCAGTTCATAACAGCATGGACGCCTTGGCAGCAGCTGCACTATCTTTTGGCAGTAAAGAGGGTCCTAAGTTGGTAACTTCTTGAAGTTCTAATTTTTGAAGATACTCATCTTTTAGTGGTAGACATAACACATTTTTTTACATCGTTCTCTGTTTATGACAATTTCTTCCCTGCAAAGGGATGCAAAATGAAAAATGATAATTTACACTCTGACATGCGCACACGTGCACACACCCTGCAAAACCCCTCTCTTTCCCATTGTCATTCATATAAACCCCGGTGCACACCACCCCACCCCACCCGCACGCATGCGTTCCCGCGCGCGCACACATACACAATCTTTTATATCATCAATGAAATCCATGTTATCTTTGTGTTATCCCTCTAAATAACTACTTGCAAACATATCTTTTGAGAAAGCTTAAACTGTTGCATGCATGCATGTTCTGTTAGCCTTCTCGTAGATTATGTGGATATACCTTAGATGGTCTTGTTAAATGCTAACTCCAATACAAGAAACAACTATTTCATAATTTTTCTCTAGTCATGGAATTTGGAACGGGTGTGACAGACATTTTAGCAATCATTAAAAGCACATTTTTGCTGTCCAGTTAATATCCTGAATAGATCTTTTGCATTCTTATTTAAAGTTTTAGAAGGAGGTTTATGCTGCTATGAATGTTATAAAAGCAGATTTGAGGGAATGCTTGCCAAAAGAGGGGGCAAGACTATATGTTTTCTTTTTTTCTATATAGTGATCCCTTGTTCGTTTTGTTTATGCCAGGTGCATCGACTTGATAGAGACAGCAGTGGCTTGCTATTATTAGGAAGAAAAAAAGAAAGCATTGTTCGACTTCATTGGCTATTTAGGAACATAAATCTAGCCAAGACATCTTCTCAGGTACATAAGCTATGCCTTTTTAACGACTACAGAAAGCCAAGAGAAATCTTAAAACAAAACGGATTAATAGATCAGTCAAAGGGAGACAAAGAACTACCATAACCTTTTATGTGGTCTCTCTTCTTTGAAGTAAAGTTCGGATACAACATGTCCTTCCATATCATGATGGAGAATCAAACATGTAACTTTAGTTTGTGTTATTGAGAAGATTTATAAAAGGTGCTACCTTTTTGGAGTCTTTTTAATTATAATATATATTTCAGTTGAAATCATAACCTTAGTATGAAATCTTTGCTCCTGCTTTTAGCAGACAACAAAGAATTGGGATGAAGGCTTAGTTCTAGTGTTCAGGTCTTGATTTCTGAACCTATGCAAGCATAACTAAAACAATTAATTCCATAAAAAGTGTTGTTCATGCTCATTGCTTTGTTAGTTGTTGAAAGGAAAGCTCGTATTATCAAATCTTAAAGTTTATCTTTGAAAAGAATTCTAAAGCATTTTAATTCTGAGGAAATTTAGGGTTTCTTTTTCTTAATAAGATATTCCCATACTAACTAATTTCTTAGGTGTGGAATGATGCTTGTGAAGCGACAATGCAGAGATATTGGGCGTTGGTCATAGGCTCACCCAAGGAAAAGCAAGGCATTATTTCTGCTCCACTTTCAAAGGTCCCTTCCACTTTTTGATATTTCTTGCCATATTATCCATGCATTAGCTGCATTTGCAATATCTTAGTAGGGGAGAATGCGCCATGTGAGTGGTGGTCTTCATGCCCATATTACTGTTATTTCAAGGAAAACTGTTTCTGTAATCCTCTTTTTTCTTAAGTTTATTTTTTACCCCTCCTAACTTTGCTTGATGTTTTCTCCTGTTTTATAAATATTATCCCCTTCTTTCTATCATATGTCAACTCTTTGCTGTGGATCTTGGTGGCTTTAGAACAATTTTGCTCCAAGGTTTTAATATATATATATATATATATATATATATATATATATATATATAGAGAGAGAGAGAGAGAGAGAGAGAGAGAGAGAGAGAGAGAGAGAGCACATACACACATGAAATTCCCTTCACTCACTCTTATCTATTTGTTCTCTTACCTCCCAAATTAGTCGAAAACTTTTGGCAAAACCTTAACAAGCAATACCAATTTACTAGCTTAGGCGAACAATTAATTACACAAAAAATCTAATTTCAGACAAGCACGAGGGATCCAAATGCAGCAAGCAATTAGAATAATAGATTAGATAAGCAACAAGCAATTAGAATAATAGATTAGATAAGTACAGTGACGGGATTTCTATTCATTTCAAATAAATTAAGAAAGAAGGGGTTGGAAATTTTTATTCATAATTTTTAAGTAAATGACCTTTTCAATTCATTCAGATTAATGCAGAAAGAAGTGTTGTAAATTTTTATAAATCAAGAGAAAATATTATAAGTTTATCACCAAAAAGTAATTATTGATTTTACCCATGCATTCAAACAAATTTAGAAAGAAAGGGCTGAGTAGTTTGAAATTGAAACAAGTTAATATTAAGTGATTTTAACAGTGAAAGGTAAATTCTCTATTCATTCACATACATACAAGCAGATGTAGTTGAATATTTCTATAAATAGAATTTAGTGGAAAATATTTATCACTAATGAAATTTAGCAAATGATTTTCTCATTCCTTGAGATAAAGTAAGAAAGGAAGGGCTGCACAATTATGTAAAAACAATTATCACCATAATATTTGAAAAATATGTTTTCCATGCATTCAAATAAATGCGGAAAGGAGGGATAGGATAGCTAAAAAATAATAGGATAACTTAATTTATAAACAGAACGAAGATTCAGATATTTTTATAAACAGAAAATGTTTTTCCCCCTATTCATTGAGATAAATAAAGAAAGAAGAGGCTATGCAGTTTTATAAATTGTATCAAATAATTATTACCAGAATAATGTAAAAAATAATTTTCCATACATTCAATATAAAAGTATTCAATCAATGGATTGACTTTCGATTCGTGGATCAATTGATTCAAGTCTGTGAGTTAAGAATTTGCAGAGATATCAGATGTTCTATTTGTCCTATATATTTTTTTCTGAGTAGTAGATCTGATGAGATGGATGGTTCTTCTTCAAGGCGAGTCTCAGAGCTATTTTTTTGCGGGTTAATGACTATTCTATAATGAGTTTTCAGGTTGTTTGAGCTATTGAGAGTTGTATTGAGTGTTTGGATTCTCATTTGAGTGGGTTATTAGAGAGGTTGGATTCAATGCAATATTTTATATTCTTTTTTTGATTAATGAAAGTAATTTTTCCGTTCAATAAAAAAGCATAAAAAAGGGACTGGATATTTTTCATTAATTCAGATAAACTAAGAAATGGGTGAGTGGGCAAGTTTTATAAATTGAAAGAGATTAGTGCCAAATAATTATCCCTCAAATTAAAAACTATTTTTTTAATTCTTTCAGATAGATGAGAAAGAGTCGAATAATTTTATAAGTCAGATTTTTTTTATTATTATGAAATATTCATCGCAGGAAAAAGTCTATTCGTTCAGTGATAAATTTTTAAAGAAGGGTCAGGCAGTTTTATAAACAAGTACCTAATAACTTTCACTGGAGAAGTTAGAAACTAATTTTCCATTCATTCAGATACATGCAGCAAGAGGGTCAGATATTTTTACAAATTGAAAAAATTATTTTGAAATATGAAAATATTTACTAAATGAAAATTTTAAAATGATTTTCCATTTATTCACTTAATTGATAGAAGGGTGGTTGGGTAATATTACAAATTGAATTTTTTTTAGTATCAAGCAATTATTATTAGAAAAGTTTGAGAGAGGGACAGAGTTGACAGGCTCTAAAGGAGGGGCAAAAACACATTAAAAACTCAGGGTAAACCCATCCTAAAACTAGTGTGACTCATGGTAAGCAGTCAGACTGTGACAGGATAGAGGGTGATGATATTTATAATCAGGGGGCAAAACATTGAGATAGGTTAGGAGAGGGGCAAAAGATAAATTTAAGAAAAAAAGGGTACAGATGCAGTTTCCTCCTTCCCTTCATAAAATTGAAACCTTTATTTTATGTCCTTGCTTGATTCAACCTGGATGAACTTTCTAGACAATTTGACTACTGAATCACTGATGCTGTAAAGAGTTTTCGATTGTGCTACTTCTAATTTAGTCAACCTTCAAAGCCGAATTATCTTCTTTGCAATTTAAATTATATAAGCCGACTACCATAAACTCACGGGTTTTAAATGATTCAAGCAACTGTCTCTGATCTTTGGTTCTTTTTTCATCCCTTGTTTGTGAAATTTATTGCAGGTTTTTCTGAATGACGGAAAGATGGAGAGAGTCATTCTAGCTCATCCTTCCGGCATAGATGGTTCTGAAGAAGCTGTAACTGAATACCGAGTCCTGGACCTACCATCAATGGTTGTTCATGGATTGAGCTTCGCCCACTTACTGGCAGGAAACATCAGGTTGAATAAACTATTTAATTCTTCTCTCAACATATGTTTTTTATTTGAAGTGAACCCATCTTTCAGACTCCATTAACAAGCATGATGCTCTACTTAGACCATTTTGTATTTTGGAAGGTGGCGAGTAAGCTGAGTTTGATGTCAGTTTGAATGTTTCAAAATTCATATGTGCACACATTGATTTATGTGAAAATACACTTGTTGTCCACCACAACTCCATTTATATGATTTTGTCCTTGCCTTATCATAATATCATGTGAGGAAAATGATTTTCATGTTGACACCTTTGCTAACTTATACTTTGTTCTCTCTCTGCCAGTGGTAAATGGGAATGAAAGGGCAACCTGCAACTAATTTCTTGAAAAATTAGAAGATGTGATGTCACCAAACTAGTATTTGTATGAACCTTGCTGGTTGTTAACTTCTCTTAAACACAATGTGACTTGCGGAGAAAGAACATATATATAAGTTCGTTTTGTAATCAGGAGATCTCTGTCTCAGATGACATTTTGTAATCTTATTTAAACAAGTGGAGATGATTTAACATTTGCATTCACCAAGAATGCATGCACTTCCCCATTTGCATTCACTGAACATGGGGGAACAATTCCTATTACCAAGTTAGTTCATGTGGTTACCATTCTACATCCAGACACAGAAAGTCAACACACATTCTCTTGAACTTCTAGTTCACAGATAAGTGAAGATATATATTGTGCAAAGTACATGCATGAATAATCATTTAGAACTTGTTTATGTATACAATTCTGCATGGTTACTGGTTGTTGCCTGTTACTTCTATGACAATTTCTTGCTGTTGAACTTCTGCACCCCATACGATCTACTCTGGTCCTTCATACTCCCGAGTGTCATGCCATTATCATTCTATGTCCAAATGCAGAGAATTTTTATGGTACCTTGTACTTCTATGATTATTATATATGACCTGTTCATTCTTCCTCACAGCTTCGAGTACATTGTGCTGAAGCGCTGGGCACTCCAATTGTTGGAGACTACAAGTATGGTTGGTTTTTCCACAAGAGATGGAAACAAATGCCTCGAGTAGACATTGAGCCGTTATCGGGAACACCATACAAGCTTCGAAGACCAGAGGGGTTGGAGGTTCAGAAAGGCAGCGTTATGTCCAAAGTCCCTTTGCTTCACCTCCATTGCAGAGAGATGGTGATCCCCAACATTGCAAAGTTCCTTGGAAATACGGATGAATGGTACGATGAGGGCAATCCCTGGTCGGCCGAGAAGCCCAGTGTTCTCCGGTTTGTAGCGCCGATGCCCTCCCATATGAAGATAAGTTGGAACCTCATGTCGTCTTACTTGGTCTGACCTGCTTGGGGCATAGGATTTTCAGCATTATTTTTGACAATTTTGTACTGGTTACCCTTTAGCAGACCCCCTAGCTATTAAGTTGGCATGTGTAAGAAATATTGTTGAGAGGAATATAATGTCCACTGCAGGGTGATTGTCTGTTGTAAATTATTGTTTCAGCTGTACGAGGGTTCTGACTTCAACGAGATGGTGGGATCCTGCATATCCTTTGATCTTGATTTCTTTAAATTTGTTGTAGACGTCTCACTATAAATAGTGGCTGCTGCTATAGTGTGATATTGTAAATTGTGGTTTTGCTATCAATGAATTTTTAAAAATAATGAAATTCCAATCAATCAAGTGATGTTGGCTAATGCTTTGAGCTTCTCGAATTTTGGCTTGCTAGTTGGTACCAACTATATCTTCTTTCAAATGTTGTGTAATTTTGCAAAACAATCCTATATTGTTATTTTGCACGCTCTTTGATGTGTACAAGTCTCAATTTAATTTCATCTCACTTCATGTCCCCTCAAGGAATAGTAAAAATTTATTCTATCAAATTTTTTATTGGAATAGTCTGATTTATTGTTACGAAGAAAGTGAGTCATAATAGTACTGAGAATATTTTATGTGTCATTTTGAGGAATAAGAATCATTATTGTCTTTACGTTGCTTTAAAATCAATTCACATTTATATCATTTAGAAAGATTTCCGCGTGCCAAAAATCTAGTGGTGATAATCTCTCCGCCCGCCCCCACCTATTTTATAATGGCTAATAGCCTTGATGAATGGGTGTTAAAACATCATTGAGTCATCATTGAGTCTCGGTGAAATTTGTGCAATTTTTTAGGAAACTTGAAAAGAGTATTACAATGAGGTATTACAATTATTGCTTTTAGTCACCCCCTCTTATTATGGATTATATTCAATCTTTGACAAACGGGTGTTTAACACAAAATATTAACACCACATTCACTATTATTAAAATATTGCTTTTACATTTTCATTTCTCAATGACCATTGTAAATAACAATTCCACAAGGGCCTTTCTACATATCGCTCCCAATCTCCCGCCTTTCCCAACCTGGTCCCCAAAATTGGCTCTCAGGCATCGCTGCAGGGGCATGTTCGTCTTTCCGCGAGCCAAGAAGCGCACGTGCAGCAGCGGGTCTCTCCCCTCGTAAATCCCATTATCGCTAACCCCCCAATTCTCAATCCCCTCTCTCTCACTACTGCCCCTTCCTCTCAAATGCCCTCGACTCGAAGACGGGAGGGGAAAGAAATTAACGACGATAACGAGAAGAGAGGAAACCCTCAATCGATCGCCACATTCCGCCCGATTTGGGCGAAGGAATCGAGAAGCCCTAATCTCACACCGCTCTCTCACCAATGGAAAGGAACGAACTTGAGAGACGAAAACTCTTGGATCGCTGGCGAAGGATTCAAGTAGAGCTCGACGACGACGATCCCTCCCCTTTGAAGCATCAGCAAACCCGCAGGGCTAAGGAGCAGTGGTTTGCTTCCTTTCCCCATTTCAATTCGCTCTTGATATAATTAGCTTAGACCAGTTCTTGATTTTTGTTTTCAATGTTTAGTGTACTGATTTTAGTTTTCACTGTTATGAGAATTTGCAAAGGGTTTATGAAAGATTGCTGATCATGCTGGCATTGGCTTGTAGGGGTTTAGTTGTGTTATTTCATTTCAACCTTATTGTGCTTTCTGTTGTAATTTGGATTATAGATTGAACCCGTAATTTGTTTCTATTACTTGTCAGTGGCACTAGATTTCTAGGCACATGCAATGCACATGTAAGAAAACCCTTTGTATTTTCTTAATGTATGTTTTTTACTAGTATAATTTGTGTCAAGGATGATTTAAGTTAAAACATCTTAATTGCTTAATGTGAATCAGTTTATTCATGGTCTCTTAAACACCAAGCTGGTTTCCGAATAAAATCATTATCAAATATTTAAACCGACTCACAGTTTCCAAATACAAAAATTTGCAAGGGCTTTAAAGTGTTTAAGATTATGATCAAATATTTGGATTAACGATTTGTATGCCCTAGGCCATAGATCTAAGCAACCAACCACCTTCGGTTGTCCATGTTGTGTTAATTTGATGCATAGGTAATAAAGCTTAAATCATTTGAGCTTTAGTTTTTGGAAACTCCAAATGACATAGATCAACTTTAACAAAGTGTGTTTTGTAGAGAAACAAAACCCTAGAAATCATACTTTATTAGAGAAAGATCATCTCAATATATATAGAGAATATAAACGGGTAGTGGTTATGGGCAAATGTAAACCCAATAACCCAATTAACTTATTATCTAAACTAACACTTTCCCTCAAGCTGAGTATAAATATCTAACACGTCAAACTTGCTACATAAGTTAGAAAACACCTAGGGTGAGACAGCTTTGGTAAGAAGATATGCTAACTGCTTCGAAGAAGGGATGAACTGGAAAGTAACTGCCTTCTTGGTCCAAGCATCTCTGACGAAATGACAATCAACATCAATGTGCTTGGTTCTTTCATGAAATACATGATTCTGAGCAATATAGATAGCAGATTGATTATCACAATGCATAAGCATTGGTCCAAACTGTCTAAAATCAAGCTCCACTGGTAAATTTTTTAATCAAACCATTTCACATGCATTATGAGCCATGGCTCTATACTCTGCTTCAACACTTGAGTGTGAACAACACCTTGCTTTTTACTCCTCCAAGTCACAAGATTTCCTCCAATAAAGGTACATTATCCAGTAGTAGACTTCTGTCTCCTCAGTCACCAACATAACCTGAATCAGGGTATCCAGAAATGCGTATATGTCCATATTTTCTTTACACCAAGCCTTTTCCTGGACAAACCTTGATATAAGTCAAAATCTTTAGCGCAGTTGACCAATGAGCTTCTCTGGGCTGATGCATGAACCTACTCAGTACACCAACTTTAAAAGTTATATCTGGCCTAGTAACAATGAGATGTATAAACTTCCCAATTAATCTCCTACATCTTCCTGGATCATCAATTGTGTGACTATCATCAAACTATAAGTCCACATTGGCTTTAATTGGAGTGCTAGCAGGTTTGCACCCTAAAAGTCTTGCTCCCCCCAGAAGATCTAGAGCATTTTTATTGAGAAAGAAGTACACTATATTTTTGATGTGCAACTTCAATTCTAAAAATGTATTTAGGCATCTGGCCTTATATCTAACTACCAATCTATATGGGTAAAATTTTAAGGTATAGACCCAAACGACATTTCACAACAATAACATTTGTGGGTGCGGAAATCAACTCTTAAGTTTCTCGAGAAATAAGAGCATCCATCTCTTCATCAATGGCTTGCTTCCAGGTAGGTACCAATGAAGCTTCCTCACAAGACCTAGGTATTTACTCAGAAGGCACAAATAGAGCAAACTGATGAAAAGTGAGGTTAAAGGGAATGATCATAGAAAATGAACTTTGAAATAGGATGATTAGTGCAAGACATGTGACCTTTACAAAGGCAATGAAGACATCAAGGTCAAAGAGAGATGCCGATGGTTGATAAGGATTGTCTACTGGAGAGGGGTCGGCTGGAGTTGGTTCAGAACCAGGAACCTTTTGACGACGAGTGTAGACGTATTTGAAATCCCAAACTGATTTTGATGCAGGCGACTCTGAAGTGTCTACCAGTGGCACGAGCGAAGAATCAACAGAAGCAGGTGCAGGTAATGGCACAGTCAGTGGAAAAGGAACAGTTTCAGAGACAATAACAGGATTTTGTGGGAGAAATATGGAACAGACTCAAAGAATGTGAATATGCAGACACAATTTTTTCTGGTAGAAGAATTATAACATCGATATCCCTTTGAGTTTTTAGAATACCCAAAAAAACACACTTAATAGATCGAGGAGAAAGTTTATCTAACCCAGGAGATAAGTCCTGAACAAAATAAGTACATCCATAAACATGCAGAGTTATAGAAAAGACACTCTTGTTAGAGTAGAGGCAAGAAAAGAAATTTTACCGTTAAGGACAGATGGGGGCATCTTATTGATGAGATGACAGTCATTTAACACAACATCAGACCACAAATATTTGGGAACACTCATATTTACCATCATGGCCCATTCAGAATATGTCTATGTTTGTTTTCATTAACTCCATTTTGTTGGGATGTATGAGAGAGATGTCTGATGAATAATTTCATTTTTGAATAACAGGTAGACACATCATTTTTAACATACTCCAAGGCATTGTCTGTACGAAGTATACGAATGGGAGTAGAAAACTAATTTTTTATCTCATTAAAAAAGTTCAATAACCTTGGATACTTCTGACCTCTCTTTTAGTAAGTATAGCAGGTCATGCGAGAGAAGTCATCAACAAAAAGTAAAAAATATCTAAAATATTTAATGGAAGGTACACGACTGGGACCCAAAACATCTGAGTGAACTAGTTCAAATGCAGAACTACTGCGATTATTGACTCGACTCTGATAGGTAGCAAGATGATGCTTACTTAACTCACAAAACTCACAACTTAAAGAGAAAACAGAAGACTTAATAAGAACTACAGATCAAAGCTTTTGTACCGACGGATGACCCAATCGCCAGTGCTAGAGTAGAATTTAATCAGGCTGATATGCAACTAAGCCAGTAGGGGTCATTCAGTCGTCTAAATAGTACATGCCTCCTCTCTCATGCCCGAACCAATTCTCCTCCCAGTCGATAGGTCCTGAAACACACAATGAGAAGGGAAAAATGTTATCTTGTAGTATTTGGTAAACTGACTAATGGATAATAGGCTGACATGGAAATTGGGAACATATAGGACATCAGTAAAAGTTAAGGTTGGGGTAGCTTGAACTACCCCATTGCCTGATATAGGTGACTGTAACATCAACAATGTTAACCAGAAGAAATTTATTGGAAATGTTCAATGAAACAAATTTTCTGATTAATACCTGTCATGTGTGATGAGGCTCTTGAATCTAATGTTCAAGGGTTTTGAGGAGAGGCAATATAAACACTCATACCCGAAGAAGATGCATGAGTCGCTGGCTGATTGCTCTGAGAGAACTCGAACTGACGTAGTCTATCATACTCTTCCTATGATAGAGCTACAGTGGAAGCTCCAGAGGTACCAGAATGAGTCGCTGAGGGGGGTAGGAACATAGGCAATATCACCAAGGGAGGAGTATCATTATCAACTAGTTGTGCCCATTTAAGTCGACCAAATTTCTCACAGCACTTCTCAGAGATGTGGTCGTTCCTTCCGCAGTGCTAACACTGCCTGGGCCCCTTATCACCAACAGTTTGTCTACCACCATGGGAACCGCGATATCCTCCAAATGAGCCACGTTCTCCTACAAAATCACGTCCGCGATCACGGTCAGGACCTCTGCCACATCCGGAGGCATGGCAGACTGTTCAATATATGTAGTTATCACACCAGTTACAGTAGAAACACGCATAACTCTGAGAAAGTAGCAGCCAAAGTAGGAATTTTATCTTCTCCCAGTATCTGACCCCACACGTGGGATCAAAGAGATAGACTTAAGCCAGACAATAACTTTGACACTGCGAGATTTTGACGACACCCCTCAGTATCGTTGCATTAGTGGACAATAGGCTGGTGTATCTCTAACTCATCAATTTGACCCTTGAGTTCTCTATAAAGCTCGGGTACAAATTTATCTTCCTGCTTGAGTTCAAACAAATGCTCATAGATCTCAAAGATCCTTGAAGGATTTTCTTATTCCCATATATCACCTTCAAGGTATGTCAAGAACATGACGCTACTGCTAATTTTTTCTCCCAGACTGTTTAGAAGTATGTCATCACACAATAGTCACCAGAAAGCCATGTTGCTTAAGTGGGGTCGGTAGAAGCCGACGGAGTCTGAAGAAGGTGAGCCAACTTGTTTTGAGCATCAATAAATATGCGAAAAACTTGTGCCCATAACAAGTAATTAGAGCCATTCAACTTTACTGTAGTCACCAAAACCGTCTTGAGCACAGAAGTCTCAACTATCGGTGAGGAAACCAGAGTGGAGGTAGAACTCGTATCATTTGACATCACAAACAATCAAAGAGAAATACGAGAAGCTACCAGTAATAGTCAGAAAACAATCAATAAATTGAAGTATACCCGATTTGATTACCAGAAGGATGCAAAGACAACCATATCAAATCAAAGAGCAGTTAAAAGCCAGATCAGATCAGATTAAGCATAAAAAAGCCAGATTAGATCATAAACATGTGGCAGCAATGCTCAGAAACAACTTGAGAAGGTTCGTTGAGCTTGAGATTGCCTGGGAAGGCTTGGCAATGCCTAGGAATACCCGACAGAGGATTGGGAAGGCTCTGCAGAGCCTTGGGAAGGCTCGACTGAGCCTGGAAAGGGCCGGCAGGGCCCTGGGAAGGTCCGACAGAGTCTAGGAGGGCTCGACAGAGCCTTGGGGGCGACAACGTGCCGATCTGGAGAGAGGGAAAAAGGAAAAAGGAAAAAGGAAATGGAACAAAGGAAGAGAAGGAGACGATGACTAGATTTTTGGATGCTCTGATACCATGTAGAGAAACAAAACTCTAGAAAGCATAATTTATTAGAGAGAGATCATCTCAATTTATATAGAGAATATAAATGGGTATTGGGCTATGTGCAATGTAAACCCAATAACCCAATTAACTTATTATCTAAATTAACATATTTTCCATCTAAATGACTTGTTATTGAATTTAAATGGGAAGGATTTGACTTTAAACATTTCAGTTTTGTTCAAAATTTACCTGTGTGACAAAAAATTGACATTAGTCATTATTGGGGTGAATTGCAGAATATCCCCTCTAACTTTCAGGTATGTTGCAGATTATCAATTTACAATAGTTAGAACTTTACAAACACAAACACAAAGAAGAAAAAAAATCAATCCAGAAACAGGAAAGTAAAAAGGACAATTGGTGAATTTGACCTATTTCTTTCTCTTCTTCCTCATTTCCTCCTTTCCTTCCTTTTGCTCTTTCTTTTTCCGTCTCTTCTCTTCCATCTCCATCCAGTTCATGTGAAAACTACATCCACGTGCTATCATCTCCAGTCCACATGCTCACTGTAAATCTATGTTACATGGCACAGCCACACCGACATTGACGCGACACAGCAACGCGCAAACACGTATCCGACATGCTTTGTCATCATGAAAGGAGTGTTTGAGCTACTCAGCCATAAATCTTTTCGTTTGCCAATCGTATTCTTGAAATCCAAAGGTTTAGATACATGACTGCAATAAATGACTTGTGACTCACAGGTATTCTCAAACAAAAAAGGAAAAAAGAAAAGAAAAAGACTTGTGTAGTTATGCTCTAAAAGAATAAAAAGTAAGTCATATGAACCACATATGGGATTAATTATGTTGAGATTCTAATGGCAGATAGATGGAGGTGCAACTAAGGTAGGAGCCACTTTCATGTGTGGAGACACTAGCAGAATTACATCAATGAAAAAGAAGGATCAGTGGGGGACGGGAGGAGTGGTGAAGGAAGTTCTGCGTAGGGGGATATAAAACCTCCATTGAGGGAGCAAAGCGCTTTGCCATAAAGGGGAAAGAATGTACTCCATGTGTTGGTAATGAGATCCTACTTAATTCATTGTATGCACAAAGTCACAACAGGCACAATATAGAGCTGCATGGCCACTAAAGTGCTGTTGTGCAATGAGTCAGGAATAGTTTGCTCCTTTTTTTTTATTTTAAATTCCCTGTTCCATGGTACGTGGGAGATTCAAAATCTGACGACCTTCCAGTTGTTGAAGGAGTATTTATAGCCTCTGAGCTAGTTAAGTAAATTTGATGATAATTGGAGGGACATAGAATAACATAATGTGCTAGAGGGTTGTTCTGCAACACACATGAAAGCTGAAGGATGTTATCTGCAATTTTACCTTTCCTTTTTAAGATAATAGCTGTCCTATACTGTTTCATTTTCATTACTCAGATTTCGTAGAACTTTAAGTAATTTATTAACATTTTGAGCAAAAGGCAAATATGAAACTGGATGTTTCATTTTTGGATTGAGTCTGAATGAAAAATATGACTGGAGTAGCTGACAATCAACCAACAGTACATACTAATGTTGTAACTTTAATTTTGAAATGAGCAGGATTGTTTCTATTTACTTATCTGCTCTATAATAATGAGCAATTGCGATGTCCTTTTTCTGTGTCTTATTTTACTATTCGCTTCAGGTTTTCAGATTCGTTTCAGTTTCTGGTAGATCTGCCCGCTGATCATCATATTTGGTGTGGGTTTTCGGATATAATGGGACCTTTGTTGGAGACCTTCCACAGCTACTTCAGTGATAAGCGTGTTGACTCGCCTCTGAAACTCATATGGAAGAGAGTTTCCCAGGAAATGGGACAGTGTGCACAGTGTATATGCCAGCACCATCAAGCTCAAGAAAGTTACAATGCAGAATATGAATCAGATACCATAGATCCTCTTCTCAGAGTGTTATGTTGTCTAGATGAAGAAAGGGTAACTGATCACCTGAAAGAAGTAAATGCAAGACTCAAGCGGCGAGAATACGATCCTGAATGTCACAGTGCAGAAGTTGTTAGTGTAATGTTTGAAGTACGTCATCTTTCCTTTAGCTTTGTCTTGTGCTTTCGATGCAACTCTTTGTCATACTTATTGGCACTCTTACATATAGCTTTCTGGATTCTGCTCGAATTACTTGGGACTATTACAGTGAGGAATCTCAGTATAATTTATTTATTACTATATTGAATTTTATTTTCCATATTATCTTTTATCCATGAGGCACTCCTTTTGCATGTTTATTTGTCTTGTTTCTTACCTATAATGAACATCTAAGAACTTTCATCATCATCATCATCGCCTTTTCCTATTAAAATAGGGTCGGTTGGCCATGCAGAATTTGTTCCTTCTTCTAGTTTCACCCCGAGCATTTCCTTTATCATGTCTGGTCCTCATGCCGGATTCCACTTCCATTGTCCTTTTCTCCTCATGTTGTTTAAACCCCTGTTGGAGTGATTCTATTTGGCTTTTTAGCTTATGTTGTGCCTCAAAGATCAATGAATTCCTGTATAGCAAATCATATTGTCTCACGTCTAAGCTTGGACTCTTAGATGGTCTAGGGAATTTGGAGCAAGGTTTGAAAAATAAGGTTGATAGCAGTACATAATACATATTGCTATTGCTCCTATCAGATCAAAAAGATGCTCTATGCAACCTGAAAGTTGCGGTGAACATGCGCTTCTTTTTATTGGCAGCTTCCTCCTATTTTAGTGTGTTTCAGCCTGAAGCTGGTTGAAACGCTCCAGTACCAGCTAGATGGGAAGCGGAAAACAAATAAATTAGAAAATAGAGATAATACACAACTAATTCAGTTAGCGTCTGGGATAAGGTTTAAAAATAATAATGTCTCAACTCGTAACAGGATGAGAGAAAAGCGGAAGGAAAAAAGGCAACTGTGGAGTAGTAGGATTTTCTGCTACAATGTAATCAAGGAAGATTGTTTCATTTTTTTCTCATTTCCTGCTTTTTTCCCTTTACATTTTCCCTCTTGCTAATGAGCTGTGCGTCTGAAAAGCAACAAGGGACTTGGGTTTGATTCATGTCAGTAGAGGATAAGCTAACTAATCACATTATAAATCTATCCCCATTTAAGCCTTTGTTTGGTTATATTTATGAAAAATGATTTAACCCAATATTATAGTTCATATTATATCGGGTTAAACCTTTTTATCCCTGAAAGACCTGAGGCTCACCCATTATACTAAATCATATCATATTGGATTAGTTTCCCTGAAGTTCACCCATTATACTAAATCATATCATATTGGATTACTTTTTATTTAATACACACACACACACCACGGTTCAAGGTATTGGCCGAGTCGGATACGACTCGGCTGAGTCGTATCCGACTCGGCCGCTGACGGTCCGACTCGGACTCCCGAGTCGATGGTGGGCACCGAGTCGACCCGGGTCGGGTCCGACTCGGACTCGACTCGGTCAACTCGGCTGAGTCGCGGACTACTCGGCCGAGTTGACCGAGTCGAGTCCGAGTCGGACCCGACCCGGGTCGACTCGGCGCCCGTGAATCCCAACTTAAAGGGACAGAGAGATCAGATCTAATCTCTCTCTCACGCTGCCCCCTCCCTCTCGCGTTCTGCAGCAGCAAAGGAAACCCCCCCGTCGCCGTCGCCGTCGCCGTCGATCTCTCGCCCTCGCAGGTACCTCTCCCTCTCTCTCCCTCTCTCTCTGTTGGACTCTCTCTCCCTCTCCCTCTCCCTCTCAGTCTCTCTCCCCCTCTCCCTCTCTCTGTGTGTCTCTCTGTCACTCTCTCTCCCTCTCTGTCTCCGTCTCTCCGTCTCCCTCTCTCTCCCTCTGTGTCCCTCTCTCTCCCTCTCTCTCTGTGTCTCTCCCTCTCTGTCTCCGTCTCTCTCCCCCTCTGTGTGTCTCTTCCTCCCCCCTCTCTCTCCGTGTCTCTCTCTCTCTGTGTCTCTCTTTGTCCCTCTCTCTCACTCTCTGTCTCCGTATCTCTCCCCCTCTGTGTCTCCCTCTCTCTCCTTCTCTGTCTCCGTCTCTCTCCATCTCCTCTTTCTGTTCCTCTCTCTCCCTCAGTTTCTCTCTCCCCTCAGTCCCTCTCTCTCCCTCTGTTTCTCTCTCCCCTCAGTGTCTCTCTCCCTCTCAGTTTAATTTATTTGAGTTTAATATAATTTAAATTAGTTTAGTTTAGTTAAATTTAATTTAAGTTAATTTAATTTAATAAAATTTTGTAATTATAATTAAGTTAGGTAATTTAATAATTTTATTGAAGTTAGGTAATTAAGTTAGTGTAGGTTAATCTAGTATAAACTAGTTTAGTTTAATTTAATTTAGTTTCATTTAATTGAGTTTAATTTAATTTAAATTAGTTTAGTTAACTTAATTTAGGTTAATTTAATTTAATAAAGTTTTGTAATTATAATTAAGTTAGGTAATTTAATAATTTTATTGAAGTTAGGTAATTAAGTTAGTTTAACTTAATCTAGTATAAACTAGTTTAGTTTAATTTAATTTAGTTTCATTTAATTGAGTTTAATTTAATGTTGTTTTAATTTAGTTAGTTTTAGTTTTAATTTAATTTAACATATAATTTTTTAAATTTCAGTATGGCTCCAAAGCAACGCGATATTGGATGGGAACATGGTACCCCTGTTGGTGGAAGTAGAAAACTTGTGAAGTGTAATTATTGTGGGAAACAAGTTCATGGTGGTATCACTAGATTGAAATAACATATAACACATGTACCCGGTCAGGTGGAAGGAATGCTTGCGAGTATCAAAAGAGGTATCTCAAATAATGAGACATCTTTCTGAAGGTAGCAAAGAAAGAGCGGCCATAAAATTCAAAAAAGAGCGACTTATGAGATCTTTAAGTGAGAAAGATTTTTATGATGTGACCGATGAAGATTCTGATAATGAAATTGAAGAAGTTGGTGGTTTAGAAGGAGTTGAAAGAAGACAACTAAAATAAGCTATGAAAGAAAGTCGTGAAATGGCTTGGAGATCGGCAGAAGGAGTTGATATTGGTGGCAGTAGTTCGCAGCCTTCATGATCAGGGATTAACCGTGGATTGCGTCGGAGTATGACATGAGAGAAGCTGAAATTCCAGCCCGTGATATTGATTCTTACATGTTCCCAACAAAATAAAAATCAATCAAAAATATGTTCTCAACTGAGAATATTAAAAAGGTTGGAAATTCATGACGAAATTCTTTCACTACAATGCAATATCATTCAATGCAGCTGATAGTGGTCCTTACTACCAAGCCATGATTAATACTATTGTGGAGGCAGACCCATGTGTAAAAGGCTCTACAGGGTACCAGATTGGCAATCTATATTTAGAGGAGGAATGAAAGAAATTGAAGTATATATTGCTTCAATAAAAACAAAATGGTCGCAGTATGGTTGCACGATCATGTGTGATGGATAGAGTTCTCGGAATAGAAAGCCTATTGTTAATTTCATGATTTATTGTGATAGAAGCATGATCTACCATACTTCTGTTGATACTACTAATATCTCGAAGACTGCTGATTATATATTCTCGCTAATGGATAAAGTTGTTGATGAAGTTGGTGAAGAAAATATCGTGCTGGTTGTAACAGATAATGAGGCAAGTTTCAAAGCAGCTGGTCACATGTTAATGGAGAAGAGAAAACATTTGTTTTGGTCTCTCTGTGCAGCACATTGCATTGATTTGATGCTTGAAGATATTGGATCTGTGAAATCAGTCAAGGAGACTTTAGATGATGCTAAGATGATCACATCATTCATTTACAATAGCCTCAAAGTGATGAATTTAATGAAGCTATTTACCAGAAATAAAGATTTGTTGAGACCAGGTATAACACGGTTTGCCACCGAGTTTATTTCTATTGAAAGCCTTATTCGCTATGAGCAAGATTTGAAAAGAATGTGTACGACTACCGAATGGCATGAATTCAACAAGGAAAGGAGTAGAAGAAGTGTGCGGGATAAGGTTTCTAATCTAATTCTGACTGACCGGTTTTGAAAGAAGACAAGAGTGGTCCAAAACATTATGGATCCTCTTGTTAGAGTCTTGAAGATAGTGGACCAGGACAAGAAACCTCATTATTTATTATATATGAAGCTATGAATAGAGCAAAATTGGTTATAAAGGCATCAAATAAGAACTAGAAGAAGTACTGGGATACCATTGATAGAAGATGAGAGGGACAATTGCATAGACACTTGCATGCTGCTGGTAATTCATTTGCTTAGAAATCATATTTGTTGACTAGAAATTGAAACTGTCATATCATAACAATCATGTGCTTACATTATTGCAGCATATTTTTTAAATCCAACACTCCAATATTCAAAAAACTTTTCTACACATTCAGAAGTGAAATAGATTAAAGGAGGTCATTAAAAAATTGGAGCCAGATTTGAATAAATAAGCAAGAGCTATTAATGAGGTAATAATAATTTATTTATTTCATCGATATAATGTTATGCAAATATTAACACTTGTAATGTGTATTCTCACAGATAAAATTATTTGTGGATGGAGTTGGAGAATTTGGAAGCTCACTGACTAGAAGAGCAGTACAACAATTTCTTCCAGCTGATTGGTGATTAATTATGGCGAAAAAGTTCCCAATCTGCAGAAAATTGCCATCAAAGTTTTAAGCCAAACATGTTCATCGGGTTGTGAAAGAAATTGGAGAACGTGGTCGCTGATTCATACAAAATTGCGCAACCGGTTGGCAATGAACAAGTTGCATAAACTAGTATTTGTACATTACAATATGCGGTTGCGAGTAAGAAACTGGACATGCAAAAGCGACACTGATGATTATTACAACCCAATTGATCTGAACAATATTTTCAATGATGATGATATTTTGGATGAGTGGATTTGTGAGGGAGAACAGCCGATGTTACCACCAGATGACTTTGGTTGGATGAAGGTATTCGTCGTAGTGACGAAAGTGGCGGTGATGATGACGGTGGTGGTGATGATGGCGGTGGTGGTGATGACGGCGGTGATGGTGGTGATGATGAAGAGATTCATGGTGTTAGTGGAAGCCAACGGGGTGGTGCTAGAACATGAGATTCAGAATATTATGCCACACAAGATACAGATCATGGAGGCCGGGCGGTGATTTTACAATAGCGTAGGCATTTGGATCGGTTGGTCGATTTCAGTTCTAGCGATGATTATTCGAGTGGACATGATAACTACTCACATGGTCATCATAGTCTTAAAGGCCATTTACAGGAGTTGGGTTTGACATCTGGCCAATATTCTGGCACTGATTATTCTAGCACTGGTGAATATTCTACTAGCAATACTGAATATCGAGGTTTTGGGTATTATCACCATGGAGCTGATATTGCACAACCCCTACCGCCATATTACTCTGATAGTGGATCCTCTGGCCAATCATCTCAGCCTACAAGATCTCACCCACAAACATATTATTATCCTTATGGAAACTATATGCCTGGTTTCTATACTTATCGCGGGGATGATGATAATGATAATTTTGTGCCTTATCGTAATTCAATGTGAAAATGACTATATTAGCAGGTACTTATGAATTATTTTGTGCAATTTACTATATTATGCATGCATTTTAATATTTTTCTACTGACAACGCTTGTATTTATGCTTTCACGTTATGTTTTGAGTGCTAGGTGATATGTTTTTAATGCTAGGTGATATGTTTTGAATATGTGATACATGAATTTTGATGTCTACATTTTTTTATGATTTGTCATGATTTTTTCATAATTTTTTTGGCGTTCTATGTAGCGTTTTGCGCGTATCGTCCGAGTCCGATCCGAGTCGCCGAGACCGATCCGTTTTGGTGCCGGCCGAGTCGGCGGTCGAGACCGAGACTTCGTACCATAACACACACACACAGAGAGACTTGGCTACTTCCCAGAGTTTGAACACTCGGTCGAGTCATATCCGACTCGGTGGGTGTCGATGCGAGTCCGAGTCCCGATTCAAAGTTTCCTTCTTAGAATCGACCGACTCGGCCCTAACTGGAGTCGACTCGGTTGAGTCACGATCCGACTCGGATTGACTTAGCCGAATACTCTGAGTCATGTTGAGTCATGTCTGGGCGTTGTACACCCGTGAGATCGTGGGTTATAAAGAAAAAAAGGAAAAGCAAAAAACAACACCCATCCAGTTCTAGATCTGGACCACAATCCGCCCGCCCGTCGCCACCGAGCCCAGATCCACCCGTTGCCCATCCCTTGGTAACTTTCTCACAACTCTCTCTGTCTCTCTTCCCTTGGCTGCCTCTCTGTTTCTCTCCCCCTATTTATCTCTGTTTCTCTCTCCCTCTCCCTCTCCCTCTCTCTTGCTCTCTGTCTTTCTCCCTCTCTCCTTCCAGTTTTTCTCTGTCCTTTCTCTGCCCCTCTCTGTCTCTATTTCTCTCTCCCGCTCTCTGTCTCTCTCCCTTTCCATCTCTCCCTCCCGAATTCTCTCCCTCTCCCTCGCTGTCTCTCTCCTCTCCCTCTCTCCCTCCCGATCTCTTTCCCTCTCTGTCTCCCGGTCTCTCTCCCTCTCTCCTCTTCCCTCCCCCTTCTGTCTTTCTCCTCTCCCACTCTCCTGATCTCTCTCCCTCTCTCTTATCTTTCCCTCTTTCGGTCTCTCTCCCTCTATTTCTATCTCTCTAGATCTCTCCAATCTCCGTCCCTTTCTAGATCTCTCTCTTAATTTTCTCTTAATTAGTGTGTTAAATTCATTTAAGTAATTTGTGAGTATTGTTAAATTTAATTAACGTAGGGAAAAAATTATTAATTTGGTTAATTGAGAAATTTAATTAAGAAACTTAATTAATTTGTTTAATATTGGAAAGTAATTTGTTTAATTAATTAATTTAATTTTGTTAAATTTAATTTAGAAATTTAATTAAGTTGTTAATTTTGTTAAGCGAGAAATCTTAAGTTTAATATAATTTAGGAAAAATTTTAAATAGATCTCTCTAATTTTTAATTTAATTGATCTTTATATGTTTCCATCGAAACAGAAAACAATCAAAAGTATGTTCTCATCGGACAAATTCTAAAAAATTAGAATAGCCATTTCAAAGTTCTTCCTTTTCAATGAAGGTATTCGTTATAGTAAGAAAAGTAGAGGTGTAAGAGAAGCATATGATGATGATGGTAAAGATGTGAGGGTTTTATTCAGTTCTAGTAGTGATGATGGTGAAGATGGTGATAATAATGACAATAGTAATGGCAGTGATGGCGGTGGTGATAGCGACAATAATGGGGGCAATAATAGTGCTAATGGAGGGACTAATAATCTTGAAAGTCATATGCAGGTGCTGAGTTTGACATCGTGCTAACATTATGGTGCGAGATATGGTTATGATTACAGACCACAACTTGAGAGATCAACGAGTACTAGTACCGGTTTATCTACTTATCGCGAAGATGATTACCATGATGATTTTATGTCTCATCGTAATTCAATGTTGAAATGACTACATTAACTGTATTTATGAATGCATTTTGTGCAATTTACTATATTGTGCATGTATTTTGATATATTTTTACCGACGACGCGTGTATTTGTAGTTTTACTTTATGTTTAGTGTGCTAGGTAATATGTTTTGGACATGTGATACATGAATATTTATGTTTATATTTTTTTTAACGATTTGTCGTGATTTTTTCAGAATTTTTTGAGCTTTCTATGTAGCATTTTGCGCGTATCGCCCGACACCAATCCGAGTTGCTGCGATCGATCATCTCATTGTTCGCCGAGTCGGTGGCCGAGACCGCTACTTTGAAACCATGCTACTTCCGGAAGGATTTGAGCATGAATTCTTCCCGCTCAAATTCAATGTTACGACATTCAAATACAAGATCCACCTCCATTGAGGTTGATCTACATTTTTTAAAGTAATTAAAAATAAAAAATTAAGTGTTTTGTAGTTTCTTGTCCATGCATCAAGTAGGCACAAAATAGACGGCTGAAAGTAGCATATTACTCAGATATATGACTTTAGACATACAAATTTTTGATCCGACCATTTGATCATGATCTAAAGATTTAAAAGCCTTCACACATCAACTTTTGTTAAGTTTCAAATATTCTACACTGTTAGAACTAACCAATTCACTATTTCGGCGGTTTGTTTTGCGCTTACTTGATGAATAAGAAAAAAGTATTTAAAACATTTGAAATTTTATTTGTAAACACCCTTAACAATGTAGATCAATTCTAACAGAGTGAATCTTCAATTTGAATGGCCTAATATTAAATTTGAATGAGAAGAATTCATCTCTATATCCTTCCCAAAGGATCCAAGTCTTTCTATATAGACTTCGCTATTTCTGGAAGGATTCCCATTCGAATTCAATGTTACACCATTCATATACAAGATCCATTCTGTTGAAGTTGATCTACATTATTTAAAGTAATTAATAACCAAAAATCAAATGTTTTATAGTTTTCTTGCTCATGCATCAAGTAGTCACAAAATGAACGGTTAAAAGTAGCATATTACTTAGATATATGACTTTGGACATACAAATTCTTAATCCGATCATTTTATTATGATATAAACATTTAGAAACCCTCACACCAATTTTTGTTCGGTTTCAACCGGTAAACTAACCAACTCACTGATTTAGCCGTTTATTTTATGTCTACTCGATGAATACATAAAAATTATTTAGAACACTTGATTTTTTTGTTTTTAAGCACTTTTAACAATGTATCAACTCCAACGGAGTGGATCTTCAATTTAAATGACTTATCATTGAATTTGGATGGAAAAGATTCATCTTTATATTCTTTCAAAAGACCCAAGTGATGTGAAACAAAAAGGGGTCTAAGTATTTTGAAAAAAGATGAGAGATAAAAGAAAATAACTTATAATTACCTAAGAGATAAACGAAAAGGCCTTCCACCTTCTCGGATCTCACGCCGCTTCACACCGCTTCACACCGTAAACTTCTCGATCTTGACTTTACGCCGCACACTCGATTTTGGCTTCACAGGTAGGATTTCACATCCCGCCATCGTGACACGCCCCTCAAAGAAAAAATTCAAAAAACAATTTTCTCAAAATTATAATATCTTTTTATTGAAAGTAATGTAGCCTTTAAATAGGCTTACAGCTACATAGGTTTCTCCATATATCCGATGTGAGATTAAATTAAAACACAATACTAAAAACAAAATAAGACTACTAAATAAAATAAAATACAGACTCTGAATTAAAAAACAAAAGGAAGTTGACTCGATGTCCCCATCATTCTCGCCGGGTGGGAAGAACTCAACCCCATTGAGTGCACATGAGGTGGTGGCGGCTTGACACTGGGTATGGATCTGAAGCTATTGTTGATTTTGTTAGAGATGTTATAGATGTGGTTGCTGGAGATGTTACTGGAGCGGTTGTTGAGATCTTTGACTGATATTCTGATTTTTTTTCTTTGGAATTTTGACAAAAGAGATGAAAAAGAAAGTGAATGAAGTGACAAATTGCACTGGTTTCTCACCGGGATTAACATTTTATTTCAACATTCCTAATGAATGGTTTAAAAAAATTGTACCGATTTCACATCGGGAATATTTTCACAAAAAATTTGTATTACAATTTAATTTTCATCATTCATTATTTTTTCTAATCATGCTCTGATACCAAATGATGTGAAACAATAAAACAAATGATGTGAAATCAGTGATAAAACCAAACTCAGAATGTTTTTACTACAAATTATGATCTTTGGTAGGAATAAATTTAAAACTAATTATATGATAATATGAATTTTGATAAAAATTAATATTCAAATGGCGTGTTTGGATTCATGGAAGTGGGAGGAAAGTGGGAAGTGGGTGTGTAATGAGAAATTGAGATTTCTGGAAATAAGTTTTTCAGTGTTTGTTTGTAACATGGAAGTGTAAGTGAAAAAGTATATTTGTGTTTTTTGGTGTTTAATTAGTGATGTAAAAGTGAAAAAGTTCACCACAAAATAATATTAAATTGAATATTATTTTTAAAGTGACATTTTTAAACCGTAATTGGACTGCAAGTGGGATTTACATGACATTAAAATTTAATGCATTAAGCTACAATTTATTACAAATAAGATTTACATGAACACAAAATTAACTGTAGCACCCTGGAAGTGAGAAAATGGTAGCATAAAGGGAGGTGTAAAAAGAAAAAGGGGTTTTCCCATTTTCCATTTCTGGTTCAAAACAAACAATTTCTCATTTTTCTCCCACTTCCATGAATCCAAAAACGCCCAAAGTGTAGACAATTTTTATCATCACAGAACCACTCACAAAACTTAGTTTATCACGAATAATTCAACTCGCAATACCAAACAGTAAAACGCATGAGTAAACAAATTCACACATACTCACAAGTTATTTGTGGACAACAGAGAATTACTGATAAAATAATAGAGATAAAACGAAGCGGTGTAACTATATTGGTTTGTTGAAAATAAATATACTTGCCAGGAAGCCACGTTCTTGTGTACCCGATCTCTTATGTACTTATTGTGCTGAATTTGTTTCTGAACCTGTAATTGTTTTGATGTTGATGTTCTGTCGCAGGGCTCGCTGTTGGTGGATGTCCAGCAAGACAACGATAGAGGGAAGGTGTCCGAGGAACTACTACAAAGAGCGAAGAGGCAGATCTCGCGAGGGGAGAGGTCAGGCCTTGGCCTACTGTTGCAGGGAGGTGTCTTCGACGCAGCTCGAGCATGAGCAACAATAGGTGCTAATGGCGCAAAGGCGATCCCTGGTGGCGGAATGGACATGTGCGGATGGATTTGCAGTCACGGGGACTAGGGCGAGGCGAGCAGGTGGAGAGAAGCGCAACCCTGGCCTCGTGCTAGATTGGAGGCCGACAGAGAGGTTGAGGGAGGGAGCTAGGAGAGCTTGGTGATGAGGTGGTTCGGCTATGATTGAAGTTGCGGGAGGGGATGTAGTCGGAGGACGCTGCTGGCAGAGTGGTGCTGGGTTGTTGTAGTTCTGATTGGGTCTTCGGTTAGGAGGAAAGTAGTGGCGACGACTATGAATGGGAGCAGAGAAGAAACGAAAGTAGGTTTTGTATTTCCTGTTTGTTTGTGGATGGTTGAGACATGATTGTGAGGGAGATTTGTAATTTGGTGTTGGGATTTGAACTAAGATTAAGAGATGAAAGGATAAGAGATAATTAAGATTTGACTTCACCCACAAATCCTATTTGAAATGGATTCACACTTCAATTTCATGATTAAATTTTCAAATAGAAAATCCAATTATTCATTAATCAAGAGTGCCTTTAGTATCCGCTTTGTGGGTAGAAGCAGGCTTTGGAAGTAGTTAGGGTACGTACTCGAGTTGGGTTCGGTTGCTTGTGTGTGACCCTTAGAGACGGAACTAGATTTGACCGCATCTAAATCTTGATCAAACGTGTAGGCTTTCTTGAGCTTGGTGATTTCACGGGCCAAAAGTTCAATTAGCAAGTCATCCCTAAGTTCGGCTCTAAACCTAGACAAGATTTGAGATTGCCCTTCAGTGTTAAGGGCGTTGCATCTGATGAGGAATTCATCAAACTTTTTTACATACTCCTGTGCCGATTTGTTACCCTAAATGTATCGATGCCACTTGTCTATGAGATGGGCAATAAAAGATGGCGGCACATATTTTTTTTTTAAGTTCATCTTTCATCCTGCGCCAAGTATCGATTGGTTCTTGATCACGAGCAGCACACATGGCATGTTCACTAAATTAGTCCAATACTGGCTAGCTTGACCTGTTAATTTCATCGCAACAAACTTAACTTTCCTGAGCTTAGTGAGATCGTATCACATGAATTACTTGTGAAGTTGTTGAGTCCAATAAAAAAAAAGTTGTTGATCATGACGTCCATCGAGTGTTTAGACATTGATCTTGATGCTTTTCAAGTATTGACTATCAGGGTCTCGCTCATCGCGTCCTTGGTATGATACCAACCGATCACGTTCTTCTTCTCAATCGTTGCAGTTCTCGAGATATGTTTCAACTCTACTTAACCTATCTCCGGTCTGGTTCACAGTTTGGCTCAGGTTGACTAGTCAGACTTGCATGACAGCAATTGCATTGGCGAGTTGTTGGGGATACATAATCGTATTGCCTGACTCACTAGGCTCTCCCAGCAAATATGAGTGTTCACTAAGGGTGGGCATGCACCAAACAAGACCTAAATGAATGCAAACAGACTCTAGATGCATTTTTTTTTAAATTAAATTTTATGCAAAAATAAACAAATGAAAATCCTAACTATATGCTGATGCAAACTTCCTACCTAAACCGCGCTTTGATGTGAGACAAAAGAAGGGAGTATTTGGATTTTGGAAAAAGATGAGAGATGAAAGAAAAATAACTCAAAATTACCTAATGGATAAATGAAAAGGCCTTCCACCTACTCGGATCTCACTTTGCTTCACACCGCACGTTCCTCGATCTTGACCTTTCTCTGTTTCACCCCACATGTTCGATCTTACCTTCACAACTAAGGCTTCACATACCGTCATAGGAGGCACGCCCCCTCAAGAAAAAAACCCCAAAATAATTCTTTCAAAATTCTACTCTCTTTTTATTGAAAGCAATGCAATCTTTAAATAGGCTTACAACTACATACTTTTCTCCACATACCCGATGTGGGATTAAAATAAAACACAATATTAAAAACAAACATAAAACTACTAAATAAAATAAATAAAATACAGACTCAGACTCAAAAACAAAAAGAAGCTGACTCGATGTCCCCATCAGCAAGTCTTTCTCTCTCTATTTATATACATGTATGTACACACACACATATGGGGGTAAAGTGTTCCTAGTGTGTCTCTCCTTAGATTACAATCTAAGAAGGCGACCTAAAACCCCGCCATATATATAAAATCTCCTTACTACATTGGGTTAATCTTGAAATTTGGAAATGTAATAGATTTTGTTCCAATTTAATAAAATTCAGTTAAAAGGTATGGGTTAAACCCAATATAATAAAGAATTATTCAGATAAACATATTAGCCCAATATATGTGGTTTACTATAATGGCTGAAACTTAACATGATACATATCTTTTAATTAATAACAAACAAAAGTTGTTTTTCTAAAAAAAATAATTGGTAAATTTATTAAATCCATCATTATATTAGTCAGGTTGCATTAATAATTTATTATTGTACATGCTACTGAAGTTTATTAAGTTTTATTATATGTAATCAACAAATTCAACTTCTTTAAACTTATTCATGTAGATTGGGTTATCAATTCAAAATACCTTCTTTCTTTGGAAATTACAGCAGCACCAGCTGTTTCATTATCAGACGTTTCATTGAAATCTAATCTAAACTTATCAATTATTTAAAAAGAAGTCAACATTTTTAGTACTCTGGTTTGAAGCCGCCAAAACTTGCAGAGCTCCCTATTTTGATGCCAAAAGAAGCAGACCAAAACTGCGACAGAAACTGAGATTTCAAATCTTGATTTAGAGTCCAGCTCCTATACTACATGGGCTATACTGCGTGACCAAAAAGATTTGTTACCGCGGTGCGGGGCATTTGAAGTGTCTATGATATGATCCTCTCATGGTTTGTTGCATTGGCTTGGGATTTGGTGCCAATACATGAATGGTTTGTCGTCATGTTGACAGATAATCATAAAACTGGGCTAATGCTTGTGTGAAGCTTTTTTGAACTTGTGCTGTGCTCCATGGCTAACCCATTTTGTTGGGAAAAGGCTTGTGATGCTCTGATGCAGTTTAGATTTCTACGTGTATTCCACATTTTATTTGTTATTTTATCTTGTGGAAAGAAGATCTACATTATTAAAGCTTTGAGCTCATAGCACCACCTATAAGTTTTAGTTAATTCTCTTCTCTCATAATAGGTGTTGATGTTTCCTACGTTATTAGATGACCAATTATTGGTGAATGAGTTTCAATTCTTTATTGAAGAAATTGAGAAGTCTCATGATGTGAATCTTGCTGGAAGCCAACGATATCCGGTAATTCTTTCTGCTATTCTGCTCCATATATTAATTATACTTTGGTATCTATTTTCCTTTGTATTGATTTCGCTTGAATTTCCATCAGGGAGTCTATGCTTTACTGTTTTTTAAGAGTGGAAAGGCTCGAGCAATCGGGCTTCGGTTAGCTGGATGCATGGGGAAGCTGAGGTAATGTTTTCTCAAATTTCATGTCCAGTAAATGACGGCTATGCTGGATGAAATTCATATTTTCCATTCGATGGTCCTACTTGCACTGGAAAGACAGACTATAATTACATTCTTGATTTTTCCCAGTAATGACCTCTTACAGGTTGAATCTTTATTTACTCTGTATCTTCTTTGGACTCCTGAATGGTGACCTTTTAGTGAAAAAAAACCCTTTTCATAATAGCTGTTCTGTAGTTTATGCTACATGTAAAACAAAAAATGATATCTTGTTTCACTTTATGCAGTCTGTGTTACTAATCTATTGAAGCTAAAAGAGTTGGGTATAAGAGCCTATGTTGTAGTTCTGGTACTTTCCTCTGATAATTCTTAAGAGTTATTTTGGTACCTTTTGGTTCCACCATTTTCCAGTTTCATAGACCTTGATGCTACTAATAGGAACAAGGTGGAATTGCCCCTTAGGTCTTCAAGGCAGGAAGCCTAAAACCTGGAAGGAGCTTGCCTCGCTAAATTACAAAGTACCTAATGTGACTCTAAAGTCTAAGTAGTTGGTTGACCTGGAGAGTGTCAGGTCTGTTTGCTTTATCTGAGGGTAGACATTCAACGCGCTCACTTCCTTCTTAAGAGAAAATTAGTTAATCCTAGAATTCCTAAGGTGGTAAGAGCTCTGCAAAAAACTAAAGCAGCTGATTACACTCATGCTGCATGAAGAAGTCAAGACATTTCCTTCTTAAAAACTCTCATGTGAGTCTGTGGTACAGGTTCTATTATCCGTGCAAAATGTTTGCACTCCTCCAGGCGTGTATTGAGGCCACTGAATAAGATCAGTGGGTATCTTTTGGGATTTTGGAGTGTAGTGCATGGTTCTAAATTGATCCCGCAACTGAACTGAGAAGTTAGAATGCAGAACAAAGTTAACTTGGACTCTGTAACGAGTATGTTAAGGTCTGCTTTGAATATATAAATAGACAAAGTTGTGTAAGTATCTGGGTTCAACCTTTTTTTTCTGCTGTTTAACCAAAGCAAGCATCACGTCAAAAGAAGCATCTATTTTTGTTTATTTCCATCTCCACATTACTAGGAACTAGGGAGAAAAGTGAACTAGGCCATCATTTGCGAGGGCACCCTGGAAGTTGAGTTCAAAACTATGCTACTGATGTTTTTGGAAAGATGCTGGCACTTACTTATCAAGGGGACGGTCAAAATAAGTCTAACGACTCTAACTGTACATAGATGCTTGAGAGCGAGGGTCTGAATTTTTAAAATCTAGTCAAGGCGTTTATGGAGGTTGTGCTTGTAAGCTACGAGCTAGATTCACTGAATTGGTGGTGAGTTGCAGGTTCAGCAGAACATCCGTGGAAGTTAATTAGGTGTGTTGTAGGGCATATCAGGGCATGTGGACTCCAGATTGAAATAAATCAGGGGATGGAGATTCTGAAGAATAAGTAGAGTGATGGAGTTCACGAACTCGTTCACCCCAACTATTTCTGAACTGTGAGAGCTTCTGGGCATATAGAACTTTGCCAACCTTCTTCCTTAGAGATTGCCCTACCTTTCTTTTGGACATACAAGCAAAAACTATAGGAGCATGAGAATCTTTCTCAATTAGCAAATTGGTTAGGTGTTTTAAGTGGATAATTCTTTAATCAGGGGTCATCAATTTGTAAAGCCTTGGCGTTTGACAAAAGCTTCTGTTGAAGGTGTATATTGTGCTTAACAAAATGAAGCCTCAGGTTGGAAATTGGGTGTGTGGGATTATGATGTGAGAGTCCCCTACTTTGAAATATTTAGGTATTTAGACTGTAGAGCAGTGATAGCTGACAATCAGTGGATTAAATATGCTGGAGACTTGGATGTGGCCTATATGAAAAATTCTAAATTCAAGGTTTGTCTGGTGGTTAATCCACTACTTTAGAGTGGAAGTGATGGGGACATTTAATGTCTTAGTTTGTTTTAGTTGGTTATGTAGTTGGGTTATTTTATCTTTAGTTTATTATAATTGGTTATGTAGTTGGTTTATCTTATCTTTAGTTTGTTTTAGTTGGCTAGTGTAATTAGTTTATTTTATCTTGTTCCTACATTGGTTGCGGTGAGAGTTCTCATGTGATGTAAGCGTATAAAAGGCAAATACTGCTTTTGAGATTCTGAGTTGATGATTAATGAAAAATGCTTGCTTAAGTTTTTGTGTAGCCAATGTGCTTTTGGGTGAGATGCCCTAGGGAGAGTCCTAATATTTTTCTTGTGTTACAAATTCTAAGCTGAGAGTTTCTAATGTTTGTTCCCTATTATCCCCCTTCTTCTTTATTCGTCCCCCATCAGTTTGGTATTAGAGCTATATCCTCCTCTTTTCCTTTACCTTTCGCAAAACCCTAGCCTTCACCAAATTTTCACAAAACCCTAGTTCTCCTTTTCAGCTCTGGATCTTGCCCCCCCCCAAAAAAAAACCCCAAAATCTCTTTGAAGAAATTCCGACACGCTAGTGTTCTATTCATCCTCTCCTTCAACAACACCTGATCCACTCCGCCGCCGACAGCTCCTCAATGTCGGTAGCTCCTCCCCTTCCTCTCCTCCGCCTCCCGACAATGAAGGCTCTCCTCCATCGCCTCCCAATGATGAAGGCTTCTTCTCCGTTGTCGATCTCCACACCCCTTCTCCATCGAAGTTTGTCGTTTTGGTTCAGTTTTGATGCACATTTGCTGGTTTCACGACCGCCACCGTGACCCGATCGAGAGCCAATGAGATCTATACTCGACAAGGTCGAATTTTTTCCAACTCCCAGGGGAATGATGGGGACATCTAATGGCTTAGTTTGTTTTAGTTGGTTATGTAGTTGGGTTATTTTATCTTTAGTTTATTTTAGTCGGTTATGTAGTTGGGTTATTTTATCTTTAGTTTATTTTAGTCGGTTATGTAGTTGGGTTATTTTATCTTTAGTTTGTTTTAATTGGTTATGTAGTTGATTATCTTATCTTTAGTTTGTTTTAGTTGGTTAGTGTAGTTAGTTTATTTTATCTTGTTCCCATATTGATTGTGATAGGAGTTTTTATGTGATGTAAGCTTATAAAAGGCAAAAACTGCTTTGAAGATTCTGAGTTGATGATTAAGAAAAATGCTTGCTTATGATTTTGTATAGCCAGTGTGCTTTTGGATGAGATACCCTAGGGAGAGAGTCCCAATAATTTTCTTGGATTACAAATTCTCAGTGGAGATTACCTAGTATTTGTTCCCAATTATCCCCCTTCTTCTTTGTTCGTCCCCCATCAGGGAGGGATCTAAATTCTGGCCTGCAAAGGTTCTAAAATTTGGAATGGTTAGTTAAAATGTTTCCAATTGGAGATGGAAGGGGAATTTTATACTTCTAAATGAGGGACGTGAGATAGTGTTCCAAAATATATCTGGAGGATAATGTAGCCTGGTTGTAACTTGAGAGTTCTGCAAAGATTCCACTAGTTGTTGATGCATTAGTATTGGAGTGGTCTTAGTTTTTGTTCGGATTCAGCATGTGTCTGCTATTAGTTGGCTTTTATTTAGTTTGGTCTCCATCTTTAGAGAATATTTGCATCTCTAGAGTTGTGGTGCATTGAACTTTGATGATTTCCGGAGGGAAGGGATACTTTTGTTGGTTGTTGGTAGTGGCGTAGCTAGGACAACAAAGTCGGGTGGGGGGGGGGGGGCTGACACTCAATAATATTAAAATTGTAAATGATATTTAATAATAACAATTATAATTTTCTTTCCAAGTGAAGAGACTAAGAGAAAGGAACGGGTATCAAACTCGAAAACTCTCAACCGATATTCTATTACATAAAAACAGTTGTTACAAAATGAACTACACCCCACAACTCCAAATGTATAGTTTGCAAGCCAAATCCCCATACATATTAAAGAAAGGAAACCCAACGACCCAAAACTCAACTAAGGCGCCAAATATTGCACCTTTTGGATCCCTAACAACCTGAAAATGAAGCAAGAAATATCTATAGTTGAATGCAAAATGGACATCATTGCTTATTGAAGAAAATGGAAATTGAAAATCGGAAGCAATGTTTATGACACAAATCTGATCCAAACATAGGCCATTTACTCCCTAATTACACCAAGAACAAGGGATTCTAATTCTAATTAGGATTTGACACAATCTAAAGTGGCAGGCGTCATCACTGAAACAACAGTAATTTTTGTCATCCAATAATCCCAACATTAACAATCACATCAAATAAGTTACAATATAGAACAAGCAAATAAATCAAAACCCAATTAACAAAGAAATAACTAGCAAGCAAATAAATCAAAATCAAAGGATTTTTAGAAGAATATATGTTCTCTTCTCTCTATGCAATTCTAATGCAAGCAAACAAAATGAAAAGAAAAGAAAAGTATCAAGCAACCCTAACCTAAATCCTTGAAAGCTGGCAAGAATAAAATTGATAAATTGAGTAATCATTAAAGGAAACGGAAGGAGAAGCTTACCTTGTTCCGATCTGGGCAAGCGAGAGAAGAGGTGGGGTGGGGCTTGTATTCTTCAGTGGTGGGGATTTAGGGATTTGATGTTTGAGAGTGGGATTGGAGAGCGCGCGCGCGTGTGTGTGTGAGAGAGAGAGAGAGAGAGAGAGAGAGAGAGAGAGGTTGCGTTGTGGCTGAGCCACTGAGGTGTGCTACGCCGGAGTCGCAGCGCGCGTGCGACTTGAGAGAGAGAGAGAGAGAGAGAGAGAGAGAGAGAGAGAGAGAGAGAGAGAGAGAGAGAGGCGTGACTCGTGCACTGCGGGGGAGAGAGAAAGAGATGAGCGAGAAGTGGGATCGGGATGGAGAGAAAAAGAGAGAAAAATGAGTCTCTTTGTGGGTGTAACTCATGTGGAGCCAGCGAGAAAATGATCAAATCTCTAGGAAGCTGAATTGGAGAAAAGGATTTGTTCAGCTGAGTGTAAAATTTGGGATAAAATCTCAGTTGTTGTTGTTGTTAATTGGAAACAGTTATTAACTAATTATTACATGATAGCTACTTTGTCAGTCTTGCTTATGTTTATGTAATTTGTTTGTTTAGGAGGGCAACAGACTTGGAGCCTCTGCAGCCTCTGTTAAGGAAATACATCGGGTTTCTAGAAATGGAAGTTTCACCAGCAACCTTGGACGCTTCAAGGCCAAGAGTGCAGCTTGAGAGAGCAACTGTATGGCTTGGAATCAAAACATTGTATGTAAATAAATCCTGTTAGTTTAAGAACGTATTGTTAACTCACCTCCCTTTTCCGTCCACAGGTTAGAGTATGGACATGTTGATCTTTTTTATTTTGATTTTTTTAACATGTTTCTTTTAACTTGTAGGCTAGGGTTTCTTGAAGCCCCAGCATTTGAAGATGGGATATTGGAAAAATACCTTAATTTCCTAAGCATTGTACTCAACCATGTCAGTGATGATACTCTTGAATCCTCATATGCTATTACTTGTCTGAGAGTGTGCTTTGAAATGCTTGGTGGGTTTCAAATAACATCTGCCCTTTTAATGATCATTTCTTGATTGAAAAATTAATTTGTTTTCATCTGTGGATTATTTTGTCACTAGGATGCAAACTTTGGTGGAGGACCACTCTATCACCAAGTGTAATGCGCAACACGCTATTGGGTCAATGCTTTCATACTCGAAACGAGAAAAGCCATAAAGATATTTTTGATCTTTTCCTCCCATTTTTACAGGCATGTTCAGCAGTAATTTCTTCTTTGATGCAGGCTTTTGTGCAACTTGTTTCCTAGCATATTACCACCCCTCACCCCCCCCCCCCCCCACAAAAAAAAAAAAAAAAAAAATAAAATAAAATAAAATAAAATAAAAAATAAAAAAAGAGTTTGTTTTCTCTGTAAGTTGGTTTTTTACTGCATAAAGAGTTATTATTTATTTATTTATTTATTCATTATGAACCTTCTTTCCAGTCTCTTGAAGCTTTGCAAGATGGCGAGCATGAAAAGCAACGGAGGCATTTTCTTTATTTTCTTCTACACCAAGTGACTCAAAGCAGCAACTTCAGTGTTCTAACAAGAAAAAGTGCTCGCAAGGTGCTGACTCCTTTACGTCTCAATATTTGGGAATTTGTGCAAAGAAATTAGTTATTTAACTCTTAAGTAAATGGTCTAATAAAGTGATCTACATTGAAATTACTTTACGAGTTAAAGTACCATTACTTTCATTATTTTATTAGGTTTAGCATATTACAATTGACGATTTTCTTTTCATTTCTTCAATATCTCAATCAGATTGCACTTCTTATCATACACCGTGGTTACAGGATGAATCCTCCTTGCCCGCCTTTTGAGTGTGCACATATGTGGTATGCTCTTAACAAATTTGGCCTTCTGTTTATCCTATGTATCTTTTCAGTAATTACTTCTTTTGTTTATTTCATTTTGTTGAATTTGTGTTTATTTGTGCATGTGGGCCCACATGTTATAATCTCTATGCGAACACCTTTGAAATAACACTCTTTGGTTTTCGCTTAAGATTTACTACTTGATCGTATTGAAAGTTCAATCTTCTCTTCACATCCTTCTTCAATTTTTTTGTGTGTTCTAACTTCCCTATGGGTTATATTCTCTACAATAATATCTTGTTGAATAACATTTGGTTTGATTTTGGTGTAACATACACCGCTGAATTCCATTGGAAGTTCTAACTTTTTGTTATGTCCTTCTTCCTTCATTCGTTTCTTTAACTTGCCTACATAAGTTTGAGACTTTGAGCTCTTCCCTGGTGTTTTGTTTTTCAGCGGCACCTGAATAGACCACAATGACCAATTTTTGTTATGTTATGAGTGCCTGTTTATGTTTTGTTAGATGTGCTTGTTATACCCTATTATTCTATATTTTATTTCCATGTGAAGATGTTGGCATACTTTTTTATTTCCTTCACCCCCCCCCCCCCCCCCCCCCCCCCCCCCCCGGGGGGGGGTGCGGGGCGGCTGTGTACTAATTGCGGGATTTGCTCTAAGAAAATAATGTTGTAAGGTTAAGGTTTATGACTTTTATTTTATGTGTAGAAATTATATAGTGTCTTAAATAATTGGAAGAGAACCTATTTCTATTTCCTTAGACAGAGAAAAGAAGATGCTTTAACCTTCGATTTCCTTTTTTGTTGAACAGGGGTCCTTCTCTTGTGAATTCATTGAAGGATTCATCTCTTCATTCTTCTCTTCGCCAACCAGCATTTGATCTAATTGAAACTATCATTATTTCTGATGTTTCCGTTATGATATCTTTAAAGATGAAATCCAATTCTGTTTCAAACATTGACTCTAGCATCTCTGGTTTGAATATTGATGATGAAGATGAACTCCCTTTCTCCCTTGATGTTGAGGAAGAGAGAAGTTGTTGGAGTGAATTTAGTATGCAGAATAAGCTAGCTTCTTGGGAATGTAGCGAATGGACATGCATACCTATGTTATGGTTTGATGTTTTGATTGAAGTGGGCCCCTCAATGCTTCCAGTATCTTTTTCCAAGGCTGTTTTCTGGGCATTATCTCATATTTCTGTGGTCCTGCCCAATGCTAGTACAGAATCATCACTGTTAATAAGAGAATGGATATCATTACATGCTGGAGAAATCTCTTCGTCGTTTGGTTGGGAAGTTCCAAATGGTTCTGATGATGGTGGAGATGGAAAAGAATCAAGAAACTCAGTTAAGGTGTCATCCATGTGTAATACTTTGATACAAACATTCAAGAGGTTTGCAGCACATTGCTATTATAATTACAATATCTGTTTCAGTGGCTGGCATAGCCAGTCTGATGTTTGTTTATGTTAAAAATGGTTACTTAAAGTGCTAAGTTTCAACTCACACACACACACACACACACACACACACACACACACACACTTGCTGCATCCGTTACATAGTCTTTCTAATATCATTCAGGTTTGCTGCTGATTTTATCGCTGAACTGGAGAAACATGAGCTTCATAGGCAATGGACTTGGGAACCAATAATGGCAGAAAGCTTGATAATTTTGCTTATAGATCCTGATCATGTGAGTTCTCCAACTAGCTTTAATCAGTTCTTGTCAGACATGTTAGATTAATTATTAACGTGTCATCAAAAAGCAGAAATAATTGCGGTTTATTGTCTTTTGATAGTTAATCTTTACATGTTTATGAATATTTACTTTTTTTCAGGCCATACGGCAAGCAGATAAGGTTATTTTGGAATATGTGTCAAAAGCACGCGATCTGACTTCTCAACTTAAATTCCTTTGCTCCAGTTCCTCTTCTCTATCTGCCATGTTATCAGGGTTGAGGTATGCTTTGAAACAGGTATACTTTAAAGCATCCTTGTAGCATTTGAGGTTAAATCATGCTTGAAGCAAGTTGTCCAACTGAATGTTAGCTATTTTTGGATATAGATGTGCTATTCAGCAAATATCAGTAAATTTGATTCCCGTGTTTACATAGTTCTGAAATTTTGCAATTGTTAGATTCCTTCAAGTGAAAACAATGAAACTGAGTTTGATTATTTCATCTTTCAAGTTAGCTGATGGAGGCTTTGTTCATTCTCCTTAAACGTGATTCTTTGTGGTTTGATAACTTTGACATGCATGTTTCTATTTTCCTTAAATTTTGTTGAGCTGTGTACAAAATCGGTGCTCAGCTCTTTCCGCGAGCTCCCAGGTCGGAGGTGTATAATCCTAAGACTTATGTAATGTCCTTACACTATGAGGTTAACTTACAGAAGAATACCATGATGTTTCATTCCTTTTCACTTAAATACCACAGTATATAAAGCGTTACACTTTAAGACCACATCATTTTCTTTTGCAGTCTAATACCCAAATTCTCTTAATGTAAAAACATTAAAGGGATCAGAGCTCTCTTTGCTTGTTCAAAAAAAAGGAAAAAAGTTGATACTCAATTGCAAGTGTTTTGTTCCTACCTGGTATAGAAATTTCACTCCAAATCTTTACTACTATTACCACAATCCTCTAGATTGGAATTCTAATTTTATCGTGACTCATGTTCGTGTCCCGTCCTAACCAAATCTATTCATCCATTATAAATTGCTAACAAATCTTGAAATCTTACCATACATTTTTATCATCTCAAAAAGAAAATTTAAAATGAAAAAAATAGCATTTATTAGATAGAATATTCAAGATATGTGTCCCTCCTCTTCATGATTACATATATAAAATTCCTCCACTGTTGTTAATGTATCTCTCTCGTCCATATGTCAAAAAGAAAATGAAATTACACAAATATTATAATACCCAAAAATCTAGCCATAGGCCCATAACATTTACATCCATATCTTAAGAAAAGTTTGAAATAATAAAAAAGCAACATTTATTAGGGATCTCTATTTGGAAAATTTTGAAATGAGAGTGATGAGGACATCATGCCACCGCCCAGGAGCAGGTTCGATCGAGTATACTTCAGGAGGCGACGCGCTGGTCTTCTATGGCTTTAGATGTGACTTGTTTCAGACTTTATTGATAGCAGATGTTTTTACCTTTATTTGTTTTCCTTTTATTTTTGTTCTTTTGTGGACGTTTAGTACCACATCGGTTATTTTCCAGTAGTCCTCTTTTGTAAAGCCTATATAAGGCCCCTTAAACTATTGAAATGGATTATTGAACGATTAAAAATTTTCACAAATTATCTGAGTAATTCTTGAATCTCTTTTGCTCTCGAGTTTTGGGTGAGAAGCCCGTGCAAGGGGTGGAAACCCAACTTTTATCTTTTCCTCAGTTTAAATATTGGTTTCGATTTGAAGGTGATTGCGATCCAGTTGATTTTACATCATTTTGGTATCAGAGCACCGGTTTCAATCCCCTTCAAAATTTTTCAGTCTCCAAACCCTAGATCTATATTCCAGATCCATTCAAAAAAAAGAGAGAAGATTACACTGTTTCAAAAAAAAAAAAAAATACACAGTGCAATTCCGTCGAAAATCCCCCAAAAACCCCAAATTACACTGTTCACTCGTCTTCAACCCCACAGCGCCTCTGCCGCCGCCGACAGCCACGCCATTCGCCGTCATCCTCACCAGGAAGTATCCGCCGCCGATCTCTGCAAGTCGGCACCAAATTCCGCCGTCGACAATCCTCGCCGACGACAACAGCGGAGCCCCAACGCTGCCCTTCCTCCGACGTTGTTCAGTCCTCGTCGGAACGTTGTCGGTGGATCTCCACAGTCCCTTCTGATCGGTCGCCCTCGTCACCGGAGCCTCTACGACACCCGATCGTCGCCGGAAATTCCTCGTCGTCACCTCCGCGGAGTCGTGCCTGCCCGCGCCGAGATCGCATCGCCCTCGACCAGAGCAGTTGCCGTGTCTTCGTCGGAAAACCTCGCCTGCTCCTCAGTCGCCGCCATCTCCTCAGTCGCCGCCATCTCCTCTGCCCCCCCTGTGCCGTCAGCATCCCCATCCGACACCATCAGTTTCATCGGAGTGCTGCCTTGGCCGGATCTCCAGTGTCGCAGTCAGTTTCACGCCTCCGCCTGAATCACCAACGCCGCCGTCGTGGGCGTCGCAAGCCCTAGCTGCGAGATAGAAAGAGGGAGAAAGGAATTGGGTGGGAAGAGAACGGGTTGAATCCTGTTCAAACCCAATCCATTTAATTTAGTGAATTGGATCGGGTCCCTGCAAAACACCCGAACCCGACCCGTTTTGGCGACCCGTGTGTAACAGTATTGCTGACGTCACTGCTGACGTCAGCAACCGAGTTAACTCACTGAGTTGACTCAGTCCAGAATCGCAGCATCGCTTCAGACGACCGTTCCGGACTCGTTTCAAGTCCGAATTGACCCGTTTTCGAGGCAGTGGATTCGGGCAGTCTCGTTCAGGTTTGACTAACGGTCGCCTTCCCAGGTAACTTTGAATATTCTGTCAGTTATTCCTGCCACTTGATTAAAATAGCTAGTTCTCCCAATCTGTCGCATGATAGAATTTATTGACTGTTGCCCACTATATAAGCGAGTTGTGTGATTCTGATCTTGAGTGGTAACCGACCTAATATTAATTGTGCAACTAAATTAATTTGAATCTGTGATTACTTGATTAATCTTGAAAATTAACTGTATCAGCACGTGTTTTATCACTGTCTCCACATTACAATTTCTTAATCACGTGTTAGTCTCATTAGCTTAAAATTGGTATTATCTTTCACCATTCTAATCTCTGACTCCTCCTGCATAACATACATATCCTAAGGACAGCTTGCATTTAGGATCAGTGAAAATCTTGCATGCCTACTAGAAGTGGTAGAACTTTTTCTATAGGCGAAACTTCAGCATCCATGGACCCTAACATTCATGATACCCTTAACACAATCCTACAAAAGATAGAGAGCATGGACAGACAACTACAAGAGGTTAAGGATCAGGTTGATGTCAACTGTAGGGATCTAGCAACCAGAATTGGTAGGCTAGAAACTAATAGGAGAAGAATCAGGGATGATGAGAGTTCTCGAAATGACAGTAGGTCTCCTAGGCGTGAGCGAGGCCATGACAGTAGGTCTCCTAGGCGTGAGCGAGGCCCACCTTACCGGACAACTGATGCCGATGCCCAGTATATCAGGAGCGTTAAAGTTGATGCTCCTTCTTTTGACGGGCGTTTAGACCCTCAGGTCTATATCGATTGGCAGTTGGCCATGGACCGATATTTTCGTTGGCATGACATGTCTGAACCAAGAAAGGTTCGATTGGCCGTTATGAAATTAACGGGACAAGCGGGGCAATACTGGGAAAATTTAGAGAGGATGATGAGGTACAGAAGGGAAGACCCCGTGGACACTTGGGAAAGCATGAAAGAGAAGCTTATGATGAAGTATGTTCCACCATCATTCAGTCAACAATTGTTGGACAAATAGAATCGATGGACCCAGGGAAACAAGTCAGCCGCTGATTACATTGATAAGTTTGATGAATATCTGAATCGGTGTGGAGCTATTGAGTTAGAATCTCCCGAACAGACCCTATCTAGGTTTAGGTCCGGTCTTAGGATGATTATCGCCGAGAGCTCATTGCTCGAGGCATCACGACTCTAGAACAGGCATATCAGCTAGTCACCGACTTAGATGAGTCTAGAGGATCCTACTTTGACCGAAGTAACTTTAAGGATAACTCTAGAACCACCACTACTGGCCAGCCAAGCTTCAACCGAACACTTCCTACCCCAAGTAAACCTGCCTCCAGTTCCTCTAGCGTCAAACCAGCAGGTCCTTCTGGTGCAAAACCCTTTGTATCCGAGAAGAGAACGGTAAGTGAATCAGGAAAAGTCAACCCTAGAACCCAATGCTACAGGTGTCAAGGGTATGGTCACCTTGCCAGCCAGTGCCCGAGTCAAACCAAAACCCTCTTTGTCGAAGTTCCCATTGAAGATATAGAAGGAGAGGATGATGGAGAAGAAGTGGTGCACCAACAAGACGATGACTCGGATGCCTCTGTCGAAGAGTATGAATTTAATGGGTGCATCCGAACTGTGGAAACGACGAGCTTACCTCCTAATGTAGCTCGCACCCAATTAGGAGTGGTTAGATGTACTTTAACCCAGCCTGAACCACTCAACGACTGGAGAAGGACTGCCATATTCCAAACTTGCACAAAATTGGCAATAAGAACTGCAAGGTAATAGTGGATAGTGGCAGCTGCATCAACGCTGTGGCATCAAAGTTAATTACCACCTTGGGGATGACACCGGTGAAGCATCCAAACCCCTACAAAGTTACATGGATCGATGCTACATCTATCGATGTTCAAGAGAGATGTCAAATTCCCATCCAGTTTGCCACATACACAGAAAATGTGTGGTGTGACATACTACCCATGAATGTAGGTCATATCATTTTGGGTCGACCATGGTTATTTGACCTAGATGTGACCATACATGGACGTACCAATCAGTGTTCGTTCGTCCATAATGGGAAAAAGGTGAAGATTATGTCAAATCAACCGAAGCCGCCAACCCGAGAGAAAGAAGCTGATAAAGGGAAAGATAAAGTGGACGTTATAAATCCAAAAAAAAGGGTTGATAAGGGCAAAGGTAAGATGGAAATGAACTTGATTAGCCACGATCAAATTGAAAAGAGCTTGCAAGATGGCTCTACTTGTTATGCTCTCGTGGCTCGAGAGGCTAGCCGGGATATCGAGGAGCAGATTCCCGAGCATATTAAACCAATTCTGGAGGAGTTTTCCGAAACCCTCCCAAAAGATCTTCCAGGTGAGTTGCCCCTATGCGAGACATTCAACATGCTATTGACTTAGTCCCAGGAGCAACTTTACCAAATTTGCCTCACTATAGAATGAAACCAACTGAACATGCGGAATTGCAACGGCAAGTGGAAGAGCTACTTGACAAGGGGTTCATCAAAGAGAGCTTGAGCCCATGTGCGGTTCCCGCACTTTTAGCGCCAAAGAAGGATGGTACATGGCGTATGTGTGTGGATAGTCGTGCAATCAATAAAATTACCGTCAAGTACCGTTTCCCCATTCCCCGTCTGGATGATATGCTGGATCTGATGTCAGGTGCCACAATCTTTTCCAAAATTGATCTTAAGAGCGGGTACCATCAAATTAGGATCCGACCCGGGGATGAATGGAAAACCGCATTTAAGACTAAAGACGGGTTATATGAATGGTTGGTTATGCCCTTTGGACTGTCCAATGCTCCAAGCACCTTCATGAGAGTAATGACCCAATTGTTTCGACCGTTTATCGGTAAGTTCGTGGTGGTCTATTTTGATGACATACTGATCTATAGCCAAACCCAGAAGCAACATGTGGGTCATCTGAGGCAAGTCCTCTGCACACTCCATGCTGAGAAATTTTATGCAAATCCAAAAAAGTGTGCTTTTTGTATAGACAGGGTTATCTTCCTAGGATTTGTGGTTTCCTCCGAGGGGGTTTCCGCAGACCCTGAGAAAGTGAAGGCAATAACCGAGTGGCCACAACCCCGGACGATCAGGGAAGTCAGAAGTTTTCACGGGTTAGCCACTTTCTACCGTCGGTTCATCAAGAATTTTAGTGCTATCATGGCACCTATCACCGACTGTTTAAAGAGTGAGGTGTTCCAGTGGACTCCTGCTGCCTCCAAAGCTTTCGCTGAAATAAAGAAGATGATGACGGAAGCTCCTGTAATGCGTCTCCCTGATTTTTCAAAAGCTTTTGAAGTAACTTGTGACGCATCGGGACTAGCAATAGGTGGTGTACTGAGTCAGGAAAACCACCCGGTTGCTTATTTCAGCGAAAAATTAAATGATGCCCGTCAACGCTACTCCACTTATGATAAAGAATTTTATGCGGTTGTATAGGCGTTGCGCTACTGGAGACATTATCTGTTGCCACAGGAATTCGTGTTGTACTCAGATCACGAAGCGTTAAGGTATCTCAACTCCCAGAAGAGATTAAACGCGAGGCATAGCAAATGGGTGGAGTTCTTGCAGGATTACACTTTTGTTCTCAAACATAAAGCAGGCATCGAGAATAAGGTCGCTGATGCGCTGAGTCGACGTGTCACGATCTTGGTGGCAATGAGCACAGAAGTGGTTGGATTTGAGAAATTAAGGAGGAGTATGAATCATGTCCCGATTTTGGGAACATTTATGTCACGTTACGAGACGGCCCTGTTCGTGAGATGTACGGTTTTCTCCTTCAAGACGGTTATCTCTTCCGATTCCGTAAGTTGTGTATTCCCCGTACGTCCCTCAGGGATTTTCTCTCTTGGGAACTACATGCTGGAGGTCTGGCGGGACATTTCGGTCAGAACAAGACAATTGAGGCCGTTGAACACCGATTCTACTGGCCGAGTCTGAAAAGAGATGTTTCTAAAGTAGTTAGCCAATGTCGCACGTGTCAATTGGCCAAGCAACAAAAGCAGATTGCCGGACCTTACACTCCTCTTCCTGTACCTAATTGCCCCTGGCAAGACGTGAGCCTAGACTTCATACTAGGACTGCCTAAAACTCAAAAAAAGCATGATTCTATCCTAGTGGTAGTTGACCGATTCTCTAAAATGGCTCACTTCATCCCGTGTTCCAAGACCTCAGATGCGTCTCGAGTTGCTGTCTTATTCTTTGATCATATCGTAAAGTTGCACGGGATACCTAAAACCATGGTGTCTGATAGGGATGTTAAGTTTGTTAGTTATTTCTGGAAAACACTTTGGCATAAGATGGGCACCAAACTGAAATTCTCAACCGCCTTTCACCCACAGACAGATGGTCAAACCGAGGTGGTAAACAGATCGCTAGGAAATCTCCTCAGGTGTTTAGTTGGAGAAAATTTAAAAACTTGGGATCTCATTTTGCCCATGGCTGAATTTGCATATAACGGATCTGTTAATAGGACTACGGGTCTCAGTCCTTTTGAAATAGTAAACGGTTTTAAGCCCAGGCAACCCATTGATTTAATTCCCATGGCTCATCATCATTCTAGGGTATCAGACTCCGCATCAGCATTTGCATCCCATATCCATGCATTACATGAGGAAGTCAGAGACAAGATAATGAAAAATAATACTGATTATAAAGCTTCTGCAGATCTACATCGCCGATTAAGGTCTTTTAATGTCGGAGATTATGTGATGGTCCGCATGCGACCCGAACGGTTTCCACCAGGAACTGTGAAGAAATTACACGCGCGAAGTGCAGGGCCATTCAAGATTCTCAAGAAAATCAATTCAAATGCTTATGTGGTGGATCTCCCACCTGACTTTGGCATTAGTTGCACCTTTAATGTTGAGGATTTGGTTCCATATCGAGGTACTTTTGATACCCCTTCTGATCCATTTGTGGATGAGCCAAGCCAAGACCTTCTTTCTGAGAGCCCCCCACTACCTCCACTTCCCCTTAAAATGTCCTATGCAACAGAACATATAGATTCTATCTTGGATGATCAGATTATCTCTACTGGAGATGGAGGGACGAGACGCTATCTCATTAAGTGGACGGGAAAACCTGATTCGGAAAATTCTTGGATTACCGAGGAAGACCTCCAGCATCTTGATCCTGATCGACTGGAGCACTATCACAGCAGACAGCAGTTCTGTCCCCCACACTCGACAGGGTCGAGTTCTTTCCACCGGGGGGAATTGATGAGGACATCATGCCACCGCCCAGGAGCAGGTTCGATCGAGTATACTTCAGGAGGCGACGCGCTGGTCTTTTATGGCTTTAGATGTGACTTGTTTCAGACTTTATTGATAGCAGATGTTTTTACCTTTATTTGTTTTCTTTTATTTTTGTTCTTTTGTGGACGTTTAGTACCACATCGGTTATTTTCCAGTAGTCCTCTTTTGTAAAGCCTATATAAGGCCCTTAAACTATTGGAATGGATTATTGAACGATTAAAATTTCCACAAATTATCTGAGTAATTCTTGAGTCTCTTTTGCTCTCGAGTTTTGGGTGAGAAGCCCGTGCAAGGGTGGAAACCCAACTTTTATCTTTTCCTCAGTTTAAATATTGGTTTCGATTTGAAGGTGATTGCGATCCAGTTGATTTTACATCAGAGAGAGAGAATGATACTTAACCCAAAAAAAGGTGAAAGAATTTTTTTATCTCAATTCAAAAATAAAGATTAGAATTCTCTAGAATCAGAGGAAAAGACCTATTAAGAAAGGTAGGAAAAATCTTTTAATAAATTTTATTTTACATGAATTCTGTTTTTATTGCATGTGCATAGCATGTGTCAAAATTTAGTGTGATATAACTAACCGGAATTTTTCTACTCCCTTCCCCCCCCTCCGTTTTTTCTTTGCCAGCTAAGATTTTATATACATGGTTCATTATTTGTTTTATATATTAATGAACTCTCGGTAAGCTCTTTGGGAAAGCAATATGAGGAACTTAAAATTTCAGCCCAATCCTCGCCTTGGACTTTAGCATACTAAAACCTTGATCCTTTTCTTGGGGCTTCTGGCGGCCTTATTAGTTGTTAAGATGGGTATCTTAATGGTGTGGCCTAAGGTTTCAAGGCTACATTTTATAAACTAAAGTTATAAATTATCTTACCAACTTAAAATAAAAAATGCATAATATCTTAAATGTTCAACTAGTTGAACTATTAGTGTACTGACGAGGAAAAACAATAGGTCAAAGATTAAAAGTATTTCTCATGTATTTGAAAGTCATAATTTTTTTTTTTTAAAAAAAAACAGAAATGAAACCTCTTGAATCTTGGGAGTAGGGCCTAAAACGGACATCAAAAGGGTTGGGTTAAGGGCCTAGATTCGGCCCTATCCCCAAAACTGTTAGGGTCTTAAAATTTGGGTCTAGCTCTAACCAAATCATGACAAGACCAAGGTCATACCTCTTTTTGGGGTCGGATTGTGGGGGAGTTGGGGGACCCATTATCATCCCTAACAGAAACCAATGCTTATTGGCTATTTCATATCATTTTCTGAAGGACCAAACAAACATTAGGTTAAAAATGTTGGTTTGGGATGATGATAGAAGATGTAGAAAGGTTAAAACTGTTCTAAACTGTAACAAAATACTTTTCAAGGGATCTTAAGGAAGATTAACTTGCGTATGGAACCCTTGCTTCTTGGGGAACATGTACTTTATTTCGTGTTCTCTCTTATTTTTTACCTCTCTCCAATGGTGGAAGTAGTGAAGTCAAGGTTTTGAGTGTACATCCGGAGTCGATAGTCATTTAAATAGGAATAATGGTTCTAGGTTTAACTTAGTTCATGTTATCCAAAGGCTGGACTAGCACATATTGTTAAATTGTATTTGATATTATTGTCCATTTTGCCCAATTGGTCTAAACTCTAGTTCAATTAATTTGAAAGGAATTACCAGAGATTGTGGCGTATGCATGGGCGTTAAGCTGTTTGGTTTTATGCACTATATTTCTTTACGCCTAGGTTCCTTCTATAGTCTATGGCTTTAAGGTCCTCTAGTTGTGTGTGTGTGTGTGTGTGTGTGCCCGCTCTGTTTAATGTTAAAGTTAAATCTAAACCACTTAAAATGCCTAAAACCAAAAATCAAGAAATTTAAATGTTTTCTGCCCACACATCAAGTAGGCACCAACCTAACAATCGAAAGTAGCATGTTACTTGGATTGATGGTTTTGGCCATCAAATTCTTGATAAAACCATTTGAACATAATCTATATACCTTAAAACTCATTTTTTTGTTAGATTTCAAACATTCTAGACAATTAAACTAAACAGTACGCTATTATGGCCAGTTGTTTTGTACCCATGAAGGATTCAACTCCAAATCTTTTGGAAGTAGCCAACTCTCCCTCCCCCTCCCTCTATCTCTCTCTCTCTCTCTATATATATATATATATATACATATATATATATATACTGATCCCTAAGAACTTTTCTCACACATCTATTGAGAACTTTAATAACAGTCGTTGGATCGTTTAGATATGAGATTAATTAAAACAAACACATTTTCTTTAAAATTGAACTGCACTTTAATGAGAACCGGTTCAAATATTAGAAGACCGGTTCAATTACAAAACCCCACTGAGTCTGAAACCCCTCGTCTCCTCCAACCTCACGTCTCCTCTCTCAACGCTGCGACTAGTTTGCGCCCTCTCGTTGCTTCTGATCTCGACTCCATTGTCGATCACCGCACTCTCGATCTCTGCGCTGCTGAAACAAGTGACAACTGTGGATTATCTCTCGTCTCTTTTTACTCTTGATCACCTGTCGTTTGCACTGAAACTGCCACCATAGACCTCTCCACTCTCTATCTTTGAGCCGCCGCGTATCCTCTCCACTCTTGATCACCTTTCGTTTCCTCCCTCTCGTTCACTTCTCATATCCTCCAGCCTCTTGTCTGGACTGAAATTGATGCTGTAGACCTCTTGTCTTCTGCTGCCGTTTGTGCACCGCTCTATGGAAGCTAGCGACCCCACCCTGTCGCTGTCTGCGCCGCTCCATCTTGAGGAAGTCGAAGCACGTAGATTGTTAATTAAAATTTACTTAAAATTATGATGTTTTAGATTGTTAAATTAAAATTTTATATTGTTTTTAGTTATGATTTCCCACTTTAAATAAAATTCTCTGATTAATCGAATCTCTAAATGTTTCTACTTTAATTAAAATTCTCAAGTTAATTAAAATTCTCAGATTAATCGAAATAGAATCAGATTAATTTTATAAATAGAATCAAATTAATTTTATACTGTTTTTAATTTATATTGTTTTTAATTATGATGTTGTTTTGGTCAATTAAAATTATTTTCTTTTCTTTATAGTTAAAACTTAGTTGTGAAACTTATTTTGTTGTTTTATTGTTTAGATCTTATGTTCTGGATTAAAGTTATGAAAATTTCCATAAAGATTTCTTTAAATACTAGAAACATATTCTAAGTTTCTTACATATTATAACAGTTTATGTGGAGTTGTAGGCTATAAAATCTTAAACCTTGTGGTTACTAGTGACTATGTTTTAAAAGGACGTGTCTAGTTTTAGATGTTGATATTGTTCTTGTTTGATAATAATCTAAAATCTTTGAGAAATTGATTGGAACTTGATATAGTGGGAGTATTAGAACTTTTTTAGATAATATAAAATAATAAAGATCAAACTTTTTTCGTGATTATTACTATTAGGTTGATTATCACGATTGTGTTTGATGTTGCGTCGTGACAACATTTCTTGGTTGTGCCATGGAAAGTCAGTATGCTCTCTCAAGTTTTAGACAACGATAGTTCAGTGCAGACAATGTAGATTTCACAAGTTGATGGCTCCCAAAATCAATTATGGGCATGACATTTAAATATCTAATGGATGCAAAAAACTTTTATGATGAATATGGGAAGGCTGGAGGCTTTGAAACTCGGAGTAGTTCGACGAAGCTTTCGGTCGATCGAGAGCTAACTGGAAAAAGTTTTGTATGTGCAAAGGAATGTCAGACACAAAACAAAGCAAATGACATTAAAAGAATAGGTTCACCAAGAACAAACTGTAAAGTAATCATGTGGTTGGCCCTAGATCGAACAAGCAAAATGTGGATAGTCAAGAAGTTCATTGAAGAACATAATCATGCACAGCTGTATCAGCATGCACAACTGATAAATGTGCAGCCTGATCGGCATTGATTGAACTACAAGTTCCTGATCAGTTTAAACAAATTGATTAGTAATTTTGAGGAGTAGCTATTGCATTAACTACTTGCAATAGTGGGAGTGGGGCAAGGTGATCGAGAGTGGAGAGGAGTCGCGGCGAGAGTGGAGACGAGTTGCGAAGGCAAGATGATCGAGAGTGGAGAGGAGTTGCAGCGGCGCAAAGCGGGAGGGTGATCTAGAGTGAAGACGAGTCGAGAAGTTCACTTTGGCAGCGGGAGAGTCGGGAAGTTCACTTCGGCTTGCTGTAATCGAGAATGAAGAGGGTGATCGAGAGGGGAGAGGTCGCGATGAGAGTGGGGACGAGTTGCGGCGTCGAGGTGAACTTCAGCAGCGAGAGAGTCGAGGAGATGAGAGTTGAGGAGACGAGGGAATTCTTATGAAGGTTTTGTATTTGAACCGGTGTGAAACTATAATTGTACCGGTTCTGGTTCAATTTTAAAGAGAATGTGTGTTTTAATTTATCTTATATCTAAATGATTCGAAGAACGGTTCTTAGGGGATCAACTCCCTCCCTCTCTCTCTCTCTCTCTATATATATATATATATATATATATATATATATATATATATATATATATATATAGATATAGATAGATAAACTTGTGTCTTTTCAAAAGGATTTGAGCCCGAATCCTTCCCCACTCAAATACAACCCTCCGACATTCGAACATAAGATCCACTCCGTTGAAGTTGATCTATATTATTTCAAGTATTTATAAACAAAAAATCAAGTATTTGGAATACTTTTTGCCCATCTATCAAGTGGCGCAAAATGGACGGCCGCAAGTAGTGAGTTGGTTAGATCTATATCTTTAGACATACAAATTTTCGATCTGGCCATTTGATTATGATCTAAACATTTAAAAACCCCTACAAACTAATTTGTTAGGTTTCAAATGTTCTACACCGTTAAATTAACCAACTGACTATTTAAGCCGTCCATTTTTTCCCTACTTGATGCATGGGCAAAAAGTATTCAAAACACTTGATTTTTAGTTTATAGATACTTGAAGTAATATGATCAACTTCAACGGAGTGGATCTTGTATTTGAATGTCGGGTGTTGGTATTTGAGTGGGAAGGATTCAACCTCAAATCCTTTTGGAAGTACACAAGTCTATCTCTCTCTCTCTCTATATATATATATATATATATATATATATATATATATATATATATAGAGAGAGAGAGAGAGAGAGAGAGAGAGAGAGAGAGAAATAAACTTGTGTAGTTCCGGAAGGATTCGATCCCAAATCCTTCCCACTCAAATACCAACATTCGACATTCAAATACAAGATCCACTCCGTTGAAGTTTGTCTATATTATTTAAAGTAATTAAAAATAAAAAATCAAGTTTTTGAATACTTTTTGCCCATCCATCAAGCAACGCAAAATGGACGGCCGAAAATAGTGAATTGGTTAGATCTATGTCTTTAGACATACAAATTCTCGATTTGGGCATTTGATCATGACCTAAACATTTAAAAAATCCTGCAAACCAATTTTTGTTAAGTTTCAAATGTTCTACATTGTTAAACTAAACAACTCATTATTTTGGCCGTCCATTTTTTTCCTACTTGATGCATGGATAAAAAGTATTTAAAATACTTGATTTTTGGTTTAAAGATACTTGAAATAATATAGATCAACTTCAACGGAATAGATCTTGTATTTAGATGATGTATAGTTGTGTTTGAGTTGGAAGGATTCGAGCTCGAATCCTTTCGGAACTACACAAGTCTATCTCTCTGCATATTGATAGATAGATAAATAGACTTGTGTCGTTCTGGAAAGATTCGAGGTCGAATCCTTCCCACTCAAATACAACTTTATGACGCCAAATGCAAGATTCATTTCATTGAAATTGATCTACATTATTTCAAGTAATTAAAAATAAAAAATCATGTGTTTTGAATACTTTTTGCCTATCCATCAAGTAGATGCAAAATAGATGGCCGAAAATAGCATGTTGCTTATATCTACATCTTTAGACATACAAATTCTCGATTCGACCATTTCATCACGATCTAAACACTTAAAAACCCTCATACCATTTTTTGTTAGATTTCAAATATTCTACACTGTTAAACTAACCAACTCACTATTTCGGTCGTCCATTTTGCGCCTACTTGATGGATGGGTAAAAAGTATTCAAAATACACGATGTTTGATTTTTGATTACTTAAAATAATGTAGATCAACTTCAACGGAGTGGATCTTGCATTCAGATGTCGTAGGGTTGTATTTGAGTTGGAAAGATTCGATTTCAAATCCTTCTGGAGTGACAAGTATGCGCGCGCGCGTGTAATTATGGGTGTGACTTTAATACTCTTAGGGCATAACTAATTTAATTATATCCACCTGCTAAAGATATAACATGATATGCAATGAAATTAGATAATCTATTTCGTTAATTAATATATATATATATATATATATATATATATATATATATATATTGAAAGTTCTATACAATAAAAAAATCATTCATTTTGATGGCCATTTACTATGTTTAAATTGGTGACAAAATAAATGGGTTTTTGATGAATAGAAACTGTTTGCATGGGCAATTGTCCTTCAAAGCATATGCTTTTTTATAAACCTTTTAGAACATGTAGATCAAAATAAACGCAGTGGATCGTCCAAATTCTTTGTATATTATATACTTTTATAAGTGAATAACTAAGTTATGCCTTGGGAGTATTAAAGCCTCTCCCTCTGTGTATGTGTCCCTTCTCTAATATGCATGCATGTTTTTGTCCTCATGGGTAGATCTGGAGAGTTGTTTGTCCCATATCCTTTGACCATGTTGGGGACAAGGTATGCATGTCCTTGCTTACAAATCATCATTTTCTCATTAATTAAGAACTTTGGCATGACTGGGCTAATTCAGTATCACTTGTTTTGAGTTATCACTATTCAGTGCTTTTCAAATTTCAAGAATATTATTATTGGAACTGCTTTTCTATTGTGTTACATCTTTGTCCAACCAAGGAAGGAATGTCCTTAATAGTTATTATTGTAATATCTGCTTTTCAGGTCCAAGCTGATTCCATTTTGGCTAATTTTCATAACCTTCAACACTTATTTTTCATTGTCAACAAACTAGTAAATGATGTTGTTAAGTCTCTGCCACCTGTCATTCCTGTGGATGATGCAAACTGCACCAAGTTCTCTTCTGAAGGGGGATTTTTGCGGCAACCTTGTATTGATAGTTCTCCAGGAACCCTTGGGTGTTCCGCAATAGTCGTGGATATGATATCTTGGGAGAAATTCAGTTCCCTGCTGTCATCAATTATTTGGCCGTTTATATTAAAATGCTTAGTGGAAGGGAAGAAATTTATCGATAGCAAACTCATCAGGTACAACTCTAGAAAGTTTTCAATCATTATTATTATTATTATTATTTTTGTATGATTAGGCATAACTTATTTTTTTTAGGCACCTTATGGTCTGGTTGTAGCCTTGGCGGGCAAGCTATATTGTATGGTTTTATGTGCTTTTTTAGTTTCATAGTTTTATTTTTCCCATTGTGGACTGTCCTTTTGCTGCGTCAAACTTCTCCAAGATCCACTTTGTTGTCTCAGATGACATTTGTTCGGTTGCTGGATACACTTCCATTTATTTATGAAAGGCTTAGTCTATCTGCATCCAAGATATCTGGGAGTTTTGTGCCAGTGGTGTCTGGTCTTTTTGACTTCAAATGGCTTTCTTATTTGGTGGACTTTGGAAAATCATCCCTTCTTATCATTACTAGACGCTGGAAACAGTGTATGCTAGCTCTCATGAACCTTTTCAAAGGTTCGTGCGGTGGTTCAACATTATGCACTATTAGTGTCATTGAAGCAATTATCTCATGTGGTCAGTGTTGCCCATCCTAAAGAGATCTAAATTTTATTCCTGATTGATTTCTTTTTGTTATTAATATTTGAGTTATTCTTGCCATCCAGATAGTGTTGCTGTGGATAACTTGAAGAATGAAGTACTCCATGTTATAAATTCACTGTCAGCTGAAACTTCTTTCACTGTTGAAGGAAAAATAACCAAGCCCAATTCATCTGTTTCTGAACCTTTTCTTAAGAAAAGTTCAACTTTAGAAACTGACTTTTACTTTGGCAAAGATGTGCATGCTGAGGTCTCAGAACCAATGCAGACAATCGGGAATCGGGAGGTTATTGTTCTTTCAGATGATGAAACCGTAACTGTGGCTTCCCCAGAGCTGGTTCCTTCATCTATCAAAAAGACAGATCAGTCAATTTTGGAAGACAGGTTACCTTCAGGTGCTGGTAAAGGCTTGTTATCTGATAGGCTGACAGAGGCTATGAATAGTAATGACTCAAGAGACATTCTTGAGCCTTTTCCTTCAAGAATATTTACTGATGAATCTCCAAATTCTTCTCAAGAAGATATGCTTGACAGCAATAGATATTCGTCTGGCATCAAGGCTTCTGTCGGTCGAAACACAACTTCTCTTATTCACTCAAAACGTTCAGACAAACAGAGAAGAATAAGCAGTACAAATAATGCAAGTGATATTGTCAGATCGCTCAAAGGTGCCAACTCTAATTGCAAGGGTTCATCTGGCCAACATGTTAAACACCACTCATCTTCTCGAATTGTTTCTTCTGGGACTTCGAAAAAGGATCCAGAATTACGAAAAGATGATGCTCCAGATATGGAGTTGGTGTGTGACAGTGTAGATGATCCATTGGATCATGCACTTGATAATTTCAAACGTCCTCAGTGTTTGCTGACAAAACCAATAAATACTGTTCCTAAGAGGAAGGTTATTCAACTTCAAATGCCGACTAATAACAAAACTGGTTTTTTTAATAGAATGGGTACAGGGTTTAGAAGACTTAAACCCCCAAGATTGGATGACTGGTACAAACCAATTTTAGAATTAGATTACTTCAGTGTTGTGGGCTTATGTTCTGGTAAAGACGAGAAGAACACAATTTCAGCCAATTTAAAAGAAGTTCCTTTATGTTTCAAGTCAGTAGAACACTATATTGAAATTTTTCGGCCATTGGTTTTAGAGGAGTTCAAGGCTCAGTTGCATAATTCATATATAGAGACATCTCTAGATGACATTTTCTGCGGTAGTCTTTGTATACTTTCAGTTGAAAGGATTGATGATTTTCATCTTGTACGTGGCCGTCCTGATGAGAGTGAATCTGCAGCATCCAAAGGCTGTTTAGAAAATGATTTGGTCCTGCTCACCAGAGAACCACTAAAAAACTCTGTCCAAGATGTACACATTCTGGGCAAGGTATTAAATCTATTTTATCTTCTCCTTTGTCCCTTTATTTATTTTTTCTGTTTTTCCCTTCAAAATTTAATGTTCTAAGTTATATGTGTTGTTGGTTCTATCTTACCATGATCTTCTTGTTTATCAGGTGGAAAGGCATGAGAAGAGCAATAGAAGTCAGCCAGTGATTCTCATAATTAGGTTCTATCTTATGAATGGCTCTTCACGTTTAAATAAAGCAAAGAAGCTTCTTGTTGAAAGGAGCAAATGGTATCTAAGTAAAATTATGAGTATTACCCCTCAAATTAGAGAATTTCAAGCCCTTTCATCATTGAATGATATTCCGATGCTTCCAGTCATCTTGAATCCTGTTGAGCGTTCTTTTGGACATGATGAATATAGACAAGTGGAGCTAAGTAAGCTCGCAAAACCTTTGCAGAACATGCTGAAATCATCATTTAATGACAGTCAGCTTGAAGCGATCAGCATTGCTGTTGGAACACAGGCTTCAAAGAGTAATTTTGAACTGTGCCTCATTCAGGGTCCTCCAGGTTTGAGTCCTTTCTGATCTTATAGAAGTCAAGGGATGAATTTGATCGAGTAGAGTATTTCTAACATTTGAAGTTTTGTTAACTTGCAGGAACTGGTAAGACCAAAACTATAGTTGCTACAGTTAGTGCATTGCTCTCTTTACATTCAGTTCTTGAGAACTGTTCATCAAGATTACTGAATAGTGGTTCAGTGAAAGCTAGTGCTTCATGCACCAATCCAAGAACACAGATTAGCCAATCTTCTGCAATTGCAAGAGCTTGGCAGGATGCAGCCCTCGCCAAACAAATGATGAAGGAGACTGAAAAAAGTTCTTCTGGACAGATAGAACGTTCTGCAAGAGGGAGGGTCCTTATCTGTGCACAATCAAATGCAGCAGTTGATGAACTGGTTTCACGAATCAATGAAGGCCTTTATGGCAACGACGGAAAAGTGTACAAGCCTTATCTTGTAAGAGTTGGCAATGCAAAGACTGTCCATCCTAATTCACTGCCTTTTTTCATCGACAGACTTGTCGAACAGCGCTTGGCTGATGACACGACAAACCGTGTTGATTCAAAAATTGATACAGATGCAGTCTCTTCTAGCACTCTTCGTTCTAGACTAGAGAAAATAGTGGATAACATACGCTTTTTTGAATCTAGGCGCGCTAAACTGGATTCTCCTGATTTGAATACAGATAGTTCTTCAGATGTTGGGGCCTGTAATGGTGATGATGTGCAGGAAATATCTGATGCTGCACTTGGTGCAAAACTCAACATCCTGTACGGGCAGAAAAAAGCTCTCTGTGTAGAAATTGCTGCTGCACAGTCCCGAGAGAAGAAAGCTTCTGAGGAAAGCTGGTCTCTCAAGAATAAAATTCGAAAATCTATTCTAATGGAAGCAGAAATTGTGGTAACAACACTCAGTGGATGTGGGGGTGACTTGTATGGAGTGTGCTCTGAATCTGTATCGATCAGTAAATTTGGAAGGTTTTCTGAGCATTGCTTGTTCGATGTTGTTGTAATTGATGAAGCTGCCCAAGTGGGTCTTGTTTGTCCTATTCTGCAATGCATGTTTTAACTATATTGTTTTAATGCTAAACCACCTAGTGTTTGATTTTGTTTTGTGAATTTAAATGTATAGGCTCTTGAACCAGCCACACTGATTCCCCTTCAGCTTCTTAAATCTAATGGAACCAAATGCATAATGGTAAGTAGTATGGTGTCACACATTTTAACAACTCTACCACTAATTAAAGTTTGACTCATGTTATTGTTTTTTCTTAATGAAGGTCGGTGATCCAAAGCAGCTTCCAGCTACTGTTCTTTCTAATGTTGCTAGCAAATTTCTTTATGAATGTAGTATGTTTGAAAGGTTACAAAGAGCTGGTCATCCAGTGGTAATGCTCACTGAACAGGTAAAGCTTGTAAAAGTATTATAAATATCTACATTCTACTTATATATTAGTTTCATTATGCATTGTAGAATAGCTTCTTGCAGAACAGGTAACACATATTAACTCACTTGAGTTATTACCGTACGGTGTGCATTTATGTAGGATACTTCTTGATTTACACGTGCTCTGGAGTAAAATCTCATGCCTGCACTTGACATGTTTTCTATGTGGATCTTTTATATTAATTTGGAACGCCAAAACATAGCTCCTGGCAGCAGATTCAATCATATACAATTACAGTGATATGATTTTCTGGTTAGTTGACATAAGCAGGGAGGCTAATGGCGTTGTAGCAAGTTAATAACAGATAGACGAATGGGCAATTGATATTTGATGGGCATCCATCATATATGTTTCTATTTATTGATATGCTGAAACTCCCATATAACTTAGTTATTCTTTTTAGCACAGCTAGTTATAAGGTGAGAAATATTGTTTGCTATTTTATTAATGATACCTGACTCCAGTTGGGACTTTATACTTGGAAAGAAGAGTGTCATTTTATGAATTTTGGAGACTCGCATATGAACATTGTCATATGCCAAGGACAAGGGATATTGCACATGGTCATTCTGTGAAGGCTCAAACATGAGATGGCTATGTATGTGCTTGTTTCAATATGTAGGGATATCTCCACTACTATTTTTTACTTTGCATATAATTGGCCCTTAAAAGTAAAACAATTAACATAATTATTACTATACTATTATAACCTTTGCAAATGCCTGACACTCTTCTTCTTCTTATGCATATTCTTTTGTGTGGATATTGATGGATAAAAGATAAAAGAAACAGTTGGGTGCACTGACAATGCACGATTTGTGTGGGTCACAACTTGGCTTTGCCAACTGTCAGTAGAGAGACTTATTCTACCTTATAACATACAGTCTTAAAAGACAATGCTCCTGTGAGATGGTGCTTGGGTGCAGACATGTGAGATGACTCTTAGTATAGAATAAGAGGAGAAGTTTCGCTTTAGCGGGCTATTTATAGAAATTAGAAAAGTTAATTGTGTCTCAAAAGTCTGAGTTTAAACCGTTAAGATTATATAAAGGAAACATCCCTGATGACAATGTGGTAGTTAACCTAAACAGATAGATAATGTATTTTGAGGTGATTTTATAGATCGTTATACCGGATCTGCATCTTGGAAGAAAGTTGATGGACAAGTAAATCTCCTTATTTTTAAAGCACTTATAATAAATACTTGACATTAAATATTCACTATCGTATTTCTGTGTGACCAAAGGACACTGCTGTGCTGAGTAGCAAACAAATTGAACCTCTGGAATTACACCACCGTGTGTTTGCATGAGAGAGTTTAGCTTGATGCATTGTTTCAGTGATCTTATTTTTTTCTAGTTTTTTTCATAGTACCTCTTTAGATTGCCCATTTGCTATAAGTTTTTGATGTTCTGTTGCTAGTTATTTTGTAAATTGTATATTAAATTTTCTACATATTACACGATATCATTACTTCTTTACTTGTAGACACATAGTTAGAAATTTTTTGAAGATCACCATGGAAGGTTTTGTGTCACAGTCTGGTGTCCCGATGGTGTCCCCCTTCTTTTCTTCATTTCCATTCTCCTATCTTATTACAATCTTACCCCAACGTTAAAAGCATACAGGCATTAGTCACTGATTTTCACTTCCCCTCATTCACATTACATCAAACAAGTTCACTTGATTTCAATTTTTCCTATTGTTTGACTCACGTTCATCCCTTAGAAAGAGCAACTTCCTAATAGATGAAGCCTTAAATTTTGCATGCCACGGTCCAAGCACCTGCTAAAATTTCAAATACTTGAATGCTTTTCACCTCCTGTCTGCTACCACCCATGACCTAAAAACGAGGAATGAAATTGAATGTGGTCTTACGACTTGAGAACTGTAGATATTCTTTTATATGCTTCTTTTACACATAAACCTCTCTTAAAGAAAAATTTGCATGAAATTTCATCAGAAATGAAACACAAAGCTATTGAACTTGGGTATGGTGTTTTGTCGAAATGAAATGGCATTACTTTTTACTTTTATTTATTTTATCCCAAAGATTTGGGACCAAAATCACTTAGCAATGACCATTGAATAAGTTTCTTTGACTTGAGTTGGGTTAAAAGCTTGGAATGCATTTGCACCATCACCATCTTCAAATATAGTATTTTTTATGGTAGCACTATGAATAGCGGATAACAGAGCAGTGCCTGTAGAGAGAGGACAAAAACAAGAGATGGAGTTTTCTAACTCTATGACAGACTTCGATCGACCGGGCAGTCGACAGACTTTGGTCGACCGGGCGGTCGACCGATGTTGCACGAGGAATAGAAAACCAGTTGGGTCGGTCGGCTCGACTACCGGTCGAGCGACATTTCCAGTAAGTCCTGTAATGACAGAGGATTTCGCGATCGACCGAGCGGTCGACCGCACACTTGGGTCGGTCGACCGGGACCAACAGTCGGGTCAGAACTGATTCTGGATCTGACCTGGAGCTGTTTGGGAGTTTCTTCTCCTCCCTATGAATAGAGGATGTAACTCAGGGTTAAGGATTTTTCTGAGTGAGTTCTTGAGAGAACTAATTGTAATTCTCTTGTAATCTTGTGTAGATCAATAGATCTCTCTCTTCTGCCTCGGGGACTTAGGCAGCTTGCCTCGTAAACCCTTGTCTTTATCTTTGTGGTGTGTTTGTGCATCTAGAATTTGTGTTCTTGGCATGTTAGAGAACCAACAACGCCTAATACTTTGGCTACTCCCACCATATGAAATAGGTTCAACATCCAATTATGAAACCCTTGTAATAAGTGGATGAATCAAAATATAGCTGCTACACTGAAACTGGCTTAAAAGAGCCATCCAGATTGACCCAATGGGTCAATTAGGAATACAAAAACAAAAACTGTAACTGGGCCAGAGAATGTGATTGTTTTATAAGTTCTCAGTTGAACAGGTCGAGCAAGTTTTAACTGGCGTAACATGAAACTATGAGTCAGAAAGCACCATGAAGAGCAGCAAATGTCCACAACCCACCTAATTGACACCAACAAGTAAAATATGAATTATATTTTACTGATCTGTTTTCTTCCAAAATCCAAATACACCTGTTTTAAAAGAAAATTTATACAAACAATTAATGTCTTTGGTTATTTCATTTTGCATGTGTCACATGAAATCTAGTTGGAAACCTTTAAAGTATGTTCCCTCAAAAAATAGGCTTATTCCTGAAGCCCTCTGTAAACAGGTATATTATGAACCGTTGCAAATTTGTGTATAACCCTTAAACACCTCTGTATGGTCATCATTGATTTTTGTTGCTTATATATTTAAATGTCTTTTTGAATAAAAAAGTGGTGGTGATAAATTGTGCATTTACATCCCAACTGTGGTGGTTCTAAACAAAATCTATGTATACAATAAAAAATAAAATTTTCATAAGTAATTTCGTAAAAGCAAGGATCGAAATCTTGGAATCGGTATCGGAATCGATCGACGCTTAGTAGTATCAGAATTGACTGAATGTGCCGAATCGTCTCGGTGATACCGGAATCGGTGAACAAAATTACAAAAAAAAGATAAGATTTTTTTAATTTTTTTCAGATAATCAACAACATTTTAACATATTTTGGTAAATAATTGATGAAAATTTGAATCACATTTTGATAAACTTTATAAAACACAATACCGATGTTAATAAAATGTATATAGAGTATTTTAATCAAAAAGTGGATAGATTAATTAGATAGTAATTTTTCTAATTAAATGTAAGTTTTATGTTTTTACTAAGTGTCGAACAACAAATTAAATATTTTCATTGGATAGTTAATTAAGTGCATTTATGCTAACAAATTAAATAATTGTTTTTGCTAACCAACTAATTAGATAATTAATTGATTAAATGATCTAATAATCTAATTTGTAAATGCACTAAATAATATATATTTATAGATTAAATTAGTGTTTAATTCTATTAAATGCTTCCGATCTCTCTCCCTCTCTCTTAGACTCATCCAAATTGAAGTTTGAGCATAACTTGGAATAACTTAGATGTAAGTCATTTGACCCAACCCAACTATGAATCCAATATACTATGAACCCAAACCCAAGAAACCAAACTAGATCCATCTCAGCCAAGGTTCTAAATATCAGATATCGGGATCGTATCGGATGTGGGTTTTTCATATCAGATATCGAGAATATGCGTGCATATCGGACGTTCATATCAGACACTATATATATTAAAATATTGATACCTAAAAGTTGATTTAGTGTCATAGATATCATCTACCAAATAAAAATAATGTAATTAACCTGCCTCTTTTTATTTGTGAGCAAGGGGAGCTCGTCGCGCTCGGGGGTAGATCGTCATGCTCGGGGAATGAAAGGGAGGCAAGTGTCGTCGCCGTCAATTCACGGAGGAGAAAATTAGGGCTTGATTTTTATCGAGCCCCAACGATGCAAACAACACTTGTATAGTCATGTGACGGGTCGAGTTTGGGCTCAATGCTGATGGGTTCAAAGAAACAAACCCAATTAAAATAAATCTATATTGGCCGATTTTGCACCGACTTATATTGGGCGATTTATCGGCCGATATTTCGAATATCGGTCATTTTTTTGCTGCAAACGATATGGGCGAACGATTTTCTCATATCGTATCAGCAACAAGCAAATAATGAGATATTGGCCGATATTTAAAACAGTGATCTCAGCTCCAACTAACATGTATAAAATAAATAAATAAATATGTAGTATATATACACCCTTGCAATCGATCTCTTTGTCTGCTCGTCTTCTCACGCACCGCCAGAAGAAAAAAAAAAGGACTGATCGAAACCTAGCCTGAATTGAGATCGGACCTGATCTGAAGCGCGATGAGATTGGACCAGATTTGATGCGTGATTCCCTTCGTGTATTGCGCCTTGTCTCCGCCTGTATCGTCCTTGTCTCGGCTTGTATCCACTGATATGAGGCTGAAACGGGCCAAAACGCAGTTCATATTAGCGTCTTGACCAATCTTGCATATTCCGATTTTCCTATGGCCGATTCGTATCAAGTTATGATTATGAGAGGTTTAAGAGGATTGTCCCTTTTTGCGACATATACCATCTTAAGTCATGATATTTCATAAGGGCCTTTAAGATGATCTTAGTTGGAGGGTGGTTGACCATTTGTTCAAGACTTGCAAGAAAGTTCTTGACATGGCTGAAGACATAAGAGGAGATTCAAGGATTCTCAACTAATCAAGATCAGAAAAACCGACCTGGACCTTTAGGTGGTTAGAAGGATATATTACTTAGTGCCCAACCCAAGAGACATCAGACACAAAAGTTCGGAGGTGCTACTCAGAGGTTTGGATTCCAGATCATAAGCACAAGAACTTGTGTTATAAGTGTAATAAAGGTCACTTTTGAAGAGTGTGTCCTTTAATTGGAGGCTGGTTTGATTGTGGTAAAGATGGTTACTTTGCTCGGAACTGTCTTACCAAGAGGCATGAAGAGATGCATAGACTTGCTACAAAGAATCAAAAGCCCAAGACTCAAGGGAGGGTAGATGCACTGACGCAGCAAAATACTTACGTTTCTCATTCTGTGGTTACAAGTGCACTTTTATATGTTCTCATCGTGTTCTAATTCTATTTAATTCTAATTTCACACGCTCTTTCGTATCACCTCAACTTGCATCTAAATTTAATAAACCATGACGATAAGTATAACAATAATACTGAGAACATGGTGTCCGAAGGGCGCTCATAAGTTGTTCGATCTCGAGCAGCCCTACCTGAAAGATTCATTTAACAGTTGATGGGGATCACCATCCTAGCTGGCAAACGGTTAATGTAGCCCCTCATCTATAAATAAGAGGTCTCTATCAAGTTATGCAACCCATTCTCATTCTCAAACTTAGTTACTTCTCTCTAAATGGTGATTAATTTGAGCTTCAGTGGGGATTTTGGAGCGATCCGACAGCCAAAAGGTCCACATCGCTCTTTCTAATCTTAATTCGTTCATGTGCTTGAAGCCTTGAATCAAAGCTTGTCCTTCTCGAAGCCTCCAGGTTTCCTTTTCTTTTTCCTTTTTCCCTCAGAGATCCTACTTCGCTCTTGTTTGAAAGAAACGAGCCTGCGTCAGATCTTTTTTTCCAGCAAAATACTGTACCCGCCATGTATTGCGCCTCGTCTTGGCATGTATCGGCCGATATGAGCTGATACGAGGCTCATACAGACCGAAACTCAGTTCGTATTACCGATTCTTGACCGATCCTATAGATTCTGATTTCCCCACGGTCGATTCGTATCAAGTGCGGCCGATTCCTCAAACCATGCGTAAAGTTTCAAATCATGTGTCAACATGGAGATCTATCTTGCAGTACTGCATGTCTACTCCTTAATTTTCTTTACATATCCTTTTAGCTTATGTGTTACAACTCTGCCTACATATCTTTACGATTATAACTACAACCTTTTTTATGGAAAAATCTAATTTGATTGGACTCATGTTCGTGTCACGTCCAAACCAAATCTATCCATCCGTTTGCAAGCTTTTAGTATGTCTTGAAATCTAGCCATACATATATCCCCATCTCAAAAGGAACTTCAATATTAAAAAAGTAGTATTTGTTAGATAGAGAAATCAAGATACTTGTCTCTGTCTTTATGATTACATACCTAAATTTTTTCAATGTCATTCACCGCCCTCTCTCTCATCGTTCTGTCAAAAGGAGAGTGCAATAAGAAAATGTTACAATACCTAAAAAATTTAGTTATAACATTTACATCCCTATCTCAAAAAGAGTTTGAAATAATAAAGAAACAACATTTATTAGGGACCCTATTTCAAAAAAAAAAGATCGAAATAAAAGAAATAACATTTATTAGAGTGAGTAAATATGATACTTATTTAAGAAAAGAAGATGAAAGGTTTCTTTTTACAATTAAATATTAGAATTCTCTAGAATTAGAGCCAAAATACTATAAAGTAAGGTACATAAAAACCCCTGAGTAAACTTTATTTTACATCAATTCTACTTTTGTTGCATGTGTGTAGCACGTGTCCAAAATCTAGTTTTCTAGATGTCTTTTTAGCCTTTCAAACCTTATCAAGTATTTGTCCTCATTATAAACCTAAATCTTGCATGTGCGTTGCTAATGTTTGATAGGACACTTATGCATGTTTACCCCTTAAATAGGCTTTTCGGAGAAGGCCATATGACTTTAGAGTCATACGACTCTGGTTACAGTTTAATGCATGTTTATATAATTTGCATAATGATCTCCTCAGTTATCTGCTGAAATGATGTTTTGGCTCAGTTGCACGTTGGTCCATAGAAAACCAATATGAAATGACTAATAGGCATCACTTCAGCTGAATATATAACATGCATGCTACCTAGCACTTTTAGCTTTTTCAGCATAGATATGACACTTTATGCATGCATTTACTTCTATTAGTTTATTGATTTATTTTTGAGAGAAAATTGTTGAGATTGTATGCTTGTACTTTTTATCCTCTTCCAATGTCTGAATTTCCGTTCACATGCATAATGAGACCTTCTCATGCAACGATTATTATCCTTATGCAAATAAATAAGTTGAATATAAATCAGTTGTGTCTTAACACATAATATATGAGTAGATTTATTTTAGATCATAAATGAATATCTACAGCTTGAATTGGTGTTCTCCAGAATGGACATCTGCACTGCTGCTTATTTGTTTTCTTGTTACATTTGTCCAGTATCGCATGCACCCTGAGATTTGCAGATTTCCATCACTACATTTTTACGAGAACAAATTATTAAATGGAGCTCAGATGGCCAGTAAATCAGCACCATTTCATGAGAATGCTTGTCTTGGTCCTTACATGTTCTTTGATATAATTGATGGTCATGAGCACCATGGAAAGAGTTCTGCCTCCTTATCCCTCTATAACGAGTCTGAAGTTGAAGCAGCCATTCGAATTCTGAAATTTGTAAAGAGTAGGTAAGGGCTTCTTTTCTTTTTTTTGCTCCAAATTGACAACATGATTAACATTGACACTTTTGGATCATAAGGTCACGATATTGATAATTTCACTAATCCCATCAAATCAGCTTACTGAGTTGTACACTGAATACATGAGGTTCTGTTTGTAATTTCTGCATCCTGAGATCCAAACAGTGAAAAGTTCTTTCTTGTTTTGTTATTTTAAGTCAAGGCTATAATGTTTTTATTATAATTAGGTCTTTTGATATTTACAATATCTCACTGGAAATTCTTATATTCATTCAAACTATCCTTGCCTTTTTTTTAATTTTATTTGAGACAGATACCCATTGGAGTTTGCATCTGGAAGAATAGGGATCATAACTCCTTATAGGAGTCAGCTTTCGTTATTGCGCTCACGATTTTCAAGTGCATTTGGGTCAAACATGGTTTCTGAAATGGAGTTCAACACTGTGGACGGATTTCAAGGTCGTGAAGTTGACATATTGGTACTGTCAACTGTTAGAGCTTCAGATTCTACCAACTCAAGTTCTATAGGTTTTGTTGCTGATGTAAGACGGATGAATGTTGCTCTAACACGGGCCAAATTTTCCTTATGGATAGTGGGTAATGCAAGAACTTTACAGAGAAATCCCCACTGGGCTGCTTTGATTGAGAACGCCAAAGAAAGAAATTTGTTCATCTCGGTTTCTAGGCCATATATTTCCATATTTGAGAATCTCCTATCTTCATCAACACAAAACCCAAGTTCCAAGTCGTATTCATATTCCAGTTGCCATCCAAAGCTAGCTGAAAAGGTCAGATATGCTAGCCCGGGAGTTCATGATATTGGAGCTAATAGTAAAGAAGTCCCTGGGGGAAAACTGATCTCGTAGATGGAAAATTACATCAACATCTCAAGGGATCTCAAAATTCATCAAAGGATGATAGTCCATATAATGAATTAGCTTTGAAACGCACCAAGGACAGGGAATCAGCAATGAGAAGACACCCTTTGTCAAGCTTTGAAGGCAAGGGAAACAAGTTCCAACGGCAGAAAAATCATTCTGCACATGCTGTTAATGCTTTGCGGAAAAGTCTCAAGTGTAGCAGTGGAGACGAAATTGTTCAGAATGTGCAGCTGGAAACAGAATTTTCTACTAAAGAATTGATCAAGAAAGCAAAAGATGCACAGATATCTTCTAGACATGATATATATAGTAAATTGACCCAGCAGAAGTCTTTAATGGCATCAGCTGCTGAAGAATGCCACAGTTTATGCAATGAGGCCCCAGTAAAGAAAGCAAAAGAGGCAAGGAAATCTTCTGAACATGTTACATCTGGTAAATTGAGCCAGCAGAGTTCAACTGTGGCACCTTCTACTGAAGGAAGCCATAGTGTAAAAAGTGATAAAGCATTAAGAAAGAAGGCAAAAGAGGGACAGAGGTCTCTTGAGCATGATACATCTAGTAAATTGAGTTTGGCATCTTCTGCTGAAGGAAGCCATACATTAAGTGATAAGGTATTGATGAAGAAGACAAAAGAGGGACGGAAATCTTCTGAACAGGATACATCCAGTAAATTGAGCCAACATAGTTCTTCAAATTCTGGTGCTGAAGGAAGCCACAGAATGAGGGAGAGAAGTGATTGCAAACCACCCCATCTAGAAGATGCACCTGGCATTTTGAAAGTGAAGGCAAAAGTGTCACGTAGGTTTTCTGAACATGGTACATCTAGTAGATTGAATCGGAGTTCTTCAACTTTATCCTCGGCTGTAGAAAGTAAAATTTTAGAGACTAGTGATGGTAGACCTTCTAATGTAGGAGATGCTCCTAAAAGTTTGATGGCAACCAGGAAACGGCAACGTGATGACGTTGAGGCCCTGTTATCTTCAGCTCTTATTTCTTCAAAGAAGCCTGAAAGTTCCTCAAAGCCTGGATCTGTCAAAAGACTATAATTGCAACTGAAAGGTGCATTTCTATTTCATAATTGCGCTTTTTATGTGTCTACATGGTATTTATTGCAAGGAAGAATTGTTGGTTATTGGCATATACATTTCAGTTTCTGGAAGTGAATCACTTCCTTTTCCCCCAAAAAAAGTTAGAATAACTCGCAACCTCTCTTACCAGAGAGAAAAATACTTATGCCGGGAGGAAAGTCTCGAACTTGTGGCCACCCTAAAAACCTAGTGCTTTACTAACTATCCTATCCTCCAAGTTCCTCATTAACATTTGGGAGTTTAATCTCTTTTTTAGTATACTTTATGGCACTAGTCTTGTAACCAAATGGCTGAGTTAGCAAATAGAGTTTTACGAGTATATGTGCAGCCAAATCCATTCGCATTTTTCTGTCAACTATCAACAAGTGCTGCTATCCAGTTCATGGTGGTCCCAAAACTAAGTGGTATTAATATTAACATTTCTAAATACTGGTCCAGGTGTAGATAATAGTCCAGAAAGGCTACTAGAAACCTACACTTCCGTACAGCTATAATCAATTTATAAAACTTGGATACGTTTGATTTTGTAGTCATCGGTAGCTTTCTGAAAGAATCTTTGAACTTTTTGAGTTATAGGATTAAAAATGCTGATTGTAATGGCGTAGATTATCTTAGTCTAGTTACCCCGGCTACTTGAGTCAACTCAGTTTATGTCATTAGTCCTAGCCACTGGCCCCCTAGTGCTGCTAGGGGGACTTGATCTCAGATCCTTAAGGATCTAGTGAAAATTTGCAATGCTAATAACAATCTATAAAATACAAAGGTCTAAACTGCAGTTAGGAAAGTGGTTGACTTCTGAGTTTCTGACCAATGATTGAAGTGCACTAAAATATTAAATTTTTAATTACATTTTAATTAACTCTTTTGCTGAGTTTCCATGAATGTAAATAAATAATACAAATCACAAGCAGTAAATAAAATGGCCAATATTTGAGGTATATCTAAAATTTATTTAAAAGTTAAAAGCCTCCAACAAGATGCACAAGTAAGAAATGTCCACAATATTTCACTCTTGATTTTACGTACAACTTGATAGGTAGATTATAAAGACACTTGAATTTTAAGATAATGATCATGTTACTTCCATTATTAGGATTTCATTTGTTTCTTGTACCATTACACATGCCAATGCCAATAGAGCATGTCCTTGGGCATATAATAGGGCAAACTTGTAAAGCTAGAATGACCCAGCAAATATGAGGCTATTAGAATCCTCGGCATGCTTTAAAATATTATTCGGGATATATGTTTCTTACACTGGACAGCAGTCAACTTGTATTTGTGTTCATCAATAATATGAAAATACATATGTTGTCTTTGTATATACCTTGTTTATACTCCCTCCATGTAATCTGTCTGGTTGTGAAAACCTATACATGATCCAGCTTTGGTTGAAAAGGGAACAGAAATGATAAACAGGTCACTGGTCTGTGGAACTACTATTTCTATTGGCTGATGAAGAACATGACATGCAACAAAGTGTTCTGTCCATGGTTTCCCCTGCTAACCACCAACCGAAGAATGTAGACACATGCCATTAGTGCACGGAGAGGTGGTCTCTGTATCACCACATACAAGGGTAATTAAGTTGACCAAGTAGTCACTGAAAACGTTAGGAGTAGGCTCAAAATGCAACGACGCATTATATCCATATTGCTAACCACACACTCACTTTATAAATATTGTATTCCTCGTGGTAAACATGCTTTCCTTGCCCATATTCATTTTCCTGATATTGGAAATTTTATTTGAGTTCTTTTTCACCCAACAATTTGTGCTGCCAATGTTTCATATTTAAGGAACTTTTGATTAATTTTACTAGCTTTTTCCCTCAATTTTTTTTACAGGCTTCTTTTTGTTCTGAAAAGAAAAATACATGAGCTTTTTTTTTGTTCTTCTTTTCTATTCTGTAACTTTTAGTTGTGCGACCAATAGGCATTGTGATTCCAAGACAGCCAAATTTAAGAGCTATGTATTCTGTGTAAACAAAGCAGGTCCTGGAATGAAGCACATATTATTTTCCTGCAATGATACTTGGGAGTGTGTAACATTACGAATACATGCCAGTCTGCTGAATATCGTCAGGACACAGCTATTGACACACTTGAGGTTGAGGGTAATGATATCATTTGGTTTCTCCAAGTTGGTGCAGTTTACTGTTTGGATTTCCCAACATTAACCTTAGCATACCAATCTCTTATTGAAATCATCTACTACTCACATGTATATAGTAAAAGAAATGTATATTCGGTAAGAAATGTATATTCGGTATTTTGCCCCCCTTCTAGCAAGTGTTTGTTCTGTTATCCCCAAATTTTGTTCTAGCCCTCTGGTACAGGCCGATCTTCAAGTTATCAGTTCTTGTGAGCTCCCATCTGTAATATACAAGCAAGTATGCGGTCATGGTTGCATACACCAATCAATATAGCTTCCTCGCCTTCTAGTTTTGCTGATAAAGGTATTTATCTGTTTTTTCTGATTCTGGTGTTTACTGATTTGCTGCAGAATCTGATTGTCCTCTAGTATTTCACGATTATATCATTTGGATGGTTATGAATTTGTTGCTGCTCTAATTCCCCGTCTTCTAGGTTTAAAAAACTCGGATTATAATCATGGGTTACTATTATTCTGCTTTTGGGATTGACTGCTCTTCTTAACCTTGGTTATTTGTTCCTGTAGAGTGCTTCTTCTAAATCTTTGATGATATCAAATTTGTCAAGGGAGACTGAACATTCAAGCTCATTCAGCAATGTAAAGTACTACAGGAAAAAAGAAAAGAAGAAGAAAAAATTTAATTCAATTTGCAAGACCTATTTCCCTTCTACACTGGAATATCACCACTGCTCGTCCTAGCCTCTTCTGCGGCGACTGCTGCCTTCTCTTCTCCAGAAACAATATCAACACTGTATAGAACTGCGACCAAACCAACTGAACATACAAACACCAGCACAGGCCCAAATATCCAAAGCGTGAGTGGGAGGGTCGTGAAGAACAATCTGTTCCCCACATTGCAAAGGAAAATCCCTTTCCCCAGCAACTTTGTCACCTGATCTTTTCTTGCCGGACTAGACTCGGTCGCCAAGACGTTGATGAGGATGTTCACTTGAGTCAAGCACATAATAGAAAGAGATTGGCATAGAAAGACAGCAAGGAAGCTCAGTAGCAGAGCAGCACATTTGGAGTCAACCTTGAGCTCATTGTTGCTGCCAAGAGCAAAGGCGTCATTTCGATTATCGGTGCCATAGGTTTTGCTAGCAAATGTCAGGAGGCCGCAGCAGATGAGGATGGACGAGGTGGCCACCAGCGTGGCGCCCATGATGTTGTTCCGGAGAGTTTGGATGGCTAGAACGTTCTTCTTGTCATTGTCCTGCAATGTTGGTCAGCATCAAGGTTCCTTAGGTTTATGCAGGTCATGGATAAAAAAGTTGCAAGGGAGACGCACAAATGTGAAACTAATGTTAAGAGTTCTTTAGAACTGTTTGATAAGCTTTTCTTGTTATCTTCAAGTATCATTACTTTGAGGGTGGGTTAGAAAATGAAGATCAATTCAAGTTTAGTAGCTTAGCTTGTACTAATATAAACAAAAATACGTATTTTTCCAACTGACTGTGTGTGTGTAAGCTGCAAACTACTGCTAAGTTTCAAGAAAAAGCCATTATTTTTGGTGAAGAAACTACTAAAATTAAACATCATGAATGACTACATTTATAGATGGATTACCTTGATCATGTGGTCGACCCAAGCGGTCTGGCCGAGGGAGTTCATCGCAATGTAGGTCCGATTCGGGTGGTTCTTGACGGTGTACCAGAGCCAGGCATGATACAAGAGAGAAGAAAGCAGGGCCAGTGGCACCAGTGTGAGGTCCAAGTACATATTTCTCCACTCCATTTCTTTTTGCTCCCAGCTCTCTCTTCTGCTTTCTTCTCCTCTCCTCTCTCGAGAGCTTTGATGTAATTTGTTGATATTAAGCTTGTGAGCTTGCACCTTGTGCATATATAAATATATCCCAAAATTACAGCTGTAGCTAGGGGCTGAAGCTAACTTCTTTTGACCGTTTGAGGGGGTTGGTCTCAGACTGTAGACAGAACAGAGCCACGGATGCAATTAACGATAATGACACGTTAAGAACCCTTTCTTCCGTTTTTTCCTAGAAAGGAAATTATTTTTTATTTATTTTAAATTGTGGTTGTCCATTGAATGCCTTTTCAGGACTTTAAACTCCGTGTGTATTCCGTACGTATAGCTTATTATATAATATAATATAATATAATATTGTAGGGGCTAATGGATTATATTTGTTTACTCCAAGTTTGGAAATCGGGAGCCAATTGGAGAGTAGCAGAGCGATGACGGTGGCGGAGCCGGAACTTGCATCATGCTTCGACTCGAGGGAGACGCATAATCTATTTAATTCTAATTCCATGATTATAACGAAGGGCACTCATAAGAGATCCCTTGGACCTATCAAAGGTATATGCAACCCATTCTCATTCTCAAACTTACTTACTTCTCTCTAAATGGTGACTAGCTTGAGCTTCAGAGGGGGGGTTAAAGGTCCATGTCTCTCTTTCTAATCTTAATTCATCAAGAATCTTTGAATCTCATTCCCAAAGGTTTGAGCTCAACGACTTTCTTGTGAGTCTTAAGACAAATGTCCTACCACCATGCATCTAAGATCATCTACAAGCCTTTTCTTTGAAACATCATCATTTTGTGAGAATTGTCCAGAATCCTTTAACCTCTTAAATCTCTTATAACCACAACTCCAACTCTCGACTCTAATTCTTTAGTTAACTCCTCAGTGGTTTTAGTGTTTCCCTCGAAAAGAATCGAATGAGATTAGTTGATATAACTCTTGCCACTCGCACCCCACTGATTCCCTTACAAGCACTCTTGACTTCCCATCTCGAGCATTAAGTCCCGACCTTCCACTTTGAGTCCCTCGAGATCTGTCTCACTCCTTGACTGTGACAACTGAATGTTACAACCACAAATTAGATAAATAAATAGATTTTTTTCAGTTGAAAGTGTATTTTTTTTTTTTAAATAAAGAGATTAAAGAGTAACAATATAAAATATATCTTTTACTCAATTTGATCTATTTGTGCAGTTATTGGATTGGTCAGGGATTTAAATAAAAGAAATTTTGGAAAAAATTAAGAAAAAGTTTAAGCAAGAGGCAAAAACGCATGTCCTTGCTTACTCATGTGTCCTTTAAAAAAAAAGAAGCGAACAAGAGAAACAGAGACCCAAGAGAAGAGCAGAGACAGAGAGAAATTTGTGTCAAAGAGAGTGCGTGAGAGAGAGAGAGATTTTGCACATCAAGAGAAGAAAGAAGTCAAGAGAGAAGGGAATATCTTTAATATGTGTAAGTTCTCTAATATCTCTCTAGCTCTAAAAATCTAATTGACTTCTTACTTTTTGTTATCACATTCTCTATATTCTTCAAAACTAGATTTGTTTCATAATAATCCAATTAAGTGTAATTTAGGTTTTAACACTTTTATTTTGTTTATAGAATAATTTCTTATTCTTGTGCATTATTACTTTTTTACTCAAAGCAAGAATAAGGGGATTTGAAACCATATTTAAATAATAAAGAAATAAAACAAAATAATAATAGTAGTAGTAATAAATTTCATAGGAAAGAATTTATTCATAACTTGAATTGAAGAGGTATGGTTGCCAGATGGCATATTTATTTGAATATGTCTTAAATCATTTCGATCCTATTTTCGACAGAAGGATTTTGCTACAGCCCCTTATTAGGAAAAAAAACTCAGTTTCATTATTTAATTTGTCACAACCACCTCTTTTTTTAAACCAATCAAGTGTGTTAACGTGTCAAGCGTCGAAGTACTCCTCGGCGACGAAAGACGCAAATGCCCCACAATAATCACTTTGAAAAATCAAATTACTTCGAAAATGTTGGTATATAGAGGATTGCGATCATGATCTCAATTCTCACAAAAACTGTTATATTTTTGAGTTTTTATTCAACTGATTTAAGACTATAGTCGCAACCCTTTATTAAAAGACTGTGATTATGGTCGCACTCATTTTGCTAATTGAAAATTAAGACATTTACGAGGATTGTGATTATTGTCATAGTCTCAATATAGACTGGAAAAGTATATTTTTTGAGGACTACGATCATGATCACAGTCCTAATAAAAACTCAAAAACAAGGCAATTTTCGAATGTCCTCACAGTCCTCACAGATGATTGTCATTATGAGTCATACATATAAGCTTCGTGATGATTCGCAGACCCCCACTCACTGACATCGAGTGATGCCCAATGCTTTTCAAATCTAAAAACCACATTGATAACAAACATAAATAAAACTTATCGCGGGCACGAACAAACGAGATATGAAAAAGTCAGTCCCAATATAATTTGGTTCGTGGGCTTCGCCCCCTGACACCCGGGAGGGCCCCCCGCCTCCTTCCAACCCCCACGGCGACTCGACCGAGCAGGTCGATCCTCGAATTTCTCTGCGTCTGGGTCAGGTTGAGGGGAGAGCAATGTCGAGAGTGATAGGGAGAGGCAAAAGAGGAAATGAATATATATAAAGAAGTGGTGGTTGGGGGGAATCAATTTATGCTGGCGTGGATAAAGTTGTAGCGAATAAAAAAAGGGGGTGAGTTTTTTTTTTTCCCTAATTATGAAGGAAAGTGGGTGGTTGTAGCGAAATTTTCCTTTTCGAAATTATTAGGAATTGAATTTCTTGTAAATATGTTTTATTTGGAGTTTTATTTAGTGATACTATTGATTTTATTAGGGCTTTTACAAGGAAGTTTAAAGGATTTCTTGGAGCTACACGTAAAAGTTCGCAAGGACCTCAAGGTTAGTAGAATATATATATATATATATATATATATATATATATATATATATGGGGAAAAGTGTTCCTAGTAGGTCTCCTTAGATTGTAACCTAGGGAGACGATTTAAAATTCTAACATCCCGATTTTTTTTTCACGATCCGACCGCACACGATCATATTCATGTTATAAGATGTACGCATATAAAATTTACGTGATTTGAAGTTTGTACAAATTACAATCTAAGGAGACCTACTAGGAGCACTTGACTCTACATGTGTGTGTGTGTTAATTTTAAAATATTTAATAATTGAAATATTTTACATTGAATTTCATATAAATTGTGCTTCACCCTTTTATAAATGGAATAACCTAATGTAAATCGATCAACATCATGATAAATTTTTAATCATTTAGCTTGGAAGCGATATGTATACATGATGGGTGAAGATAGGTTATATCTTGATAAAAACCGAGAAATATAATGCATATAATGTAGCAAAATTAGAAATCTTATCATGACATTTCATATCGTGTTTAGTTGGAATTGAGAGTTATGATGTTGAAATGTCCCAATCAGATTTCTAATTTTGCCCCATTATCTGTATTATATTTCTCGGGTTGTGTCAAGATTTAACTTCTCTTCATCCAACATGAATGTAGTATCGATTCCAAACCGAATGATTTACAATTATCATGATGTTGATCGATTTACATTAGGTTCTTCTGTTTATAAAAGGGTGAAGCACACAATATATATGAAATTTCCTTAAAATATTTCAAATGTTAAATATTTTAAATTTTACAAATATATATCCTCTACTAAACTTGTAGTCCTAGCTAACTTTTATGTGTAGCTCCAAGAAACCCTCTAAATTTTCTTGTGAAACCCCCAGTGAAATCAGTGCTATCACTAAATTAAAACTCCAAATAAAGCCTATTTACTAGAATTTCATTAATAATTTAGAAAATAATATCAAAAAATTTAAGACATATTCTAAGAAATATGCTAATGATTTGCAACCATACCTCTTCAATTCAAGTTATGAATACATTCTTCATTGTGAAATTTATTATTATTATTATTATTTTGTTATGATTTCTGTTGTTATCTAAGTAGGGTTTCAAATCCCTCTTTACTTTATTTGAGTAGAAGAATAATAATAAGAATAAGAAAAAAAAATTTATCTCTCATTTTTTTTTCTATTTTTTATCTCTCTGATCTATCTGTCATTTTTTTCTCATTTTTCTATTTTTTATTTCTCTGATCTATCTCTCATTTTTTTCATTTTTTTAGTTTCCTCACGTCTCTGAGCTATCTCTCTTTCTATTTTTATCTCTCATTTTTTTCATTTTTTTAGTTTCCTCACGTCTCCGAGTTATCTCTCTTTCTATTTTTATCTCTCATTTTTTTTAATTTTATTTTTATCATTCTATTTCTCATTTTTCATATTTTTTTTATTTTGTGTGTTGTGTGTTAGATGAGGGAAAAAAAATATCTTGCATGAGCAACTGTTTAATAGTTTGTTGTAGTTTCTTGAAAGTGTCAAAGTTCATGATAGTGTTTTACAATTTTGAAAGTTCATGGTATTTTTTTTTCAAAATGGCTGAAAGTTCATGGTATTTTAGCGAATTTTAGCCGTTCTTTTAGTTTAGATGCATTGTTTTTTTTCCTTTTTCCCCCTCCTTTGTTTCTGTTTTTCTTTTTATCTTGAAATAATAGGGAAGATACATATATATATATATTGTGGTTAATTTCTAACCCTATCCTTTGAGATAATATATATTGAAGGTTAGGATTTGATTCGGGTTGGGTTATGGGTCAACTTTGACCCAACACAACTTAAATTCAGGTTGGTTTTCTCAACCCAAGCCCAACCCAAATTCTAGAACCTCTAATCCAATCCTAGTCAAACGTGCGGGTCGGGTTAGCAGGTTAGAGCCCAACCGAGTTTCTCCGAACTCATGCAGTTACAGAACTCATAAAACAATAGAAACATGCTTCTAAAAAACGCACTTCAGAAAAACACACAGGAAACATTTCTTAAAGTTTTAGGTAACAAATGGGACTCTCTAAACACATATGAACCTAGAACAAAACATATAGCAAATGATAGGGGGAGCTCAAGAAAAATCCCATGTATTCATAAATGAGAACGTTGTTTGCAAAATAGAAAGTAATAGAAGATCAAATTCATATACTTGACAGTCGGTCCCTATATACGCAAGAGTTGTTCCTATACATGTAAGAAATGTATAGGACAGAATTAGTCTTCTATTTTCTTCTGGAAAAACTTAAAACAGATTTAGAGGATACCACCACGACTGCAACATTTGTTGACGAATAAATCGCATGAAAGGAAACATTTTAAATCCAGCATTGAAGAATCTGAACCAAGAAGATTGTTCGAAAGATTATAGAAACGCACCCCAGATGTCTGGATTTGGGTAGGATTTGTTAACTGGCGAGCTCCTAAGTTTTTCCATTAGGCTTCCTCTTCATTGTCAATGATGTTCAGAAACATCCTGAGCCGTCAATTCCTCTTCCAAATCCTGTCCATCAGTAGAAAAGCATTATTAGGCTCCAGGGTTCAAAATCTTAATAGATGCACTAAAAGACTGACTATTACCATTTCCATTCAAAGGTATTCGGCCGTATAGGCCTGTTTGCGCTAATTTCTAAAGGCAGAGCAATGACTTTGCACGCAGAGTGTGCTTACAGCCCATTACCTTATCTGCAAGACTCAAGATTGTGCAGCTGTATCTGGATTCTTGACTCTGATTTTTAGATTCTCGCACTGGTATTTGATAGAATAGAAGCCACTGAATTCCTCTGAGAAGAAAGAGAATCAAATCTATGAACAGTAGTGGTAGGTGCAATGAACCAGAGAATGGGGCTCAGCTCACTTGTCACTGTGATAAATGAAGGAATTGAAAGAACTTGAGCATGTGGCCATTTACCTCTGAAGCTTGGCCTCTTCATTATTCTAAGTATTTTTTTAAAAAAAAAAATTCTGATTGGCTTTTGATTGGAGAAATTGGGCGGGGGTTGGTGTGGCTTATGATTGGATGTATGATTGGAAGGTAGAAGATTGATGATTCCTTTTTCTGTCACTTTTATTTCTTTTTTCAATTTCATGCACTTCATATGATTGGTGATCTGATGCTGCAAATGATTAGTGAGACAATCTCTCTCTACAGGAAACTTAACAGTACAAACTTAGAAATGATCAACTGCCAAATTTGTACTTGCTGAAAGCTATGGATTGTGCTCCTAACTCTCCCAACTGCAAGTTTCTACACCTACTTCGGACTGTACCCTACTATACCCCTCCAATTACCAACTTCTTGGCTCGGGCATCACGTACTCAGTCTTACGGTCCAACTTACAGCTTGTTCCAGAGAGACCTTGGCTGAAAACTAATCATCAGCCAAGAATTAGCCTTAATTGTACGAGTTTGCTTATGAAAAATTATCAGCTTGTTTTAATAAGCCTGAAAAATTGGTGGTTTTGGAATGAGTAGAATGTGTGATACCTGATGGCTAGACGCAAGATCGACGAGGCACCACTGATCAAAGTCAATAACTATAAGGCAACAACTAATAATGTACGAGATCACAGATTAGTCAGCTGGTTTTGTTTAATCCATTCACACCAACAGCTCAAGACTGACGAAACATTTCATTTTCTTTTCACATAACTGCATTTGATGCTCGTGAGCCAACACCAGTCAATATACCAAGTGCATTGGTTAATGAAAAATAGAATGTGAAAATAGATCAATAACTTAACTCCAGATAGACTAATATATGATGAGCTCGATCAGTTCTGGAAGTAGGAAATGGGAAAGATGTCGGCAACAGAGTTTTTGAGATTGGTAAGGTGATAAGTGATAGCAAATTGGTTGTCATATCTCTTCATGTGCAATCATGCATACGATGCATAATGTTATCAAACACTTCAAGCAATTTCCAAGACGAGCTAAGATTTAAATTTGGGTTCGGTAAAAGGGTCCCATACCTTCACATTGTGATCCTCAATGAGCTGATCTCCTTGATGGATCTTCTTCATAAGTTGCAGAAACAAAGGTAGCTCTGTGATACTGACATTTCTACTGACAGCTACATGTATAATAGACGCAACTTAACTTTGAATTGACTCACCAAGTTGTAAGCAAGGGCACATGCAACAGCAATAACTGACATGGGAGAGAGACAGGAGATTTTAAAAGTGAGATTGTAACAGTAACATACAGCGACGTCTGAAAAATAAAAGAAAAGGCACATAAACTATTTAGAAGAAAGCAAAAACGTTATGCACGGTGCCCAACTAATTGAATATAGAAATTTTACTCCAATGAGAAAGACCCTTGATCTATATATATATATATATATATATATATATATATATATATATATATATATATATATATACACACACACACACACATATAGGGCTTACTGTACCTCAGCCTGCGGGCTGAGAGAGTTTCTCAGCCTGCGGGACGTGACTGAATATATGCCACACATCGGTCGCAGAGTGTGGGCGTCAAAAAAATCAAAAAACCCCGCCTAAACAATCGTGAAACAAATTGACAAAAATACCCCTTTTATATGACGACAGCGACTTCTAGCATTGAAAAGTAAAAAAATATTCCATGGTCGCATACTTAATACAGAATAAAGAATACCGGAGGAAACATGCTATCGTATAGCAATGCGACCTCCTTCAGTACTGCGACCAAAGTCGCAAAATTCTTTCTCATTACGATGGTGATGACGAGGATTAGAAGTTTAAAAAAATATTCTCATTACGATGGTGATGACGAGGATTAGAAGTTTAAAAAAATTGTATTTTGTTTTTTTTAAATATATATAAATCTGTTTTCTAAAGTTAATTGTGTGAATCATTTTTTACTACTATGTCTTGGTTGAAAATGCTGTACAATTGTTACAAACCTTCATTTTAAATATTTTACGCTAAACGAATATACTGCGACCTTGATCGCAGTTAATAATTATATTACTTCACCCTTATAAATTTTTAAAATGAAAGGTTGCGACATTGGTTGCAGTTGCTGGACGCAGACTTAATAAATACACTGCGACCTTGGTCGCAGTTGCTGGACTTTAGTCTTAATCAACAACAACACTGCTACCTTGGTCGCAGTTTCTGACCGTAGTCTTAATAAAATAAACGACCGTAGTCTTAATAAAATAAACTGCGACCTTGATCGCAGTTGTTGGTGTTTAGTCTTAATAAAATACACAGCGACCTTGGTCGCAGTTGCTGGTCTTTACTCTTAATCAACAACATCACTGCGATCTTGGTCGCAGTTGGTGGTCTTTATAAATAATGAACAACACTGCGACATTGGTCGCAGTTGATGGCCGCAGTCTTAAAAAAATAATCTGCAATCTTGATCGCTATTGCTGGTCTTTAGTCTTAATCAACAACAACACTGCGACGAGGTGACACGTCACCGCAGCAGTTGCTTAGTCGCAGACTTTGGTCACAGTGTCGACCCTGGTCGCAGTAGTTACTGTTTGCAATGTATCTCATGCGAGCTTGGTCGCAGTGTCATCTATGGTCATAGTTGTTTTGTTTGCAATGCATGGCTGTGAACAAGTTCGTAGTTTATTAAAAAAAATAAATATGCTTTTTATTTATGTCCAGGCATTTATCTCCAGGCATGTGCAAATGATACAAAACGATCTCTTATACAATAAGATTGAGTGTTACAAATACAGCAGTACAAAAGAAGACTAAACATCAAAAAAATCCCTTGTTGACTAAGAGCAATCTTCTTCTTGAGGTCTGGTGGCAGCAGAATCAATAAGATTGAGTGTTACAAAGAAGACTAAACATCAAAGTAGCCAAGAAGACTACACATCAAAAAATCCCTTGTTGACTAAGAGCAATCTTCTTCTTGAGGTCTGGTGGTAGCAGAATCAATAAGATTGAGTGTTACAAAGAAGACTAAACATCAAAGTAGCCAAGAAGACAAAAACATCAAAAGAGCCAAGAAGAGCCCTTGTTGACTACTAAGAGCAATCTTCTCCTGGAGGTCTGGTGGCAGCAGAATCCTCCGATTCCAACTGACCCTCCAAAGTGCCGGGATACGATCTTTCGTTTATGAACATCTCTTCACCAGAAGGTTATCCAGTGAGTATGGAGTTTCCTCGATGTCACTTCTGGGGTAAGAGAGGAGGTTTTGAGACCTCACAGGGAATGCTACCCACCACTATATCCACCACATCCCCCGCCGCCATACCCACTCTGACCATCCGTTACCAGCAAGCTTGACTGGTGCATCAAGTCAGAGCAGATATCGGTGAGGCTTAAGTCCTCGTCAGGGATCATGACTTCTTCCCTTGTGAACGACGAGGACCATGACTTCTTCCCTTGTGGACGATGAGGTCTATGACTCCTTCCCTTGTGGACGAACATCGATCAAGTTCGTCCGTAGGGTCATCTTCATCCATGGAGGCAGGCCCCTGTTAGAGACTCTGAAGAAGGCGGAAATTCTCAGAGCAATTGCTCTCGAAAGAAAACAGTCTAATTATGGGCTGTTAAAGGGAGAGGGTGAGTCCTATTTATAGGCAGCCCATAATAACCATAATTAATGGTTCATTAATCAGAATCGTCGGCATTAATGGTCTCCAACCGCCAGCGCCGGTTTGGTATTAAAAGACATTAACGCCTAAACCCAATGAAGAACCGACGCGTAGACAACCGCTTCGGGAAACAACGAATGGTGCGGGGTTCGTCAACATAGACTTGACGTTAAAAGATCTCATAAAATCTTTATGACAGGTCGCGTCTCACGGACTGACTCCAAGTCGCATCAGACAACAGACAACTTTTCATTTTTCATTTAGATTCAAAAAATGACTTAATCCAAAAAACAACACTTAATAAAATAACACTTACTTAACGTACTGCGACCAAAGTCGCAGTCCATGTAATGCAACCCTAGATTGCAGTTGCTGGCCATCTTTATCAATAACAAACACTGTGACCTTGGTCGCATTTAATCATGTACACTGCGACAAAAGACTTTGGCTAAGGTCGCAGTTTAAATGTACAATGCGACCAAAGACTCTGACTACATTATATTCAAAAAAATTAATTACTTAACGTACTGCGATCAAAGTCGCAGTCCATGTAATGCAACCCTAGATTGCAGTTGCTGGCCATCTTTATCAATAACAACACTGCGACCTTGGTCGCATTTCAACATGTACACTGCGACCAAAGACTTTGACTAAGGTCGCAGTTTAAATGTACAATGCGACCAAAGAGTCTGACTACATTATATACAAAAAAATTAAACTATAAAGTAGAATTTTATCGCAGGCTGAAAAAATTGATCTGAAAAGATTTTATATTTTCAAAAAAATTTTATCGCAGGCTGAAAAGGAGAAACTAGATCTTTAAAAAAAGAGGTAAAGAAATAGGGCGAAAAGTAATTTATATCCTATAAAGAGCGGCAAAAATAAAAGGGGGGAAAAATAATAATAAACAATAAGGAAAAGTTATCATAAGGGGTATTTGGTAATTTAACTTCTACTTAAAAGCGGGCCGCAAGTCAGTGAGGTGACAAATTGAGCCACGTCACCGCAGGCTGAGAGAGTACTCTCAGCCCGCGGGCTGATATACATTTTTCTCATATATATATATATATATATATATATATATATATATATATATATATATATATATATATATTAAGGTCCAAAGTGCTTGATTAAAAAATTTTGCATTAGTTTAAAACAATTCCTCATGTGTGCTTCAAGTTAAAGGATCGTGTGAGTACAGGATGCCAAGAAGCCTGGCATTAGATTTATAAACCCCAGACAGACCCCCTCACTATCCTTACAATCAGCCTCAAAGCTTCACATGCAGGAATAAAGACACCCCCACTTGGATGTTAATTAACCATTCTTATTGTTAACCTAACAATATCATATGCTATCGATATCATCAATCCATCTTGATTTCATTAAACAAAAAGGTCCCATGCGTCAAATGGTACGATATTCATCACCGACTCTTAAGTTTGACCTAAGTACAGGTCCAATCCACATTATTCAAGTTTGCCAATAGAACTAATAGATAAAACGGTTTTGGCTTTCTCAGTTTCAACTTTCCAATTAAGAAAACACGAAGGTGCGCTCTGGAGATGTAAACTATGAGACTTTGCATTAGAAGTCATGGATCGGCGATATCTAAAACACCTAATAATCAGACATGAATTTTGAAGGTTCCTCATCTGTACATCTGATAGTCCCAGAGAACAGTTCTAAGGGTATCCAGATCAAATAAAATGTCATCCTCTGGACCTACAAATGTACAATGTAAGATATCCATGAGACTTTGCATTCGAGATCATCACACTATGACATCTAAAATGCCTAAAAGTCGGACATACAAATTCTGGAGGTTCCTCATCTGTACATTTGATAGTCCCAGAAAACTGTTTTCAGGGTAAAATGTGATCCTTAGGTGCACGTTATAAATCAAATGAAATTGTGACTGGATAATTCATCACCATTTGGTTACAAGTAAGAATACTCCAACCATTTCAGATACTCATTTGCCAAGATTATGTACTCGTAAGATTATATTGTCTTTGTAGAATTCCCTGTTATGTACAAGTACAATTACATAATCTGCACCTAAATCTGTTCAATAGATTACAGCTTAAGCTCAAATGTAGAAGTGAACTTTTCCTAGTATATTTCTAATGCTTCTTTCTGTCACAATTCCTTGACTGTTCTTTTACCCTTCCACTGCCGAGAAAAGTTATTTTTTGACATTAGACAATAACAAGAACTGTAAACTTGAGAGTACTGGGATTGCTAATAATGTATCATAGACTCATAGTGAAGTTGTGCTTGTTAAAGTATGATGGGGTGAGAAAATTTGATGCAATCCTTCCACAAGTCGTCAGATACAGCTTCAACTCCATGTGCCTCTAGATAAATGTGGTGATGGTAAGATAAATGCTGCTGCCCATTGGATAGAAATCTGTAATTATGTACATAAATAATATAATCAGGTATGTTTTAAGACTAAGCACACAGCTTTCAAAAGAGGCTTTTTTACCATCCCATTGCTGAAATATAAGATCAATATATCAATTCCAAACTTTAATGTCTACTGTTACTTTCCTCAATCATCAGTATGGGGGTAACGCATGGCAGTTCCTTAAACTAATTAGGTTCAATGCACTATAACAAAACCTAGCTTTAGGTCATCATATTCTGTTTAGATGTACATCTCTTTCTAGAAGGGTTTCAATATTTTTTTTAATTAGCATTTATCAATAATTGAATTCTTCCTTTGGGAAATTTCTTAGAGCTTTATTGCTCCTTTTATCTGTTCGACATGTTAAGGATATGCATAGTTATTACATTAAACATCATAATATGAGATGATATTTGAAATGGAAGGTGAAGAAGCTCACCCACCAAATGATGACAAACATGTTAATGGACATACATGTAAATTGCTGAGCCACTGGATATCCTATTTGCTTTCAAAGGTGATATACAGGGACCTCACATGCATTCCACTATCTTACACCTGCCACGTTCTCCCAAGCACCCTGAAAAAGAAAATTTTTATGAAGTAAATTAGAAGCACAAATATAAAATAAAATGGTACTATTATGGCAGAGATGCCAAATGCAAGCTGAGACCCTCCAAATCTCTGCACCGAAAAGCTTTGAATTAAAATGCTCCAGAACAAGAAGATGCATCATGACTTTTAATAAATTAGGGAGGTGCAGCGATAATCTGAGTAACCAAAGTAAATAACAATGCTATAAAAAGTGATTAATATGTCAAAATCACAGAGACCTCCACTTAGTTCTGAAGTAACTAATATCATACACGTAAATTTACAGCAGACAAAAAGAATCATGCCTCAAATGTTGCCAATGGGACATATGAAAAGGGTCATGCAATCTCTTATCTTGTACACAAAACAACAAACAACCTTTCATAGTAAAGACACAAAAATAAAAGAGCCAATATCAGCCTGCCAATGGGTCGTACCGGACTCGTACCAGACTCGATTAGATGGGTATGATAACTAGTTCTATACCCGCGGACCCGAATAGGACCAAGATCCGAACCCGTTTACTCTATTAGTAAGAGGGTTAGGTCCGATTTTACTTGAACCATATCTGATTAGACTCGAACATGTTTAATTAGTAACCCTATTCCTAACCCTCTCACTCTCTCCATCGCCCCCCTCTCCCCTCTCCCCTCTCTCAGCCCCTCTCTCAGCCTCACAGCCTCCCTCTTACTCTCTCAGCCTCCCAAACCTACGCAGCATCAAACCCCAAATTCAATTGAATCGAATCGATTCCTCCCCAATCTCTATCAAATAAACATCAAACCCCAATATCAATCGCAACAATTCCTGTAATACTACCATTCCCCCAACAACAACAACATCTGCAAGAAGAATGGTCTCATCTCTCTTCATCTTCTCTCTCTTCTTCTACTCCTCTCTTCTTCTTCTTCTCCTCTTTTTCTCTCTCTTCTTCTTCTCCTTTTCTCTCTCTTCTTCTTCTTTGGTGTCTCGAGAGCTGTTTGATGGATGGCAGTATCACGGGGTGGTTCGGGTCTCCAACCTCCACATCAGTGCTTACCACCTCGAACGAGCTGGTGACATGGCGAGATTGCTCAGGCCTGCACTGAGAGCTATTTGTCCCCATCCGCTTTTGATCAATGGAGACATCACTAGTAATGATTAATTCTTCAATTTCTGCTCTTATTTTCAGTTGGGTTTTCCTTATTGTTAATCAGTTTAAAATTGTATCAATGAATTGGTTATTGGGTATATAATCTGTTAATTGTTGCATTGGATTGGACTTGATGAAGCAATGAATTTATAAGGATGGAAGGGGAGGTGAGGGTTTGGGTGAGGCGGCAGGAAATCTCTGGGTCGGAGAGGGAGTGGTGGAGGTGGACGATGCGGGACATGGCATTGGCGAGCTCGAAGGAGAGAATGTCAATGGAGCCGTGGCCGGAGATGGTGACGTAATCAGTTTGGGTTGGGTTGGGTTATAGGGTCTGGACCCGTCACTAAACAGGACGGGTATGGAAACATCTCTTCTGGACCCATGTGTAATCGAGTCAAGTTTGGTACCTATAACGGTAATTGTGGTCCGGTAATTGTGGTCAGACTCTGGTATCTACCGTACCCGCCCCGAATCCGACTTGTTGACAGGCCTAAAGCCAATACCTCTACAAAATGTAGGCCCCTCTCTTGATGTTTTTTAAATAAAAACCAATTGTCGCTTTCTTGATTCATAAGACAATTGTAAAAATAAATGCATTATAATTAAATGCTAAAGAAATTAGAAATATGAATAGAATAAAGATTATTTTAATATGACAAGGGATCCTAACTTCTATAAATTTCCATAGCCAACTCACATCACAGGCCACCAAGTCTTCTTGGTCAAGAAAGAGAGGAGACATTTGGTTTTCCTTTGAAGGCTTTGAAGCATTTCCAAGCCTCCACAAGGATCAATGGACTCCAAGAAGGCCAACAACAAGATCATGGATATAGTTAGACTCCAGCAAATGCTGAAAAAATGGAAGAAGGGGCAACAGCAAGAGCATCAAATTCCTCAAGAGAACCCTTTCTCTTTCCAACACTTCTTTAGCACTCTACGGCAGTGTGCCAAAGGGATTTCTTGCCTTGTGCGTCGGCGAGGAGATGAAGAGGTTTGTGATCCCTATGGAGTATTTGAGCCACAGAGCCTTTGGAATTCTTCTGCAAGAAGTAGAGGAGTTTGGTTTTGAGCAGGAAGGTGTCCTGAGGATTCCATGTGATGTATCTGTGTTTGAGAATATATTGGAGATGGTGGAGAAGGAGAAGGAAAGATTCTGCTGTTGCTCCGTGGAGACTGAGTTTGCTCAGCCCTATCACCATCAAGAACCAATGTGCAGATAATCATGGATGTCCTCCTTTTTTTCCTTCCTCTTTTTGTGAAAGCGGCAGTGATTGGCTAAGATGTAATAATGTAGAGAGTTTTTGAGCCAGTAGCATAGGAAGAAATGTTATATACTTTGTCAAGTATTCAAGAATGGATGATGCATTTAATGATTGCTCTTCAGAATTACAAGTGAAATGACATCTCTCAAGAATTAGAATGTGTGACGTTCAAGGGAATGCAAGCGGTTAGTTTTCCCCTAATATAGAAATAAATAAATAAGGAAATTCTTCTCCTTTCTTTCATCCTCACTGCCTACACAAGGGGTAAATTTTCAGTGGTTCGCATTTTGTTCTTTTTTCTTTTCCCTTTTTTTTGGAGTCTTTCACCTTTTCTCTAACTCAATAATGAAGTAGTGGATATCCTGGCCTTTATTTTCTTTTCCCAACTTCCTTCGGAATAAAACACAGACTTATTTATCACATAAGCCTTATAGATCCACAAGGTCTCATGACCACAGCGGGCATTTGGAGTGGGGAAGGGAGATTGGTGGGCTCGAAATTCAGCAGCTAAATTTTCCCAGAAAACATAAGAAATACAGTTTAGTTAGGTGATCCTTAGAAACATCGTAAAATTTAGGTTGGGCTACAAATTTCTAATACTGAGTATTGTTGTATGCTAAAAAGCACAGTCACTTCGACACTTTCCCAAAACATATTGATGCGCACCGAAGCCATGTTGGATTTAGAAAATCCTAAATTTTACATGTTGAAGCCATGGCTGCTTTAAAAGAACAGCTAATGTTTGCGTGTAGGACACTTTAAAGCCAAAACACCGCTTAAACATGCATAAAAATAGACCCATTTTGACATATGTAGAATATTATTAATCAGAACACCTCTCAAACCATGGTTTAAAATTTTGGTATCGATATTGGCTACGTTACACAGTCATGGACATACTAACATGGACATGGCATGTAACATGTGGCAAATTCTTATGAATAATATGATACGCGTGTTTGGCATGTGTCCGACACGACACAGCTTCATCATAAGAATGTTCATGCTACATAAGTTGTTAGTATCGACTTAAGGTTTTTAGTGTCAATATTGTCGATATTGACGATAACGGAGGGTTAATATCGACCTAAAAAACCGGTTCAATATCGCTGAAATATTTTAGAATAAGCTAATATAAGCCATATCTCAAACATGAGGGGCGTCATAAAGCCAGATTGGAGTTTATAGGATTTCTTTGTTTGGTTCCATCACTTGATTAGAAGTTATTGGAATAAATCATTAAGGTTCTTTCTTTTTCTAATTTGATAAAACACACCTAAATAGTAACAATTTGATGCTTATTTCATATCAAAAAGGGCACACACACATGTAGTCATGTCATAGCGTCAGTCTGTTCTAGTTTTTAAGGATTTGTTGTGTCGTCGCGTCCGTGTTATGTCATATATGTGTCTCGTTCTCTATGATTGTGCTTCATAGGTGATGTACAGGAAAGTTGGACTAAACAGTTACAAAAGCACCCAGTTCATATCATTGCATATAGTATCCATGGTGAACAAAAAACATAAAGAACCCAAAATATCATCAGACAAAGTTATTCATGTATCGGGAGGCAATATGTGTAATTCTAAGGATTTTGATGATGTGTATTAACATATAAATTAGCTACTAATAAGTTTATTAGTAGCTTTTGTCTTATTACATGATAAGACATCTTAAAGGAGGATGGATGAATTATGCTAAATTGTCACATCTAAATTAAGAATGGAGATAAAACTCCACATATTCAAGCTACACCAAAGCAAATGAAGCTACTCGAGCATTTGGAGCAAAAAACAATCAAGCTTCAGCTTTCAATATTTATAGGAAAATATGTAAGTAATCTTAGAGTAAATTTAATTATCTTCATAAGGCACTTATAGAAATTCTTAGCATTTAAAGCTTCCATTCTTAAGAATGATTCTTATCAATATAGCTAAAATTTTCTCGTTGAATGTCCATTACACTAGTCCATTCATTGGTATAATACAAAGAGATATTATCCCATTAAAATATTCTTTGCAGTCTTACCTCTCTCATTTGACCACAAACTCTGAACTTTATCTGTGTCTCAATACTCACGTTTTGCTGATGGAGAGAGCATCAAGCTTATTATTAAATTGATTCTTTCATCACCTCTCCTGAATATGTACAAGTACGTATCATATCTTAACCCATATATCTGGTAATGAGAATGTCACTTCTTGTCTTCTTGAGCTGCCACAGTGCTAGTTGTACACTTCTAATTTCATCCTACAATTGTGACCATTTGTCCACTACTCATTTTTCTTGGGCTGTCACAGTGCTATTTGTATATTACACCTCATGTCAACTATACTTTTCAGTTTACACTTATTTACAAATTGCCCCTACTCTATAGCTGCTAGAGTGCTATCACTTTATATGATATCTTAAGCTGGCGAAAATCTCTCTTTCTTTCTCTCTTCTTTCCTTAACTGCTATAGTATTCTTTCCTCTTCTCTCTTCTCAGCTACAACTCATTTAATGACGTCGAATTTGAACCACAACTTGTCTCAATACCATACTAGCTATGGTACCAATTTGTTGAAGCAGTAGGCTTCTAATACAAGAGATGGTAAGTACAAAGTGAAATAGGAATAGCAATAATAAGCTAATAGAATTAAAGAGGATGACACGCCAAGGATTTAACGTGATTCGGTTAATGTGACATACGTCTACGGGAGAAGACAGTAAGAGAAATCCACTAATCAAAAGGGAGAGCATACAAGATATTACAACTCTAATCTCACTCTCCCAAACTCACAAAACCCGATTACAAATAGGGTTTAACAAAAGGAAGATAAATGACAAGAGAATAGAGAGAATAATACAATGTTTTGTAACTTTTTCGTTCTCACTTCCTTGCTTCTTTCATTCATCACCCATAGCACTCCTATATATAGGAGCCAGAACCCATCAACATCAATCACAAAGTCCATCAGTCCTCTTTCATTAGGGTGGCTGAATTTATCTTCATAGGGTGGCTAACTTGACTTTTAAGGTGACTAAGTAGTAGGTTAATTAGGTAGGATGGCTTGATTTAATACATAGGGTGGCTACATATGCATGCTTGTGATATTCCAGTCAATAAAAGGAGCTCATTTTGTTTGCATTCAAAGACATATCAACAATTTCTGCTACACTCATTTTCTACATATGTTCATTCTTAGCTGCCCCAAATTCTGGCCCATAAAGCATTGCTGACCATATAGCTATTCTATAGAATTTGAACTTCAGAAGCACTTCTCCACTAACGATACCACTTAGCTTCTATGAAGTATGAACCATCTTCCTCGATCTGGCCATCTAGCAGAGATTGATCATAAATAACAAAACTGATCACCCAGAGATATTTCTTGACCATTAATTTTCATTATATAATCATTTCTTTTCCTAATTTTGCTAAAGTTATATTCCATATATCCTGTATTTGTTCTACTAATTCTAAATTCTCAAGATTCCACATATTCTTACTACAATTATTGAATAAATCATGTTCAAATAGTTGTACCATATTGTAGACATGTTAGCATTTTGAATTAAATAGTCTATCCACTCACTCAAGGAAAAACCCACATGACATGATCAATCAGCAAGGCACAAAACACTTCCAATCAGTGACATTCAAGAAGAGCACAAAGAGGTGCACACGTTTGGAATACACGCTCTCGCAATCCCACTTTTCCTCAAAAAGGATATTCTAACATGTGAATTTCTACATTGAAACCCAACATAAGCAGCAAGGGAGTTTATGTGACTCTTGAAGAATCATTTGTGAGTTGAAACACTCATTTTACGTCATCTTTCAACATAATCAACCAATAGTTTCATGATCTGACATAGTAATAAAATTTAATGCTCAAATTGGGATATATAGACTAAAATTTTGAAACCATGAATTGATTATATGCTATAATCCCAAACACAATATGCAGCTGCATGACCTTCGTGGAAGAGGAGTGGAGCTTCCAGTCATGTCCGTCAAAAGTATTATACTGTTAATTGTGCTAAGTCAAGTAAAATAAATTAGAATTTCTTTCTGGTTGGTTAGTCCCCAAACCCCAAAAGATCTATGTTGTGTTTAAATGTCACAACAAGGGTCAGATTGAAACTCAAACTGTGCTTTTCAAGTAATTGGATCTAATCACTAGCATGACTCAGAGGCCATTTGACAATAGATTCATTATCTATGTTCTATTATCACAACAAACCGGTAGGCATTGCTCCAACCTGGAAACGGTATCCAGGAATCTGAATACAGGTAAACTAACTCCGTTGCCTCAAGTTCCTCATCATAGTGATTGAGAAAAATCTAGTCCAGTAACAAAAATGAATAGGAAAAACAGAGGATCTTCGACGAAAGAAGAATTGAATAAACAAAGATCTTCAAAGTTAAAGAGAAAAGCTATGAGTAACCGAAATGTGATGTTAAAATAAAGACCTGGAACACATTTGCAAAAAGTGTGTAAGAAGCTTTCAGCTTATTTTATTTCATTCCTGAGCAAGAGAGCCAAGGAAACAAAAGACTGCTGTTTCACAATATTTCACACCACATCTCACTAATGGAACCTGACCCTACGTGAATAATGAGATTGAACCTAACACTCCATACTACTAATTGTCATGAGTGAAACAGGAAGAGAAGGACACACATTAAACCTGACTAATACTGGCACTAAGATTTCGTATTATGGAAAATGCCTTCCTTTTATTCACATTAAAAAGAAAGTCTGCACAAGTGGTTATGCAACTTATAACTAATTGAGCTCCTATAGCTAATGGTTTCTCCTTTATATCTCAAAAATCATAAGCACATGGCAAAAGTTGAAATGTTTCTAAGGTTCTTCAGAAAGAATTGCTTGTATGTAATAAAAATCTTAGGCTCCCTTTGGCAACAAGACAAGGAAGGGTCATGTTTTCAACCCACTTGGAAAAAGGGTTGAGACTTAAGAGAAGGGGCAAGTGTGTTAGCTCACTAGGGGAAAGGTTATTTAATTTTGTGCAATTATGATTTTTTGATGGAGCCTAAGGGTATGTTTGGGTAATGGAAGAGAGAGGACGAGAGGAAGAGGGGAGGGAAGAAAAATGAAGAGGGGAATAGTTCTTCCCCTCTTCAATCATGGCTGTTTGGAGAATGGAAAAAAGGGATAAGCGAAAGGAGGGGGGGAAAAAATCAAAACAGCTAGTTGCTACCTTGAGCCCCGTGCCTCCCCTTTCTGTCGATCAAAATTGAGGGGAAGAGGATACTTCCCCTCTTCAACTGACTGGGCGCCACGCGGGATCCACGTCTTCCTCCAGCAAACAAACTGAGGGAGAGGAGGGGGCGCCATGTGTCAGGATCTCATTGGCTTGCTCCCCTCTTTTCCTTTAAACAAACAGGTTCAAAAGGGGTGGTCATTAACATTTCCATCCAGCATCCACATAAACATGTTATCCGTTAACCGGTCTAGGGAGATGGATAACTCCTCATTTGAGAGGGGTTAACTCCCCTAAACCTGTTTACAAGGAATATCTTAATCCTTAAGTATTCACTGAGTGGATATTGTCAAGTTTTAAGTTCACTCGATATATATAGAGTTGGCCTGCAACCCATCAGCTTAAGGTTTCAGACAACATTGTTTCCTTACATGGTACCAAAGCACCAGGTTAGAGCACAAGGTTTCAAGAGGGTCTTGGTTCAAATGTGATTATTTATACATGACTTAGAGGTCCCGGCTGAGAAAAATGTTGATAAAGTGTTAAGTTTGCTTGATATATATTTCTAGCCCACAAAACATCAGCTAAAGTTTTAATAACACATAATGTTCCTGAATCTATGACAATTTTGGAGGCTTAAAAAGGGGTTAAGTTAACCTGCATTTAAACGCATTGCTAGCAAGGCCTTAATTGTATGTTTGTTCTAACATTTGATAATCATCTCCCTCTCTCTCTCATAAGAGAGGTGCATTATGAGTGACATAATTTACAACAACAAGACCTTTAGCTCAAAATCAAGCAGGGGTGGAATTGTTAGTTGGCTTGGCCGGGCTACAGCCCGTCTCAAATTTTCATATATGACCTTACCTTAGACCCTCCCTCATTCATTAAAGCCCAGCCCCAGCCCAGTCATTTGGTCTTTTCTTCATCGATCGAAATCCAAACACAGCCATCATCCTCAGTCTTTTCTTCATCGATCGAAATTGAAGATCAGTGCTAGTGCTTCCAATAGTTCTCCTTCCTCAATCGAAGTTAAGGTCGAGGTCGAAATCTCTTGCCGACATCCTCGATCAAACATCGAAGCCCTAGCCGTCGTTCTCACCTCCTCGGTCTATTCCTCTTCTCCTTCTCGAATCTCGAGTCGAAATCGACTACACGTAAATTTTTTCAGTTTCAAATTGATTTCAATTTCTATTGGATTTCAATTTCAATTTCAATTTTCAATTTCAATTCTCATTTTTGTTGTATAGATTGTTTTCTCGATCTGCCGAGTGTTGAAGTCAACTCGAAGCTCCTCCTCGATTCTTCTTCTCCTTCTTGAGGCTCGACTGCAGATATTTTTTTTTTTAAAGATTCCAATTTCAATTCTCAATTTTCAATTTCAGTTTGATAAAACATCCAATTGAAGGAAATTAGGAAAGAATTAATTTTTATTTGCATGCCTGTTGGATTGAGCTAGATTTTGATTTGGTGAATACCGTGAATTTTTGTTTTTTGATGTTGTGATGATATGATCAGTTAATTAATTTTTTTATGCTATGATCAATAAATTAGGAAAGAATTAATTTTGTTATTATTTTGTTGGTATAGGTTTTTGGATTTCGTATACGACAGAAAATGTGATATAAAATCTCTCCTTTATTTTGAAACTTGTTATGTAGACTTTTTTAAGCATATGTTATAAAATATTGCAGCCCACTCTAAAATTTATTCCTCGTTCCGCTCAGAAATCAAGGCATCAACTACATAAATCTATTATCTCCATTTATTAAGTACATGATTGGCATGATGTAAATATCCTGAAATCCTAGTAAATTTGAAAAAGATTGTCACCCAATATTTTCTGGAGCAAGGAGCGCGACATTTGTGGGGGAGATAGTCATAATGAATGCTTCAGACCCGTCTCTTCTAATACGTCGAACATATAATCCTACTGTTATACACACAGCGTGCACCAAATGCAATTTTTTGAACAAATTCACAGCTATGCACTCTAATGAATTCATAAAACACACAGCATAGCGAAAAGTGCACCTTTTAACAAACACAAACTTCTGTTGATAAACTGAGGTAAAATAATTAGCAAAACATATATTAAATCATTAGGGGGGAACATAAAACGCTGGCATAGATTGTTATAAACAATGCAGATGATGTGCATCTAAAACTGTACAATTCTTATTGAATGTCCAATGGTTATAAAAATAAAAAAATTAGGGTTTGGGAGGTGTGCGGTAAGTTCACCTGCCACCTGGGGTTTGGGAGTGGATCATCGCTCCAACCGCCCTGTTCGCCTCCGCCACGCGATCCTTTTCGGCCGACTGAAGCCGGCCTGAAATTGAATTGCTACTCGACCCAACCACAATGCGAATTTAGCCGCGCTTTCCGAGAGGCACGGGTAGGGCTTATAGTGGGCCGAGACCGGACCGAGCCTGGAGAAGGTCCAGTTCTCGGGCCTAAAATTTCGGGTAGATTCAGTTCTCTGGACAAACAGCCCCGTTCCAGGATACGGCCTTGGGCCGGCCCTAGGACTCTTGAGATCTTCAAAATGAAAAAACTACTAGATTACCGCTTGAGGTGGAACCGAGCGAGGAAGACGAGAGAGGGGAAGGAGAGGAAGAAGGAGTGGGAAGATGGAAGAGGAAGAGTGAAGAGTGGAGAGCGCAGCAAGGAGGGGGAGGCGGGGGGAGGGGAGAGGAGAGGGCCGGTGTTTTCTCTGTGGCTCTTTTTTAGGGGACAGACGGATGGACAAAGTTCAAGAAGGAGTCATAGAAGAAACCTCATTTTCGCTCGGTTTGATAATTTTTTTCTTATTTCTCTCTCTTTCATATTCCCTGCATTAATTTTTAGCATTTTAAAATTGTAAGATAGTACCACATTGTAAGAAATATTAATTGGATTTGAGTAGATTAGATTTCAGATTGGTGCTCACAAACCGGGTATGAAGATCTCATTAAAGACTAAAGGCCCAGATTAACATCCTATTTTTGACATGGTCGATCATTGCGAGGTCCTTGGGAGAAGCCTCGACCCTTTATAATCCTTAGGTACAAGGTACAACTATTCTTTCATCTTTTTGCAGTTAGAAAATAAATAAAAAAACAATTTTTAACTTGCCTTTCTACAGAGAGAGAGAAAAAAAAAAAGCTTACTTGTGGTTCGGCTGGAAAAAAAAATTCATTTAGTGAGGTCTAACTGGGCTACATTTTTTGAGGTATGTTGGGTCTGATTTGGGCTCCTACCTTAACCGGTGCCTACTTTGGTTTCACATCACCCAAAGGTTCAACCCGTTCTAAAGAAATTGACTTGCATTTCTAGTGTCGACTTGCTGCAAAAAAATGAACTTTCATGTTTGTTGCTCAAACCTTTTCAATCTACACCGTGTTATAACTTGGAAATGTATACTTTCTTACGTTGTAATCTCCTGATTGAATGAATCTGATGAGTTTAGGTGCACGGTTTGGATATTTACTTAGAAAAAAAAATTATAGAGATTGATCCAAAGGGGCACAAAATCTAGAAGAAGGGAAGAATGTTACGAAAACTAGACATCAAGCCTTAAACCAAGTGACCAAACTACTAAGATCTCCTGGAAACAGAGACATCTTTACAATGCAAAGCTAGCATGAATATGAATGGCAATGCAAACTCTGTACATTAAAGCCTAAACAATAAATGGACAAAAGTGTCTTTAAGAAATAATCTAGAAACAAAAATAACCAAGAGTGAAAGTCAAATTCGCGAAAGAAAATTCTTGAACCAACACCAACCGTATATTTTTATTTCAAATTAGCATATTTCTCTGTTTCTTGAACGGTCTAGCTGAATTATTCAGAGTCATAGTTGTAAAATAATTTATCTTTGTTAATTATTTTCAGCGAAGAAAAGAATTGTAAGTTTTATTCAAAGATGAAAAAGAAAAACGTATATTTGTCTTGGCTTTTTGACATTTTTGCTTGCAATGATTATCTCCCTTTGAAGGGGAGCATCTCAAACGTGCATTCCTCAATCTAATAGTCTATAAGATTCCATGCATCCTCGAACTTTATTCTTATTGATAAAATGATGTTTTTTTTAATATCGTGGGATGAGATTAAGATTTCGCCGTTTGATTGATTGGCTTGGCAACGGGAGTAGAACTATGTTAGGTATTGCTACCTCTCTAACAGGCTCTTTGATGTTGAATTGTGAATGTTCCATCAATTTATTTATTTAAGAAGGAAGGCATTGTGCGGTGCAGTTGGCCTTCATGGGATTTGACTACTCAAAATCCTGCCAAGTTTAAGGCCAATTTTTTGACCATTAAATTTAGAGATTTCAAATCTTTAGAGTTTAACTCCTTTTTATCTCTCATTTCTACCTGTAAATGACCCCTAGTTCTAACGAGCATAATCCTGAGTTAATTAAATGTGCAGCTAATAAACATTAGGATACTTATGTGTATAATTAGCTTGGGTTCGATTCATGTGTGTGGATGACACACATATATTATAAGAGGGTCAATCTCGTGTTGACATGTGAGATTGACTCTCTTATAATATTATAGAGATTCAAAAACTTCAAATTTTTGTATCTCTAAAATTTAATATTTTATTTATATATCAACACAAAATTAATTCTTTTATAATATGCGTGTGGCTCACACTAACGCTCAAAACTGTACCTAGTTAACTTTTACCAGACACTCAATATATGTAAGAGTTGGCCAAAAATTATTACTAGACCACTGCACGTGCTGTGCACGGCGCACTACTCCTACGAAGAATTTGATAGAGAGCCTTTTCGATTTTCTTTTTTTTTTCCCCCTCGTAGTCTTTTACTCACCACGCGTGAGCAAAAAAATTTTCAATCTGAGATAATCTAATGGAAGTAACTTCTCTTGACAACATTGGGGCCCGCCATCCAGTTCCCAATCCTTTGCTTTTGTTCTTTTTCTCTTTTTCTATATTTTAAGATTTTGATAATTTACATAAGCCGCCACACTCTTGTGGCCTTATATAGCAGTAGATATGAAGGTAGAGAGTAATGTTGAAACTTAAAAAAGTAAAATAAAATTGTGCATTTTAGTTCCTAGAAGAAAGTTAGAGTTAGCAATTACTCCTGTGGAGAGAAATTGTTAGCTCTTGCTAACTCTTGAGGGTAAATTTGAGATTGCACGTTGACTCTTGTTAGACATTCTTTCTTAGGGAAGAGCATTTAACAGGTAAAATCGATCAAACCGACTAAGCCGTAGATGTTCGGGCGGTTCGCTTCGGTGTTTTTACAAAGTGGTGCGGTTGCAATTTAGTATTTGTTGTACTTCTGTTTACGAGGTTCAGTTCCGTTTCACAGTTTTGTAAACCGATCCGACTGAATATCAAATAATTTTTAGTATTAGGCTTTCAAAAGCTTTAGTGTAGTTTTCGAAAGCTGATACTCTGTGTCAGCTTTCGAAAGCAGTTTTGCTTAGCATGTTGGTAAAACAGACTGAACTCTGGACTCTTTGTAAACAAGCTGAGGCTTTTGAAAGATTCATGAAACTCTGAGAGCCGGTTGCTCAGCTCTCTGTAAAGAAAATTTTTAAAACTTATTTCCCATCTGCAAATTTGGATCGAAACTGGACTGAAAAAACGGTTTGGATGTGAGATTGAATTGATTCGGTGCGATTAAAAAATTGGTTCAATACGATGTGATTTGAATTTTTTTTGAGAAAAATCGCATGCTCAGCCTTATTCTTTCTAAAATTTGAACGATACCAACTGGGAAAATTTTGACACTAGTCTTTTTATTTGCAAAGCCCAAGGTATAGACAAATAAACTGTCTTTAACAACAAAGACGAAGCAATAAAGCTTCTCAAAAAGCCGAAACAAACAAAAACCAACCTATGGAGCCCAACATGCTCAAAGCCCTAGCATTTCTATTTCACAATATCGGGCAGCGGATTTGAGGCGGTCAGCTGACCGGGTCCAGCCCTCGATAACGCTCTCCGGTCACGTGTTAACATCCTATTGGTTGCTCCGAGGAAAACCGCTCCCCTATCATTGAATCTCCCAACGCAGGAGGGCTCTTTAGCTCGATAAGCACGGCACCAGGTATTACAACTCCACCCTCCACTTTTCCTGTATTGGCAAATCAAGTACTTCCAGAAACATTCTCATTTATAGTGTAAAAAACGATATAGTTAATCCACTCTCTGTGTCACTTTCTTGATTTCTATTCGCCTAAAGAGAACAAAGAAGGATACATGATATTTAATGCCTGCCCCCTGCATTCTTGGATCAAAAATAAATTGCATACTCAGCAGTTATTTTCGCCTATTTGCAAATATAGTAGCGCTAGAGACCTTCCTGGTCAAAATTGCAATTTAATAAATAAAGAGAATGACCACAGTCACCACCGCAGCTTTTTGTAGTTGGTGTTCCCAAGGCGCCCAACGACCCCAATTGCCCGTCGTTTTCTAGCCTCGGTCCTTGTTCGTATTGAGAAACCGTACCAAGAAAATAAAATAATTTCAAATTTGGTAAATGGCACCGGACTTTGAGCAAAATTTTTTTTCATCGCGTTTTGCTCACGGCGCTCACCGGCGAGCGCGGCATGGGTCCCATTGGGTGGTGACTCCTATCCCGTGGGACCCATCATCATCTTATGGCTCGCTGCGCTCACGGTGAGCGCGGGTGAGCAAAAGCGCTGAGCAAAAAAAATTTCCCGACCTTTGGAGGAGCATCAAAAGGAGTAAGAATAACAATAATAAAAATAGAATTTTAGAGTTAATTAAAAACTTTGGCCACAAGCCAGAGAATTGAGAGCGTATTGTTTTGTTGGGCATGTTTTGATAGATTCAACTCTATGTATTTTAGTTTTAGATTCTATTTCTTTTATTAATATAAATTTAGAAATTTGCTTGGCTGCTAGATTTTGACTAACATCTTAAAGACTGACAAATAGTCGGATCCTTTGGGTTAGTAAAAAGAGACGAAGACTTTTTGTGCTTCCAATCCAAAGGGTTGTTCTCCACTAAGAACTGGATAAAACTTAATGACTTGTGGTAGAGCTAAGTTAGCACCATGCAAACCACTTTTGCTGTAATTCAGAAAAAGTCTACATTTTGAAAAATGTGTGCAATCTAAAAAAGATTCACCCAAAATGACTCCATATAAACTATATAGGTTTAGTCAAAGAAGTTACGTTTCCATACTCCAAACATTATTCTTCGCTTTTGCTTTTAAATAAAGGGTAGTGCGAGAAAAGAAAGCACAAATTTTCTCTCTTTTATGTTCTTTTTTTAAATACAAGGAGGTAGCTCAAGGGCTTAGGATTATCTAATGAGTTAATCTCAGTTAACTAATCTTGAAAGAGATCTGTCTTTTCAAAAATTGATGTGGAATGTGTATTATACCTCCAACCTACTTAAGAAAAGTAATGAAAATCAATTATCAACATTAATTTACTATTTTATCACATCTCAGGGTTGAAAAACTTTCTTATTGTCAATTTATTATTAGTCTAAACGAATTGGTCTTTATTTGAAATCAGCTTAATATAACCCATATTATTGTTATTAATAATTTACAAATTTTATGTATTTATTTATTTTTTTAAAATCCTGATTTCAAGTTCAACAGTGAGCTAAATCATTCTTTGCAACAAAAAGGTAAACAAATAAATAAATACAAACGTAGGGGTGGCAGACGGGTCGCCACCCGTCAGACCTGACCCGACCCGAAATTAGCGGGTATGGGTTTGAGCTAATCGGGTTTGGGTCATAATCAGGTCGACCCGTCTGACCCGATTATTAAATGGGTCGGGGCGACTCGAACCCGCCAGACCCGCTTGACCAGCCAGACCCGATTATTCTCTCTCCTGCTCGGCCTCCCCTGCCTCCCCCGCCTCCCCCCTTCGCCTAAATCAAATTGTCAAAAAATATGACGTAAGACCAGTTTTGAACCCGTGACCTCTAGTGTGTGGAGTTTAGTGTGATGACTAAGTATATCACCAAACAATTTGATAATAAAGTGTAAAGAAATTGTATTTAAAATTTAATAATCGAGTCAAATAGGTCGGGTCGGGTCGACCTGACTAAGGATTGATCGGGTCTGGGTCTGAATTTTTGACCCGTATAATAATCGGGTCTGGTCGACCCGACCCGACCCGATTATCATATGGGTCGAGCAGTAATCGAGTCGGGTCGACCCGGCCCGACCCAATTGCCACCCCTATACAAACGCATATATTTTCTTCTGTGTGCTAGCTTTGCCTGTCAGATTGTCGGGCAGCGGGTCAGATTACGGGGATTCGGATTTAGGAACAGTCATCTTCTGACCGTAACTGACGGGGCAGGGCGCATTTCTCAACAACTGTTGCCCCACACGTCCTCACATCATTGGGTCAAAATCAGAAGTAACGTGTTCTCAAAATCTTTGAACTTTAAACCATTATCCCTTCCCTTTTCTTTATTTGCACTTCAGCATCGTTGGTGCTATTTGTAATCGAAAATTTTGCAGTGCGCTCACCTTTACTCTTCCGATACACGTGTTCCGATCGTTGTTGCGTTCCCAAGGCGCCTCATGAGACAAATGGGACCCCTTTCCCTATCGGCGATGTGAGATCTATAAACTATAAATAAATTGTTAATTACAAAGGTGACTATGAAACTGCCGTACATGTTAAAGTAATATAATTGCAAATTGACAAAAAGGTACTTGGAGAAAAGGATATGCGACCGTAAACTACCATTCCACTTGTCGCAAAAGGGTACGAAAAGATACGGTTTTGTCCTTTTGTGTAAACTCATCAAAGTTCGTCGGGTGCTGCAATGTAATACAATATTAAAAATAGAATCCAAACTTTAAATTTACCTTGCTTGGGGGATTTTAGTAAAATATTAGCGTTTGTTAATGTTAGCTAACTTTTAGTTTATAATTTGTTTTATTTATCCAGATTCTTGTATAATTCAGATTGTGATATCAATAATTACTCAAACTGATTGGAAAGGTTATCCAAAGTTTATCCACAGCCAACTGTTGCACAACTCTAATTAGATTGCCCAATCATTGTAATTACAAAATGCACTAACAGTTTTTCAAGATTTAAATGATACTCTAATATAGTTCATTAGGGTAATGTAGATCCTGAGTTTAATTACCTAAATCTATACTACTATTAAAAGCATCAGTTTGAATGTTACTAAGAGATTCCACTGGTCAAGTTTGACCTTAATTGAAAAATCAATTTATTTCATCTGAAAACTTAGCTATAACACAATTAAACATAACTATTTTAGTAATTTTTATTTTATAACTGATAAATATAGTTTTTTATTCAAAAAAATTGATAAATATACTTTCAGAATTTAACAATCTCATCTCGGTAGTTTTGATCTTTTTTCATCTCTATCCAACAATATTCTCGCTCTTTCTCATTAATTTTTTTTCATTTGAAACCACATGCTCACTCATTAATGTGCAAGTCATTATATATAATAGAGAAATAAATTTAAAGTGTCTAAATAATTATATACAAAATAAAAGTATTAGAAAGATCAAATTTCTCCTTACAAGTAAAAAGGTCTTGTTTATAGAAAACATGCATAACTAAATGAAAAAAAATTTAATTTCAAACTTTTTGTGTTTAATTAAGTTTCAAAAAATAACTTATCAATGTTTTAAAATCTTTGAAAATATTAGCATATTTTTCCTATACCTTATTTCTTTTTGAATAAGCACATGATAACAATCAATGAGTAATTTTTTATCTCTTATATATGTATGTATGTATATATATATAGAGACTTGTGTCATTCTGGAAGGATTCGAGGCCGAATCCTTCCCACTTAAATACCAACATCTGATATTTGAATACAAGATCCTATCCATTGAAGTTGATCTATACTATTTCAAGTATTTATAACCCAAAATCAAGTGTTTTGAATATTTTTTCCCATGCATCAAGTATGAGAAAAACGGATGGCCTAAATAATGAGTTAGTTAGTTTAATGATGTGGAACATTTGAACCAAAAAAAATTGTTTTATAGGAGTTTTTAAATGGTTAGATCATAATCAAATGGCCAGATCGAGAATTTGTATGTCTAAAGATATAGATCTAACCAACTCATTACTTTCGGCCATCCATTTTGCGCCGCTTGATGGATGGGCAAAAAGTATTCAAAACGCTTGATTTTTTTTTTATAAATACTTGAAATAATATAGATCAACTTCAACGAAGTGGATCTTATATTCCAATATCAGAGGGTTGAATTTGAGTGGTAAGAATTCAAGCTCAAATACTTTTAAAGGATACAAGTCTATCTCTCTCTTTATATATATCTCTGTGTGTGTGTAAGGAATATGTAAATCAACTAACACGGAAGCAACTTCGTCTTGTTTCGCACTCAAAAATCATATATCCCGAATTTTTTCCATAATCCAATCACACATTATTATCTTTATGTTCTAAGATGTACACATATAAAAAATCAAGTGATTTGGAGTTCGTTTATTCATTGATCTAATCATTCTATTTTATTATACTGTTAAAAAATAGTTAATATTTGAATCCAATGAAAATAGAGTTAACAAACTCCAAATCAGGTAATTTTTTATGTGTGTGTCTGTGTATATATCTTAAAACATAAAGATGATAATGTGCGGTCAGATCTTGAAAATTCAATTGAAAACTTGAGTTTTGAGTGCGCCATAAGACGGAGTTGCCTCCTATGTCACATGATTCTCTCTCTATGTGTGTGTGTGGGGGGAGGGGGGTCAAGTGTTCTTAGTAGGTCTCGTTAGATTACAATCTAAGAAGGCGGCCTAAAACTCACCATGTACCATTGTAACGCCCCGATTTCACGGATACGGGGACGTCACTGCGACGTATATACGTAGGTCAGAAGAAGCCCCCACGTATATACGCTAAGCATAAAAGTACAATAAGTAATCAGAGTACGACACAAAGCGTGGTATTCTTCCATATGCCAACACAAAAGTACATGTACAAAGTCATCACAGTATGATAAACATATACACATTACATGTGTCTTTTATCATAACAAGTCCAAAAGTAAAATATACAGGATAAATACAAGATGCTCACGAGTAGGGTGAAGATCCCGTGAGTCAAAAGAGGAGACTAGCACGGAAGAAGCTGGGACAAATCAGCCTGTTCTCAAGGAAAACTCGATCTACAGTGGACAGCTCCACTTCGATCCCGCTTCTAACCTGAACATACAAATCCAAGGGAGTCAGGACCTCCCAACAATGAACAGGCTACATGCCAAGTGGCAAAGAGATAAGAATAGGGGGTTAGAACACAAGTGTGATATACACGGACAGGTATAGCATAATCATAAATCAGGAAGTCCCAAGTAAAGCTGAATATAAGCAAGACTGATTGTATACGCTTAAGTCACGGTCACATGAGACTAGTACATCGAAGGAATAATCCAAACAAGGAAACCCTCATATATATACCTTTATCTCATGCCACATAAATCCAAGCGTATAGAATCAGAGTTGCAAATCGTATCATAGTCTAAACAGGAATGCATAACAATAATGATCAGGGGTCCATAACACGAGTAAAGGATACACATAACGGAAACTATAATAGGAAACACAACAGAAATCAATAGGCGATGTCTATTATTATTATTACTCGTCTGACCCATATATCTCGGTATGTGTCCAGGTGTGCACCCCAACACACATACATCCATATATAAGTTATCCGAGGGTTGTTAACGGAAGCAGATGGAGAACTGATAGAGCTTCTTATAATGGTACTCATGCACCGGGGACCAGTCTTCTGGCCCAACGGTTCCCACCACCTGGGACCGGCTTTGTTTACATGCACCGGGGACCAGTTTAGTGGTCCAACGGTTCCCACCACCTGGGACCGGCTTTGGAGGCTCGAAGTCCCCCTAATAGTAATCATAACAGTAATCATAACAGTACCGCCAATATATGTCATTCCCATACTATAAGCAAGATATCATTCCGGCATCCATCACTTCCTCCCATACCCATACAAGTTGTCCTTTTTAAGATTTATTAGCTAATTATCACTTTATGGGAAATAATAGAAAATGAACATGATCAGGAATTTAGGAGTACACCAGTACTATATAGTCAGGTCACTGCATGTAAAGTAGGAAAACAGGTCACTGATCATGAAACTGAATAACAAGTCAATATTCCCGTAAAAGAGATAATCACAAGTCAAATATATCATGCTGGATGTAAAGTGATAGCATGACAAGTGGTGATGTATATCAGGTAACACGTATACAAAGAGATTGATAATTATTCAAGGTGAGTCATGGTCTAGCCAGAGGGTATAGCAAGTCAGGTGATATACATGTGTTAAAAGGAAACATAAAACTGACAAGTCTAAAGAATTGACAAGCGGTTGATAATGTTAATGAACAAGTCATGAAATACCAGTTATGAAGTATTTAGCAAGGATAATACATCACCCATGTATCAAGGTTAGGATCTAATTTCAGAAAGAATAAGAATCAACAATTTTGGCCCAAAACCAGACTATCGGTCGAATGGGTTAAATGGCCGGTCGACCGATACGGGACAGTCACCAACTAACGGTCGACGTCCGGTCGACCGATACAAGGCCGTGACCTCCAGGTTTGGTCGGTCGACTTCCGGTCGACTGCCGGTCGACCGGAGACACAACTAACGGTCGCCTGTCGGTCGACTGCCGGTCGACCGATACAGGGCCGTGAGCTCCAGGGTTTCCTAGCGGTCGACTGGTTGGTGAACCGGTCGACCGCCTACTCAAAACTGTGCACGTTCGTGCACATCGGTCGACTGCCGGTCGACTACCGGTCGACCGGACTTCTGAAATATGCTGCTGTTAGGTCTAAAAATCAGATTTTTGGTGTGGTTGATTTTGATGTCTAAAAATATGATTTTGATGACATAAAGGGACATGATTTGGCAACACAAGTATACAAGGAATTTTACGAGTCTTGGTGAGTAAAAATACTCACCTCGAATGGTTATTTGGGGCTTTACGAGTCCGGAAAGATCGTGGTCGTTAACTTGGTCCACGACGATATCTCCGATGAAGAAGTAGACGATCCCCAATCCAAAGTGGTTACTTGGTTGAGATGGAGATGATGAAGTTGAGTTGAAGAGGGAATTTGTGAAGGCTAATATCTTTGTGGAAGTGAAGAAAAAAAGAAATAGAAATGTATAGGTAAGTTTATATAGGATTTGATTTTGTTAAGGAGATGTAATATTGGAGAAGAGAGGGGGTTTTTGTGTAAAATAGGGGAGGTGAGGTGTCTCCCCTAGCCAATCAAATCTTGCCATGGAGATGATGAGGTGGAGAAAATATGTGGTGGAGGATTAATGGAAGGGTGTGGAAGTTTAGATATTTTGGGTTTGGCTTGTGGAGGAAGTTAAAGGAAATAAGGAAAAGGAAAAAGGAAAAGAAATGAGAAAAGAGAAGATATTTTCTCTAACTCGGAAAATAAAAATATTAAAACCACGGATTCCCGGGTTGAAGTCATGGATGCGGAAATCTTTCGGGAAAATACCGGATACGTCCCGAAATCAAGTATCTCGGAACGACCCGAAATAAATATCAAAAAATCAAGAATATTATATTAAGAAACATAGTGAAATCCGTTTTAAGAAATACTTTATAGTTTTAAAACTAAAAACCCCGGAATCAGTAAAATACCGACTCCGTTGGAATTTTCATAAATTCATAAAATCCTCAGAAAAAGAATGTAGGTAGAAAATACGATTCTAAGGAATAATGCCTAAAGGGCCATCTTGAAATTCCTAACTGTTTGTGAAATAAAAATACTGGAATCAGTCTTCTACCGACTCCGGTGGAATATCCATAAATTCGTAAAATCTTCAGAAAAAGTATTTAAGTAATAAACATAATTCTAAGAAGAAATGTCTAAAGAATCTTCTAGAAATTCTAAACAGTTTGTAAGATAAAAATTCGGGAATCGATCAGCGGCACTGGTCGACACCGGTTTTGAAGAATTTCCTTTTAATTCCGGAAAATTCCAGAAAATCATAGAAAATATAATACGTTGGAAAATGATATTTAAAATTAAAATCGGTCAGATATAAGAAGTAAATCAAAAAATACGATCGAAAAACTGAATACGCAAATAAGTACGTATTCCGGGAACGGGGTATTACAATCCACCCACCTTACAAAAATTGCGTCCTCGCAATTTCATTAAGGGGTAAATTGAACATACAGGGGACAAGGGTGAAATCAAAGGTCTCAAACATTCCAAAACAGGGTTAAAGTGAACATATGAAAGTGAACATATGAAGGACTAAAATAGACAAGGAGAGGATGATAAGGAAATATTAAGAAAGATAACTAACGTAAATACAAGATCTGGGGTAGTGGTTACCATGATATCCTCAAGGTTCCTGATCTGGATACTGGTCTCCACATTCAGCTGCATCATCTGATGCCTCTGCTGCCATGATGTAACCTTGGCCTCTACCCCGGTCTGCTCTAGGTCTTGCTCCCCTACCATACTGTTGGGGTGGAAATGGAGCTCTCCGATCAACGTGTTCTGGATGCCTCCTAATTGGCGGGACTGGAAGTGCTGGGACTGGATGTGAAGGGGCTGGAAGAGCTGGTCTAACAGGTACTGGAAGTGCTGGTCGGACTGGTGCCACATGTCCAAACTTCCTGTGTGGGCAATCCCTTAGCATATGTCTCCCTGATCCACACACTAAACATAACCCCTTGGCCTCTCGACAATCTCTCTTATAATGCCCGGGTCTGTGGCAGTAATTGCATACCATCTGAGAAAGAGGAGATTGGAATGGTCTCTGAATCATCGGGCCTTGGGTTACCCTAACTCCATCATCCTCATCCATTAACTGAAAAGGCCTCTTCTTGGCCTGGTTCCTCATCAAGTTCTCTTTCTTCTTCTCTAGTCCACGCTCCACTTCTCGAGCTATGGTGAGAACTGCTGAATATGTCTTCAGCTGCTGGGGCATTAGAAAGACTTGTATATCCATCTGCAATCCCTGCTGGAATCTGCTTGCCCGCTTCTCCTCATCCGTCACCATATACGGAGCGAAGCGGCTAAGCCTCAGAAATTCCGCGGCATACTCATCCACGGACTTGTTCCCTTGCTGAAGTCTGATGAACTGCTCTTCCATGTCCTTCTGAGCTGTGACAGGGAAGAACCTACTGTAGAAGCTCTTGGAGAACGTGTCCCAAGTGACAGGTCTCTCCAATCTGGCCTCCTCAGCTAACCACCAAGTTCTAGCTATGTCTTTCAGCTGAATCTTGGCAACCTCCACTTGGTTTTCCTCTGGTACTCGGGCTGCTTTCAACAGGTCTGATGTGTCCGTCAGCCATTGCTCAGCCTCTAGGGGTTTCTCTCCTCCCGTGAATATGGCTGGCTGCAGCCGTCTAAAATCTGAGATATTTCCCGGCCTCTGTCCCTTAGGAACTGCTAACTCTTGCCGGAGGAGCTCCGTCTGTTGCTGCTGGTTCTCCATCATCATCTGGATAACCCTCAGTATATCCACATTCTCTCCTGTGGGTCCATTCGAAACTTGCCCAGAGTGATTACGGCCCGACCTTCTCTCCATACCGAATTGGGAAAAGATAACTGGAATTGGAAACAAATGGAAGGAGTTTAGGACACGAAAGAATTAATCAAGGAAGGAATTCAGGAAAGACTAGATAACTTTGTACATTGTAGTTGGCAATTGCAAATTACAATAATTTGCTACTTGATTGTACTTTAGGTGTGAGAGCCTAAGCTCTGATACCAACCTGTAACGCCCCGATTTCACGGATACGGGGACGTCACTGCGACGTATATACGTAGGTCAGAAGAAGCCCCCACGTATATACGCTAAGCATAAAAGTACAATAAGTAATCAGAGTACGACACAAAGCGTGGTATTCTTCCATATGCCAACACAAAAGTACATGTACAAAGTCATCACAGTATGATAAACATATACACATTACATGTGTCTTTTATCATAACAAGTCTAAAAGTAAAATATACAGGATAAATACAAGATGCTCACGAGTAGGGTGAAGATCCCGTGAGTCAAAAGAGGAGACTAGCACGGAAGAAGCTGGGACAAATCAGCCTGTTCTCAAGGAAAACTCGATCTACAGTGGACAGCTCCACTTCGATCCCGCTTCTAACCTGAACATACAAATCCAAGGGAGTCAGGACCTCCCAACAATGAACAGGCTACATGCCAAGTGGCAAAGAGATAAGAATAGGGGGTTAGAACACAAGTGTGATATACACGGACAGGTATAGCATAATCATAAATCAGGAAGTCCCAAGTAAAGCTGAATATAAGCAAGACTGATTGTATACGCTTAAGTCACGGTCACATGAGACTAGTACATCGAAGGAATAATCCAAACAAGGAAACCCTCATATATATACCTTTATCTCATGCCACATAAATCCAAGCGTATAGAATCAGAGTTGCAAATCGTATCATAGTCTAAACAGGAATGCATAACAATAATGATCAGGGGTCCATAACACGAGTAAAGGATACACATAACGGAAACTATAATAGGAAACACAACAGAAATCAATAGGCGATGTCTATTATTATTATTACTCGTCTGACCCATATATCTCGGTATGTGTCCAGGTGTGCACCCCAACACACATACATCCATATATAAGTTATCCGAGGGTTGTTAACGGAAGCAGATGGAGAACTGATAGAGCTTCTTATAATGGTACTCATGCACCGGGGACCAGTCTTCTGGCCCAACGGTTCCCACCACCTGGGACCGGCTTTGTTTACATGCACCGGGGACCAGTTTAGTGGTCCAACGGTTCCCACCACCTGGGACCGGCTTTGGAGGCTCGAAGTCCCCCTAATAGTAATCATAACAGTAATCATAACAGTACCGCCAATATATGTCATTCCCATACTATAAGCAAGATATCATTCCGGCATCCATCACTTCCTCCCATACCCATACAAGTTGTCCTTTTTAAGATTTATTAGCTAATTATCACTTTATGGGAAATAATAGAAAATGAACATGATCAGGAATTTAGGAGTACACCAGTACTATATAGTCAGGTCACTGCATGTAAAGTAGGAAAACAGGTCACTGATCATGAAACTGAATAACAAGTCAATATTCCCGTAAAAGAGATAATCACAAGTCAAATATATCATGCTGGATGTAAAGTGATAGCATGACAAGTGGTGATGTATATCAGGTAACACGTATACAAAGAGATTGATAATTATTCAAGGTGAGTCATGGTCTAGCCAGAGGGTATAGCAAGTCAGGTGATATACATGTGTTAAAAGGAAACATAAAACTGACAAGTCTAAAGAATTGACAAGCGGTTGATAATGTTAATGAACAAGTCATGAAATACCAGTTATGAAGTATTTAGCAAGGATAATACATCACCCATGTATCAAGGTTAGGATCTAATTTCAGAAAGAATAAGAATCAACAATTTTGGCCCAAAACCAGACTATCGGTCGACTGGGTTAAATGGCTGGTCGACCGATACGGGACAGTCACCAACTAACGGTCGACGTCCGGTCGACCGATACAAGGCCGTGACCTCCAGGTTTGGTCGGTCGACTTCCGGTCGACTGCCGGTCGACCGGAGACACAACTAACGGTCGCCTGTCGGTCGACTGCCGGTCGACCGATACAGGGCCGTGAGCTCCAGGGTTTCCTAGCGGTCGACTGGTTGGTGAACCGGTCGACCGCCTACTCAAAACTGTGCACGTTCGTGCACATCGGTCGACTGCCGGTCGACTACCGGTCGACCGGACTTCTGAAATATGCTGCTGTTAGGTCTAAAAATCAGATTTTTGGTGTGGTTGATTTTGATGTCTAAAAATATGATTTTGATGACATAAAGGGACATGATTTGGCAACACAAGTATACAAGGAATTTTACGAGTCTTGGTGAGTAAAAATACTCACCTCGAATGGTTATTTGGGGCTTTACGAGTCCGGAAAGATCGTGGTCGTTAACTTGGTCCACGACGATATCTCCGATGAAGAAGTAGACGATCCCCAATCCAAAGTGGTTACTTGGTTGAGATGGAGATGATGAAGTTGAGTTGAAGAGGGAATTTGTGAAGGCTAATATCTTTGTGGAAGTGAAGAAAAAAAGAAATAGAAATGTATAGGTAAGTTTATATAGGATTTGATTTTGTTAAGGAGATGTAATATTGGAGAAGAGAGGGGGTTTTTGTGTAAAATAGGGGAGGTGAGGTGTCTCCCCTAGCCAATCAAATCTTGCCATGGAGATGATGAGGTGGAGAAAATATGTGGTGGAGGATTAATGGAAGGGTGTGGAAGTTTAGATATTTTGGGTTTGGCTTGTGGAGGAAGTTAAAGGAAATAAGGAAAAGGAAAAAGGAAAAGAAATGAGAAAAGAGAAGATATTTTCTCTAACTCGGAAAATAAAAATATTAAAACCACGGATTCCCGGGTTGAAGTCATGGATGCGGAAATCTTTCGGGAAAATACCGGATACGTCCCGAAATCAAGTATCTCGGAACGACCCGAAATAAATATCAAAAAAATCAAGAATATTATATTAAGAAACATAGTGAAATCCGTTTTAAGAAATACTTTATAGTTTTAAAACTAAAAACCCCGGAATCAGTAAAATACCGACTCCGTTGGAATTTTCATAAATTCATAAAATCCTCAGAAAAAGAATGTAGGTAGAAAATACGATTCTAAGGAATAATGCCTAAAGGGCCATCTTGAAATTCCTAACTGTTTGTGAAATAAAAATACTGGAATCAGTCTTCTACCGACTCCGGTGGAATATCCATAAATTCGTAAAATCTTCAGAAAAAGTATTTAAGTAATAAACATAATTCTAAGAAGAAATGTCTAAAGAATCTTCTAGAAATTCTAAACAGTTTGTAAGATAAAAATTCGGGAATCGATCAGCGGCACTGGTCGACACCGGTTTTGAAGAATTTCCTTTTAATTCCGGAAAATTCCAGAAAATCATAGAAAATATAATACGTTGGAAAATGATATTTAAAATTAAAATCGGTCAGATATAAGAAGTAAATCAAAAAATACGATCGAAAAACTGAATACGCAAATAAGTACGTATTCCGGGAACGGGGTATTACAATCCACCCACCTTACAAAAATTGCGTCCTCGCAATTTCATTAAGGGGTAAATTGAACATACAGGGGACAAGGGTGAAATCAAAGGTCTCAAACATTCCAAAACAGGGTTAAAGTGAACATATGAAAGTGAACATATGAAGGACTAAAATAGACAAGGAGAGGATGATAAGGAAATATTAAGAAAGATAACTAACGTAAATACAAGATCTGGGGTAGTGGTTACCATGATATCCTCAAGGTTCCTGATCTGGATACTGGTCTCCACATTCAGCTGCATCATCTGATGCCTCTGCTGCCATGATGTAACCTTGGCCTCTACCCCGGTCTGCTCTAGGTCTTGCTCCCCTACCATACTGTTGGGGTGGAAATGGAGCTCTCCGATCAACGTGTTCTGGATGCCTCCTAATTGGCGGGACTGGAAGTGCTGGGACTGGATGTGAAGGGGCTGGAAGAGCTGGTCTAACAGGTACTGGAAGTGCTGGTCGGACTGGTGCCACATGTCCAAACTTCCTGTGTGGGCAATCCCTTAGCATATGTCTCCCTGATCCACACACTAAACATAACCCCTTGGCCTCTCGACAATCTCTCTTATAATGCCCGGGTCTGTGGCAGTAATTGCATACCATCTGAGAAAGAGGAGATTGGAATGGTCTCTGAATCATCGGGCCTTGGGTTACCCTAACTCCATCATCCTCATCCATTAACTGAAAAGGCCTCTTCTTGGCCTGGTTCCTCATCAAGTTCTCTTTCTTCTTCTCTAGTCCACGCTCCACTTCTCGAGCTATGGTGAGAACTGCTGAATATGTCTTCAGCTGCTGGGGCATTAGAAAGACTTGTATATCCATCTGCAATCCCTGCTGGAATCTGCTTGCCCGCTTCTCCTCATCCGTCACCATATACGGAGCGAAGCGGCTAAGCCTCAGAAATTCCGCGGCATACTCATCCACGGACTTGTTCCCTTGCTGAAGTCTGATGAACTGCTCTTCCATGTCCTTCTGAGCTGTGACAGGGAAGAACCTACTGTAGAAGCTCTTGGAGAACGTGTCCCAAGTGACAGGTCTCTCCAATCTGGCCTCCTCAGCTAACCACCAAGTTCTAGCTATGTCTTTCAGCTGAATCTTGGCAACCTCCACTTGGTTTTCCTCTGGTACTCGGGCTGCTTTCAACAGGTCTGATGTGTCCGTCAGCCATTGCTCAGCCTCTAGGGGTTTCTCTCCTCCCGTGAATATTGCTGGCTGCAGCCGTCTAAAATCTGAGATATTTCCCGGCCTCTGTCCCTTAGGAACTGCTAACTCTTGCCGGAGGAGCTCCGTCTGTTGCTGCTGGTTCTCCATCATCATCTGGATAACCCTCAGTATATCCACATTCTCTCCTGTGGGTCCATTCGAAACTTGCCCAGAGTGATTACGGCCCGACCTTCTCTCCATACCGAATTGGGAAAAGATAACTGGAATTGAAAACAAATGGAAGGAGTTTAGGACACGAAAGAATTAATCAAGGAAGGAATTCAGGAAAGACTAGATAACTTTGTACATTGTAGTTGGCAATTGCAAATTACAATAATTTGCTACTTGATTGTACTTTAGGTGTGAGAGCCTAAGCTCTGATACCAACCTGTAACGCCCCGATTTCACGGATACGGGGACGTCACTGCGACGTATAAACGTAGGTCAGAAGAAGCCCCCACGTATATACGCTAAGCATAAAAGTACAATAAGTAATCAGAGTACGACACAAAGCGTGGTATTCTTCCATATGCCAACACAAAAGTACATGTACAAAGTCATCACAGTATGATAAACATATACACATTACATGTGTCTTTTATCATAACAAGTCCAAAAGTAAAATATACAGGATAAATACAAGATGCTCACGAGTAGGGTGAAGATCCCGTGAGTCAAAAGAGGAGACTAGCACGGAAGAAGCTGGGACAAATCAGCCTGTTCTCAAGGAAAACTCGATCTACAGTGGACAGCTCCACTTCGATCCCGCTTCTAACCTGAACATACAAATCCAAGGGAGTCAGGACCTCCCAACAATGAACAGGCTACATGCCAAGTGGCAAAGAGATAAGAATAGGGGGTTAGAACACAAGTGTGATATACACGGACAGGTATAGCATAATCATAAATCAGGAAGTCCCAAGTAAAGCTGAATATAAGCAAGACTGATTGTATACGCTTAAGTCACGGTCACATGAGACTAGTACATCGAAGGAATAATCCAAACAAGGAAACCCTCATATATATACCTTTATCTCATGCCACATAAATCCAAGCGTATAGAATCAGAGTTGCAAATCGTATCATAGTCTAAACAGGAATGCATAACAATAATGATCAGGGGTCCATAACACGAGTAAAGGATACACATAACGGAAACTATAATAGGAAACACAACAGAAATCAATAGGCGATGTCTATTATTATTATTACTCGTCTGACCCATATATCTCGGTATGTGTCCAGGTGTGCACCCCAACACACATACATCCATATATAAGTTATCCGAGGGTTGTTAACGGAAGCAGATGGAGAACTGATAGAGCTTCTTATAATGGTACTCATGCACCGGGGACCAGTCTTCTGGCCCAACGGTTCCCACCACCTGGGACCGGCTTTGTTTACATGCACCGGGGACCAGTTTAGTGGTCCAACGGTTCCCACCACCTGGGACCGGCTTTGGAGGCTCGAAGTCCCCCTAATAGTAATCATAACAGTAATCATAACAGTACCGCCAATATATGTCATTCCCATACTATAAGCAAGATATCATTCCGGCATCCATCACTTCCTCCCATACCCATACAAGTTGTCCTTTTTAAGATTTATTAGCTAATTATCACTTTATGGGAAATAATAGAAAATGAACATGATCAGGAATTTAGGAGTACACCAGTACTATATAGTCAGGTCACTGCATGTAAAGTAGGAAAACAGGTCACTGATCATGAAACTGAATAACAAGTCAATATTCCCGTAAAAGAGATAATCACAAGTCAAATATATCATGCTGGATGTAAAGTGATAGCATGACAAGTGGTGATGTATATCAGGTAACACGTATACAAAGAGATTGATAATTATTCAAGGTGAGTCATGGTCTAGCCAGAGGGTATAGCAAGTCAGGTGATATACATGTGTTAAAAGGAAACATAAAACTGACAAGTCTAAAGAATTGACAAGCGGTTGATAATGTTAATGAACAAGTCATGAAATACCAGTTATGAAGTATTTAGCAAGGATAATACATCACCCATGTATCAAGGTTAGGATCTAATTTCAGAAAGAATAAGAATCAACAATTTTGGCCCAAAACCAGACTATCGGTCGACTGGGTTAAATGGCCGGTCGACCGATACGGGACAGTCACCAACTAACGGTCGACGTCCGGTCGACCGATACAAGGCCGTGACCTCCAGGTTTGGTCGGTCGACTTCCGGTCGACCGGAGACACAACTAACGGTCGCCTGTCGGTCGACTGCCGGTCGACCGATACAGGGCCGTGAGCTCCAGGGTTTCCTAGCGGTCGACTGGTTGGTGAACCGGTCGACCGCCTACTCAAAACTGTGCACGTTCGTGCACATCGGTCGACTGCCGGTCGACTACCGGTCGACCGGACTTCTGAAATATGCTGCTGTTAGGTCTAAAAATCAGATTTTTGGTGTGGTTGATTTTGATGTCTAAAAATATGATTTTGATGACATAAAGGGACATGATTTGGCAACACAAGTATACAAGGAATTTTACGAGTCTTGGTGAGTAAAAATACTCACCTCGAATGGTTATTTGGGGCTTTACGAGTCCGGAAAGATCGTGGTCGTTAACTTGGTCCACGACGATATCTCCGATGAAGAAGTAGACGATCCCCAATCCAAAGTGGTTACTTGGTTGAGATGGAGATGATGAAGTTGAGTTGAAGAGGGAATTTGTGAAGGCTAATATCTTTGTGGAAGTGAAGAAAAAAAGAAATAGAAATGTATAGGTAAGTTTATATAGGATTTGATTTTGTTAAGGAGATGTAATATTGGAGAAGAGAGGGGGTTTTTGTGTAAAATAGGGGAGGTGAGGTGTCTCCCCTAGCCAATCAAATCTTGCCATGGAGATGATGAGGTGGAGAAAATATGTGGTGGAGGATTAATGGAAGGGTGTGGAAGTTTAGATATTTTGGGTTTGGCTTGTGGAGGAAGTTAAAGGAAATAAGGAAAGGAAAAAGGAAAAGAAATGAGAAAAGAGAAGATATTTTCTCTAACTCGGAAAATAAAATATTAAAACCACGGATTCCCGGGTTGAAGTCATGGATGCGGAAATCTTTCGGGAAAATACCGGATACGTCCCGAAATCAAGTATCTCGGAACGACCCGAAATAAATATCAAAAAATCAAGAATATTATATTAAGAAACATAGTGAAATCCGTTTTAAGAAATACTTTATAGTTTTAAAACTAAAAACCCCGGAATCAGTAAAATACCAACTCCGTTGAAATTTTCATAAATTCATAAAATCCTCAGAAAAAGAATGTAGGTAGAAAATACGATTCTAAGGAATAATGCCTAAAGGGCCATCTTGAAATTCCTAACTGTTTGTGAAATAAAAATACTGGAATCAGTCTTCTACCGACTCCGGTGGAATATCCATAAATTCGTAAAATCTTCAGAAAAAGTATTTAAGTAATAAACATAATTCTAAGAAGAAATGTCTAAAGAATCTTCTAGAAATTCTAAACAGTTTGTAAGATAAAAATTCGGGAATCGATCAGCGGCACTGGTCGACACCGGTTTTGAAGAATTTCCTTTTAATTCCGGAAAATTCCAGAAAATCATAGAAAATATAATACGTTGGAAAATGATATTTAAAATTAAAATCGGTCAGATATAAGAAGTAAATCAAAAAATACGATCGAAAAACTGAATACGCAAATAAGTACGTATTCCGGGAACGGGGTATTACAACCATGCTTATGAATGATTCGCTATATTTGTCAGGATTTTCATGTCCTAAATTGCTTATATATATATATATTGCATGAGTTTTATATATATATATATATATATATATATATATATATATATATATATATATATATATATATATATATAAACTAATGCAATTTGGACCTTTTTACCCGTCCATCAAATGGTGTCATTTGTTCTATTGTTGACAAATCGTTCATTTTTTAACCATTTGATGCATGAGTAAAAAGTATCAAATGTGGATGATTTTTTTATACACAATCATTTTAGGATATGTAAATCAAAATAATTGGAGTGGATCATCATTAGAGATGTTCCATGGTGGGATTTTATGTCGTCTTCTTATATTACAATTTAAGGAGACATGCTAGGAGCACTTTTTCATATATATATATATATATATATATATATATATATATATATATATAGAGAGAGAGAGAGAGAGAGAGAGAGAAATGTAAATCAGCTGACACAGGAGGCAACTCCTCCTATGTCGCACTCAAAAATCATATTTTCCGAATGAATTTTCAAGATCCGACCACACATTATCATCTTCATATTATATGATATATGCATATAAAAAATCAAGTGATTTGAAGTTTGTTTACTACATTTTTTTGGGTTCAAACATTAACGGTTTTTTAACAATAGAACAAAATAGAACATTTAGATCAATGAGTAAACGAACTTCAAATCACTTGATTTTTTATATGTATATATCTTAGAATATGAAGATGATAATGTACGGTCGGATCTTGAAAATTCATTCGGGAAATATGATTTTTGAGTGCGACATAGGACGAATTTACCTCCTGTGTCAGCTGATTTACATTTCTCTCATATATATATATATATATATATATATATATATATATATATATATATATATATATATTGAAATCCGTCAGGGTATCCATGGCCCATAACGCAGCCAGTGGGTGTAACCCCGACTAATCTCACGGGTCCCGTAGCTCCCGCCCTAGGAGTTTCCCACCAGGGAACAGGGTAAATCGCGACCCGAAACTCAGGGGTGAAATATGTCAACCAAGGGCCTTGAACCCAAACCACTTGGGGAGCAAAACCAATGACTTGCCACTAGGCCACCTTGGGCACATTTATCTCTTTTGTGTGTGTGTGTGTGTAAAGAGAGAGAGAGAGAGATAGACTTGTGTCCTTCCAAAAAGATTTGAGCCTGAATCCTTCCAACTCAAATACAACCCTCCCACGTTCGAATACAAGATCCACTCCGTTGAAGTTGATTTATATTATTTCAATTATCTATAAATCAAAAATCAAGTGTTTTGACTACTTTTTGTTTTTCCATCAAGCGACACAAAATGGACGACCGAAAGTAGTGAGTTGGTTAGATCTGCTTTTAGACATACAAATTCTCGATCCGGCCATTTGATTATGATCTAAACATTTAAATCCCTCTACAAACCAGTTTTTTTTAGGTTTCAAATGTTCTACACTATTAAACTGACCAACTCACTGTTTAGGCCGTCCGTTTTTTCTACTTGATGCATGGGCAAAAAGTATTCGAAACACTTGATTTTTTGTTTATAAATACTTGAAATAATATAGATCAACTTCAGCGGAGTGGATCTTGTATTCGAATGTCGGATGTTGGTATTTGAGTGGGAAGGATTCGGTCTCAAATTCTTTTGGAAGGACACAAGTCTATTTCTCTCTCTTTCTCTTTCTCTCTCTCTTTATTTATATGTGTGCGTGTGTGTATGTGTGTATATATGAAAATTTCGCTATAACCACCTGCTTTACTTTATAATTAGAAAAAAAACTCAGTTTCATAATTTTATTTACTACAGGCTCATCCACGTCAGCATAAATTGATTCCTCTCAATCATCACTTCTTTGTATATTTTTTTCTCTTTTACCCTTTCCTATCACCCCCGATGTTGCTCTCCCCTCAACCCTGACCCCGACGTAGAGTAATTCGCGGGTTGACTATCGCGGTGAGGTCGCCGTGGAGGTTGGGAAGGGAGCGGGAAGCCCCCTCTGGAGAGTCTCAGAGGATAGAGTCCCGGGACCAAATTTTTTTAGAATCGAGCTTTTGCAAATATCGTTTTGCTCGTGCTCGCGATAATTTTGTTTGAGTTTATGATCGATGTGATTTTTAGATCAAGAAAAAATTGGGGATCATTCAATGCCGGTAAATAAAGGTCTACTGATGATGGCGAAGCTGATATGAGGACTACAATTCATGACTGTAGTACTATTTGAGGACTGTGACTATGGTTGCAGTCCTTATTAGAAGACTGTGACTATGATCATAGTCATTTTATTAATTGACAATTAGAACATTTTGTAAGAATGCGATCATTGTCGCAATACCAATATAGGATAAAAATTTGTGTTTTGCGCGGACTGTGATCATGTTCACAGCCCTAATAAAGACAAAAAAATAAGATATTTTTTTGAGTAATGCGATCATGATCGCAGTTCTATAAAGCTTAGAAATATGTCCTAATAATGAGAACTGCGATCATAGATGCAATCTTATAAAGACTAAAAATAAGACATTTTTGTGAGGATTGCGGTCCTCATAAAGAAGACTGGGATTATGATCACAGTCCTATAAAGACTCAAAATCATGACATTTTTATGAGGACTGCGATCATGTTCGCAGTCCTCAGAAATAGGGTACCAACAGTTCGTATTTTCGAAGCGATCTGTGGGGCATTTTCATCTTTCGTCATTGAGGAGCGTTTCTGTGCTTGACACGTGAGCACATCTGGCTGGTTTAAAAAAGGAGGTAGCTGAAGCGAATAAAATTATGAAGCTTAGTCTTTTTTCTAATTACGATTTGACATAAGGGGTTGTAACGAAATCCTCCATATATATCCCCTCAAGGGGGTGCTTGACTGGTTAGATCGTGGGTTAGATCCCTAACATATCACTAGATCAAATCTCTTGATGGGCATTTTAGCCACACTAATGTAAAAATCAGGACTTACCTATTTTGTAATGTAACGGGCAACACACATGACCCACAGGATTAGTCGCGGTGCGCTAAGCGACATCGGATACTTTGATGTTTTAATACACACACATACATACATAGATACACACACATATAAAGAGAGAGATGGACTTGTGTCATTCCGGAAGGATTCGAGGCCGAATCCTTCCCACTCAAATACAATCCCACGACATCCGAATGCAAGAGCTATTTTGTTGAAGTTGATGTACATTATTTCAAGTGATTAAAAATAAAAAATCATGTGTTTTGATTACTTCTTGACATTCATCAAGTAGGCGCAAAATTGACAGCCGAAAATAGCATATTGTTTAAATCTGTATTTTTGAACATACAAATTCTCGATCCGACCATTTCATCATTATCCAAACACTTAAAACCCATCATAAACTAATTTTTGTTAGATTTCAAAATATTCTACACCGTTAAACTAACCAACTCACTATTTCGGTCATCTATTTTGTGCCTCCTTGATGGATGGGTAAAAAGTACTCAAAATACATGATTTTTAATTTTTAGTTACTTGAAATAATATAGATTAATTTCAACTGAGTGGATCTTACATTCAGATATCGTGAGGTTGTATTTGAGCGAGAAGATTCGGTCTCGAATCCTTCCAGAATGACACAGGTATCTCTCTATATATATTTTCTCACGCTTAAATCATATAAGTATTAGTGAAACATTTTCTTACTACCTTGTCGTATAAATAAATAAAATTTGTTTACAATGTATAATACAATTTTTGTACTAAAAAGTAATTATTTGGTAAACACTAATTAATATAAGATAACTATATTTCACTATTATTATTATTTTAATCTTATTTTACGTGCATAACACATGTACAATACCTAGTAGATTAAAAAATGAGAGAGAATATATTTTCTTTTATTCTTTATTAAACTAGTGAATTGTGGTTGATGGCGCACATCATCTTTATGGCCCTAAGTTACGTTTAACATGAAATTAAAAATTTATAAATTTTACACATAACATCATTTATAAATAACAGGAACAACCATATTGTTGACCCAAAAAAGAAGAAGAAAAAAGAATATAATAAGGTAAATGTTGAAATAGGACTCATTAAAGAAAATATAATTGGTATTTGCTATTTTGTTTTGAAATATAATTGGTATTTGTTATGTATTGTTAAAACTTTCAGTTTATTTTGTTTTTCAGAGTAATCACGGGGTCTTATTTAGTAAATAATAAACAGTGAGAAAGACCCCAAATTGAGAAAGACCCATTCGAGTGAATCTTCAAATATTCGAATTTTGAGTGAATCTTTTAAAGATCTGATAATGATTCTCTTGTTTAAGAAGCAAATAACCAGAAATAATCAAAGGGAAAGGGGACAAAAAGATTCACTTCTCTAGCCAGAGGGATTTAAGCGTATACGTATATTAATCATCAACCAAAAAAAACCAATCCAATGCATCCTTTAAAAAAAATAAAAAAGTTTGTAAAATCGTGCTAGTTTGTTCATCCCTCTACATAAATTACCATTCTGCCATAAGAACCAAATTAGTAAAATTAAAGAGAAAAAAGAGGGAATGTATTTATTTGCAAAAGGGGAGAGTATCAAATCCCACCAAAATCTCGAGAATTAAACATTGCAGGGGCAATTTAGTCACTTAACAAAAACTCAATTCCCCAGCACCCATTTAAAGCCCAAAACATTTCCTCCCCAAACCCAACCGCACCTCGCGCTTTATGAAATCCCCACTCTCTCTTCCTCCTCCTCAAAGTTTCCATTCAACTCACATTCTCTTTTTTTCCCCTTTTATAATTAAAATATAAATGCCAATAAGAAAAGCATCGTCCAAGAAAATCGAGATCAGACAGATAGTCCTCTTGAAGCAACTGATGAAGCGGTGGCGGCGGTCGCTGAGCCTCCGCCGGTCGCTGTCCCGATCCGACTCCGGCTCGGTTCGGGCCGGGTTTCTTGCGGTCTACGTGGGGCCGGAGCGGCGGCGGTTCGTGATCCCGACCCGGTTCATGAATTTGCCGGTGTTCGCGTCACTGCTGGAGAAGGCGGAGGAGGAGTTCGGGTTCCAGCCCGTCGGCGGGCTGTCGCTGCCCTGCGACGCGGCATTCTTCACGTGGGTGATCAACGCGCTGGAGAGGGACGAGGAGAGGTTCAAAGGGGTCGGCCTCGATGGCTTCTCCAAGATTTTCTCTGATCTCGAGATCGAGAACTCGATCTCCGTCGAGAGCAGTGTTCCTCCTCATGATAGCTTTTCCCCACTGCTTCAGCATACTAGGGCTTGATGGTGGATCTTGAGGGGTTTTTTTTCTCTTTTTTTTGGTAAATAGCAAAAATGTGGCCTTGGAGAGATGTTAATTTGTGAGGCATCCACTCATCCATCCACATGAAAAATGTCATGAAAAATGTGGATTGAGATGAGTTTCTGGTAATCCCTAATTTCCTTTTTTGTTATTTCTTTTAAATTTAAGTGTGTTTTTAGATTTTAAGCACGATGATGATGTAGTAGAGTTGAACTGTGGCCATCAATCCATGACTTCTTCTTTTTTTTTTTTTTTTTGATTATTTGTCTTATTAAAAAAGATTTGGAAAATTATGTAGTGAAATTATATGAGTGAGGATAGAAAAGCAAAAGGAAATAATTATTATGTATATTATTTCCTTTGATGTTATTTTATTTATCACATGATAGAGCCATAGAGGTGATGAAAGAGTTGTTGAGATACATCTCGTAAAATTGTTGGGACAAAAGTTTCTTCTCTTTCTATTTTTCTGCCACCTTGAGAATGACTTTAGGCAAGGTCTCTACAGAGAAAAAAGCTTTTGCAATAGGCTTTTAAAAATTTACGACAATCATATCTAAATCGAGAAAAGAACTTTCACAATAATCTCTTGAGATAATCTTCTCGTGACCTCTCACAAAGAAAGAAAATAACATTAAGAGAGAGAGTGAATTAAAGGGGATAGGGTTCAGTTTCTCTTATAATATGTTATGTATGTGAGCTTTACACATATATTATAAGAAATTATAAGAGTTTAAATTCGTGTTAACAAAAATTGACTCTCTTTTTTATATTTCATGTGTGTGACTCACACGCACGATTTGATTGTTACCGTAAAAAACAAAAAACAAAAGAAACGGACAAATTTGTCTCTGTGCTGGGGAGGAGAGCTCTTGCAAATTTGTCTTCAACTGGTGAAGGAAAGCTCAAATTGGCACACGCAAACTTTTGCCTCAGGATGCACACACGTGTAAAGGCCCGTAATGTCCTGTGTCTGTCAGAAAAGGTGACTCAACATCAGTTTGCAGACCTTGATGTTTGCCTAACCTGGAAACAACGTGGACCATCTTGAAGTACGTTTACATACACTCGTGTTAGCTAAACTTTGTTATAAATTTAGTGCTTTCATTATTTTTATAATAAACTAAATTGGTTATTTTGTAAGAAGATTTCTTGAACCTACACATTCGTTTGAGAAGCAAAATAAGATAATTTGCGAGAAAAATTCATGTTATTTGGTGTAGCTTAATATATATATATATCAAATTATCAATCTTATTATAAATTTAATACTCCACGAAAATACGATAAGACTAACACGTGAGACTTTATTAGCGATGTAGAATAGATTTTGCATATTAATATATGATTATACCAAATTATTTAAACGTGGAGAGTTCTCGTATTCTAATCTTACTTCTCTACCATTAAACAAATCTAAATTATTCGTATATACTAAGATTATATAAGAATTAAAGAAAATAAAATAAAAAGAAAACTCCCCACTTGCTCATCTTTCGCCTTCATCATTTCATTCATCAGTTGGGAAGTGACAACTGAACCTGGGAATCAAGTGTCTTTTTCTTTTCTTTTGGTTTCCTCCCCCAAAAAGTGTCACTACATTTTTTTTTTTACGCAGCCTTTTACTTGGGATATTCTAATTTCTATGATCTTTGGCTTCAAATAATAATTAATCAAATTTAATCATAGGATCCTTTTATCCGCAGAAGGCTCTTCATTTTGTCGTTGTTTAGTGCGTGACTGACCTCTCATTGTGATTATTGATAGCAATCAAATTAACCTTCCAAATTCAATTAAGTGACAGATTTATTTTAGAAGGGGGATTCATAGGAAAAATTTGAGTTGTCTTTCCTCATAAGTCTCCGTTAATTTAATTTACACATTTATTTCAATAAAGTTAAGATTTCCTTTCCATTGTTTGCATGAATCTTTGTACAATGATGTCATCTTTATTTATTCCAAATTTATTTTGTTTCCCCTCTTTTTCTTATGTCTACGTAAGTTCATTACAGATATTGAAGATACTTGCAGAATTGGAAAATCATTTAAAAGATACAAGGGAAATTTTCTTTAGGTCTCCAGGGCGATTAACTTGTGTCAAAAACTCCTTGAACTTTGCAATGCTGTCAAAAAGTCTCCCAATACTATATTTATTGAATACAAGTCTCCGTGTACGCTATGCATTGGCACGTGGATCTTCAACGCTTTTTAAAAGATTAAAATGCCTACTCGCTGTCATTCCAACTCAAATACAACCCTCCGATATTCGAACACAAGATCCACTCTGTTGAAGTTGAATTATATTATTTCAAGTATTTATAAATCAAAAATCAAGTGTTTTGAATTCTTTTTGTCCATCCATCAAGCGGCGCAAAATAGACGGCTGAAAGCAGTGAGTTGGTTAGATTTATGTCTTTAGACATACAAATTCTCGATCCAGCTATTTGATTATGATCTAAACATTTAAAAACCCATACTAATTTCAAATATTCTATACGGTTAAACTAACCAACTCACTATTTAGGCCGTCCGTTTTTCTCCTACTTGATTTATGAGTAAAAATATTCGAAACATTTGATTTTTAGTTTATAAATACTTCAAAAAATATAGACCAACTTCAATAGAGTGGATTTTGTATCTGAATGTCAGATGTTGATATTTCAGTGGAAAAGATTCGGCCTCTCAGATCACTCTACACACATATTGCTGGAGATTATGCTCCATCTTATATTCTCAAAAAATCAAAAGAACATTTACTCGCAGGGAATTCATTTATTTTGTAACAAAAAGCTAGAATTTCCCTTTCACGTGACATTAGTTAGTTTAAGTAAGAGAATTTAGGGTCCAACAAGATTTTGATTTTTGAATTGAAGAGGAGAATCTCTACTGCTGCCATGGATGGTATAAATCATCCTAGTCACACTGCTCATGGTTTTCTTTTAATTAATATCCCATGTAGCCTACATGATACAAACAAACAAAGTCCAATTGCTTTCTTGGTTCCAAGCTTTTGTCGAGCAGAAGAGAGCAAGGGTAGGGCCCGTTCACCTCGGGCAGTTAGAAGTTGCGGTTAATTCGGATTTGGTGCTCACATTCACCTACCTACAGCTACTATTTTTTTTTTTTTTTTTTAAGTATATAGAAAGTGGATTAGTCTCTCATGCCAATTTCTTAGGTTCTTCCTCCTTTTTTTTTTATTTTTCTATTTCTTTTTTTTTTCTAGTTGGAAAATAATTTTCATGCCCTCATCGGCTTTAATATTAAATATATGGATCTTCCTGAATATCGTAGGTATAAAAATTATTATTCTTTTCAGTTTCCCTTTTCTTTAGACAGGCCTGTAAGTTTAGTCACAGGAGTTGATCGATAGACGAGTGATACGTCGACCACCCTCTCCCTATTAGTTGAGTAGTAATAAAATAGGAGGGAAGTACTAATTGTTTTGTACTTGTTAGGGATTGAAAATTCCACCGACGGTCTCAATATGTCGTGAAATCGATAACCTCGAGCATACAAGATAGAGAATCACATAACAAGAGAAGATTTTCATGGTTCAGACTCCGCCTACATCCCAGGCACCATCGATGTGAAATGCATTACGAAAAAAGAATAATTACAAGAGTATAATAGAACCAAGTTTCTATTTCACTTCACCATCTCTATCATCTCGCTGTTTCTCATTTTTTTAATTCAAAACCACATTTTATCTAACCCATGAGAGATTATATGTATTGTTACAAGAAAAACTCTAGTATGACCCATGACTTAATGGTAACTCACACTATTAAGTGATTCCGGCCCAAAAAGTCCATTGGGCACAAAATCTGAATGAATGCTAAACCAAATACGAGAGACAACCCTAGCAGTACTATCTCCAATAATTTATTCTGTCGCAGCCAATAGTAGACAAGTGGTTTGCTAAGCGTTCCTCTAATTACAAAGAGGAGAAATACTAACAAAGGGTGAAAAAGAAGAAAACCCCACATCCGTAGTTGACCCAAGTATTTTATTTATCTTTTTAAACCCCATATATAGGTGAAAACGGGCAAAATTTACGAGTAGTATATTTATTTATATTTTTAACTAAAAATGCTCGAAAGCAATATAACTTATGCTTTAAGTCCAGGCATGACAGCTTGATTTCTTTTTTTTTTTTCCATTTTTTTTGGGGGTCACAGAGCAACTACACAAATTGATGTTCCTACCTATGTCTACTGAATTTTCCATTCACCATATGGTAAAAAACCATCAGATGAAGTACATTAATTTCTCCTCTCAAATCATTCTAACAACCATGCATGCAAAATTGGATGATATGATGGCACAAATACAATGAACGAGCTATCAGTACTGGAAACGGTATTTAATGCTTTAGTATTTCAATGATCACAACTGCACGTAGCGCACCACAATGAAAGAAGATGAGGCAGAAAATTTACAGCAAGCTGATAACCATTTCAAAGATCGATCACAAGCTCAGCCCATGATTCAATTCAATCTCATAACCATTTGAAAGATCGATCAAAATGACTGCAATGAATACAAGAAAACCCAAGGAGGTTCCTAGGTCACATTGTGAATTATACTTGAGCCGAAACTAATTACTCATTTACGAGACCTCCCCTTTTTAATTGTGGGGAGACTAGTTTGAATCTATACATAAACACATAAACAAATACAAAATGGAGAAAATAGAGTGAGAAAAAACAGACGTCTACAATCATGAATTCATGAAAATAGCATTCTGTAACTAAGAAGATTGAAGGATGGACCCAATCAGACATGTACTGCTGTTTTGTACATTTTTGGGCCATACACAAAATTTGCATTATGATATTTTATATATCCACATATGAACTTGTCAAAAAATATCCCAACATAAGAGGGGATGGAAGCTCACATATTTATTCTCCACTGTCAAATTTGTTTTAACCACCTGCAGCTCTTAGGAAGTTGTCAAATGGGTTTGCGGCGGGGAGCCGGATGCACTGGGTCTGGTACTGGTATTCAGCTGCACACATCATCATATTGCAACAGTGTTGTGAATACTGGTATGCACTGAAGTTCTGATCGCTGAAAGGATTACCACTATTCTGCAGTTTTGAGGCAGGTTGAATGGTTTAGATGAGTCATTCAGGTTGAGTATATGATATCATGAAATCAAAATAAATAAATAAACAAATAAACGGTGTAAACACATGCAGGCACCTACATGCTCACTCATGCACGAAAACATAATGCTAAACTTTCTAAAACTTTTTTAAGTGCATTTTAATGCACCCATAATGTACAATTTTAAAAACACATCCAACAGTAAAGGGAGGTCGGAGTGACACGCAAAAACATGAGTTGATAGTGCAATAAATATTCTGGGCTACTCTTTCAAATGTGATGGACCATTTAAATGATGATCCACACTGTCAAGTATGATCCACACGCCAAATTCTTGTAGATGTAAGAACGGGTGGGTTGAAGATGTTTAGTCCACGCATCAAGTGGTTATAAATTGAACATATCTTAAAATAGAATAAATTTAGACCACTTGATTGAGGGAAAAACATTTCTAAACCACATGAAATTTTAATCCACAGGTAATTTAAAGCATGAAAATCATGATGAACAGTGTGAGTCATCTATCGGGATGGTTCACCAGACATTTCTAAAAGTGTTCCACACAAAAGAGATTTAAACACGCGCACATCAAAGGCAAGATCAATGAAGTTAGCTTCACCTACCTGGCTGATTTTCTTCTGATTTTCTTAGAATAATTGTGATTTTGATGTGTTTTCTTTTGAAATCCTAACTGAAGTAAGATGCAACCTTTTAATGGATCGATTCTAATTAAATAGAACTCTAATTTATATTTCCTTTAGAATATTTATTTGAGACCGTTTTATAGCCATCGATCTAGTTGCCTTCTTTTATATAATAGTCAACTGAATGCAGATTTCGTTTTATTTTTGTTGGAAAAAGGCCTTAGCTTGTTTATATAGCACTTCAGGAAGAATGAAGACTACAAATATCAGAGCTAGGAAACAAGGTACATTATCAGAAGTCGGGTGCCAACAATACAAAAAGTTATTTCTAAAAGAAGTAAACAAGAGAGAACTTAGAATTTATATGATGATTGGATATAAATACACTATATCCAGAAAGGGTATCAATTTCAAATAATCCCTATTTTGAATTATTATATCCATAAAGAATGAAAGAAATAGCATTGCCGATATAATGAGAAAACATGCATATCTTGTGATCTTATCCCATCCAAGATTATACTCATCCCATGCAATAATCAGAGAGAATTCTTTACCTCTTGGATTTTGTCCACACCCATTTCTGAAGGTTGACTTGCTTCACTTGGTACCATAAAAGATAAGTCATGCTGTTCTTGGGCACTCATCAAAGCGGACATCTTCTGTTGTTTTCCCATCATAAGCGTCTCACAATGATTAGCCATTTCTCTGTATGGTACATCGGGTGTGGTTGACACAGAAAATCTTCCACCTTCCCATGTCTTTTCCAGATCCTGAATAGGTCAATATTTAAGTCATATGAACTATAATTAAACGATTTCATGAAATCAAGACCATATATTTATTAGCAAAAGGAATTGTTTATTTAACTTTATCTCTTTTGATTGTCTTAGTGTCAAAAACAAGTATGGATATATATAAAGAGCTACATATCGCGTAAAATTTATTAGACAAGAGAAGTAATGGCTAATGTACATTTCAGTTAAGCAGATAATGATGTATATAAATATTATGGAATAGAAAAGAGCGCTAATATTGTTAGATACATCATCTCACACTTCAAAGACCTCCACATTTTATAAAAGATTTCACTTTGCAGTTAACAGTAACATGTTTATGAATCTTGTATATGTTTTCTTACTTGTGTTAGAATATACAAGTAACCCCACAACCTTCATCCCTAGATGCCACCACGACCGGATCGACTGGGACGGCGCAGCGGAAACGAACCACAAGATCTACTAAGACAACGTGAAGAAGAGAAGAAGATATTCTAAAGTAGATAGAAAACCAATATACAATATAACATGGTTCCACCGATCAAACAAATTATGTGTACGTCCATGGGAGAAGGGGAGAAACTTTATTAAAATTTCGAGAGAGTACAATAAGAATTACTTACATATCACGCTGAAAAGATTAGAAGCCCTTGATGGTCGCCAAGAACAGCAAACCTTTGTGGCTAAACTTCTCTCACGAATATCTAACCTAGATGAATTATACCCTTAGGAATTATAAATTCATTGGATTACTTTGAATGCCACTCCAAGGTTATTTATAAACCATAAAACTCTCCTAATCCTAAACAAACTTTATCAATATGAACAATCACCACCTCAGAATTAAAACAACCCCAAATCCAACTCAAATACTGAAACAAATACAGAAAAGAAAACTGTCATACCCGACATTAGTCGGCTAGACCAGGGTACTAGTCGACTAATACATGTAGTCGACTAGGTCCAAATACTAGTAGACTATTCTGACAAGATTCGAGAACCCCAACTCTCTGTCGGCCAACCTAGTCGACTATGTACTAGTCGACTAATCCATGTGATTAGTTAACTATATCCAGTATTAGCCGACTGGTAATGTGCACAGCTCCTTATGCACATCCATTCTTTAATCTTCAAAGTTTCATCTACCTTCATGACGTATTTCAATCACAAATCCTAACAATCTCCCCTTGACTCGAATACATTCAAATCCGGGAATAGCCACCATGCTTCATGTGCTCGCATCTACGCACAATTGAACAAAACTTGACTTCATATCCATCTCACTCCCTCTTCTCCATAACCCCCTCCATGGGGTTCACAACTTGATTAGGTCGAATAAGTTCAGGTCCAACCTGAACTTTATCACCCAATGATCTCCTTGATCCACACAGGATTTATGAGAATTTACTTCACCATAGGAGTAACGATCTGGACTATCTTGTTGCGCACCTAATCCCAATCTCTCTTCAAGGTACAACTAAATATCCGAACTCAAAACCATCATAGTCTCTGATTGTTCCACAACCGCAACTTTCGAAGTCGAGGATAACTGCAATCCACCAACTGTAACTTTCAAATTTTATAATATATACACATTTCCAACAGGTTCGACCTGAAAATTCACAAAGGCCTCTTTGGAGACTTTTATAAGATCACCTTCAGAGCTGAAACTGAACCTTTCCCCTTGTAGGGCTCCAAAAGAGATGAGATTATACCTTGATTCGAGAACATGACGAACGCCTTGAAGATTAGTGATGCATCCATCATGAGACCAAAACTGGATTGTCCTTCGCCAATCACCTTACTTGTAGCAGAATTCTCCATGAAGACTTCTCCCCTTGAACCGAAGTGTATGAAGAGAACATCTTCCTATTGGAACTGATGTGCTGTGAACATCGAGAGTCAATAATCTATTTATCTTTATTACCAACTGACATGTCTGTAACATGTAGAACGTCGTACTGTTTTTCATTTTCTCCAATCATTTAGTGACATTAGCATCTACTTGTTTCTTCTTTTGAAGCCAACAATCAGCTCTAATGTGTCACTTCTTCTGACAATAGTTGTGCACGTCAAATTCTTATGTTTTGAGTTACCCGTGAAATTTCTATTATTACTCTTCTCCCTTGAATAATGAATTTACCCAGAATTATCATGATGAGACTCACCCGATAACTGGGTGTCAATTTTGTTCTTATTGAGCAGATACTCCTTGACCTCATTGACCTTAATTGTTGACTTGCCTCCATAGATGATAGCTTCCCTAAAGTTCTTATATGAAGAAGGTAAAGAACACAGTAATAGAAGTGCTTGATTCTTATCTTTTATCTTAACCTCTACCTTATCTAAATCATTGATAAGAGAAAAATTCTGCAATATGAGACTTGATAGGTGTACCTTCACGTATGCGAAAAGAAAGAAACGCTGCTTCAAAATCAACCGATTCGCCAACGACTTCTTCAAATAGTGGTCCTGAAGTTGCTCCCACAAAGAGAATGTTGTTTTCTCCGTATAAAACTCATCCAACACTTCGTCCACCATGCAAAAGTAAATAGATATCAAAGCTTTCTCATCCAATTCCTGCCAAGTTTCTTTCTTCATGTATTACGACTTTTTCTCCCTCTCAAGTAATGCTTTCTTAACCCGCTCTGGGTAAGGATAGCATTCATCCTAATTTGTCACCTGCTGAAATTAATGACACCATCAAACATCTGAATATCAAACTTGATCGCAGACATCTTCATGTTAACCTTACTCTGATACCAATTGATGTGAATTCGGGGAGATGCCCCCACGACCGGATCGACTGGGGCGGCGCAGCGAAAACGAATCACAGGATCTATTAAGATAACATGAAGAAGAGAAGAAGATATTTCTAAGTACATAAAAAGCCAACACAATATAATGCGGTTTCACCGATCAAACAGATCGTGTGTACGTCCACGGGAGAAAGAGGAGAAACTTTATTAAAACTTTGGGGGAGTACAATAAGAATTACTTACACCTCACGCTGAGAAGATTACAAACCCTTGATGGTCGCCAAGAACAACAAACCCTCGTGGCTAAGCTTCTTTCATGAATATCTCATCTAGATGAATTACACCATTAGAAATTACAAATTCATTGGATTCTTTGAAGGCCACCCCAAGGGATTATTTATAGACCATAGAACTCTTCTAGTCCTAATAAACTTCATCAATACGAATAATCACCGTCTCAGAATAAAAAATTCGAATCCAACTCAAATCCTGAAACAGTTCCAGAAAAGAAAACTGTCAGATTCGACATTAGTCGGACTAGGCCCGGGTACTAGTCTACTAATACCATGTATTAGTCGACTAAGCCCAAATACTAGTCGACTACTCTGACAAGATTCGAGAACCCCAACTCTTGTTGGTAACCTAATCAACTATATAATATATTAGTCGATTAATCCATGTGATTAGTCAACTATACCCAGTATTAGTCGATTGGAACGTACACAGCTCCTTGTGCACGTCCGTTCTTTGATCTTTGAAATTTCATCTACCTTCACGACGTATTCCGTCACAAATCCTAACAATCCCAACTTTGAAATTTGGTGCAATGGTGGGGACTTTAAGATGGTACAAAGAGACACCAAGGTTCAAATGTATCCCCTAGTGTATCTAAAGAGGATTTTTAAAATATATCACGGAACAAATAAGCTAGGCAAGGTTTGAAATATCGCTCAATATTGATGTTTATGGTCGATACAAATGTTAACATTTTGCGAGGTATGACAGAGACAATGTCATGTTGCCGATATGATTAGCCAAAACATATAATAAATGGCCGATATTGCAGATCCTCGCACCAAAATCTTATTTCCAATATCGAAATTTTAAACCATGAAGCCTAGTTTAGCCCACAAAGGGGTGCACAACTTGTAAGACGGGGTAGAATATTAAAAAATATTCAACCCTCACACTTGACTGGTGGCAAAATGAACGATTTTCTGATGATAGGAAACCATTCATTTTACAACCGCTTGGTGCATAAGCAATTGATCTTCAAAATGCATGAATTTTTATTTATAAGCCTTTTAAAACATGTAAATCAAGATGAATGAAGTGAATTGTTTAATATCTTTATATGTTACCCACTTTTATAGGTGGGCATAACTAAGCTATTTAAGCCCACCTATAAACATGTATAATCCATAAAGAATTTGATCGATCCACTCTATTTATCTTGATCTACATGTTCTAAAAGGTTTACAAACAAAAAATTCATACATATTAAAGATCAGTTGATCATGCATCAACTGGTTGTAAAACGAACGATTTCTAATTGTAAAAAAAAAAATCGCTTATTTTGTCGCCACTTAACACATTGGTGAATAAACTTTAAAATGCATGAATTTTTGTTTATAAGTCTTCTAAAATATGAAGATTAAGATTAACGGAGTAGACCGGCAAATTTCATGGGACATGTAACTTTATAAATTAAGATAAACGGAGTGGACCGGCAAATTTCATTGCACGTAGTGTATTTTTGTAGATGGGTGTAACTAAGTTATGCCCACTGCCATATATATGTATATATATATATAGAGAAAGAGAGAGGGAGAGAGAGAAAGAAACTTGGCTCCTTCGAGAAGGATTTGGAGCCAAATCTTTTCCATCCAAATTTGATGTTGGGAACACCAAGTTTAAGATCTATCCCATTTAAGTTGATCTACATCATTTAGAAGGTTTATAAATCAAAAATCAAGTGTTCTCAAGTTTTGTTGTTTATCTATCAAGCGGGTACAAGATGAACATTCTATATAGCGAGTTGCTTAGTTTAACAGTGTAAAATATTTGAAATCTAATAAAAATTAGTAAGAGTTTTTAAGTGTGTAGATCATGCTCAAATGGTTGGATAGGGAATTTGTATGCCAAAAATTATAGATCTCAACATGTTAGTTTCTACCATCCATTTTATACCTATAGATGCATGACCAAACAAGATTTAAAATAATTATTTTTTTTATTTTTATCCCTTTTAAATGATAAAGATCAACTTCACCAAAATGGATCTTCCACTTGATTTGCCTAATATAAAAATTTAGTGGGAAGAATTTGGTTCCAAAACTTTCCCGAAGGAGCCAAGTGTCTATATGTATATATATAGGATAAATTCTCCAAAATTAACATGAATTATGAGAGTTTTGCTCAAAACTACCCTCAACTTCTTTTTGTTCTTGAAACTACCACGAAGTTTTTCACGTTTGATGCATGGTTAAAAAGTACCTAAAGTGTATTATTTTTATACACAATTATTTTGGAACATGTTCATCAAAATGAATATAGTGGATCATCTATAAAGATTATCTAAGGAGACACCACTTTACCACACACGAGAGAGAGAGAGAGAGAGAGAGAGAGAGAGAGCGAGAGAGATGATTTTATATTAAGCGTTGCGAGAACTCCACAGTGACCCATCCCACGGATGATTCCAAACCATTCTTTTGATCTACACATCCAAAATACTCCAACAATGTGAGATTATTTCTGAACATTTTTACTCATGCATCAAATACTTACAAAAAGTATGTTATTTCAACCGTAGAAAAAATAAGATACTATTGATGTGTAAATAAAAATGTTGGAACCATTTGGACTCTCAATGTTAAATTTAATTTGGGCATGTAGATCAAGATGAATAATTTAGATTATCCTTAAAACGGGCCACTATAGAGTTCTCACAACCCTTAAGAGTAAGAATTATCATTTCTTCACACACACGCAATTATATAATTAAGTTTACATCAAGGCGTATATCAGCTCAGCATAGTTTTTGACATGTAGATTTGTCTATTTGATCGTTGATATTCACATCACATTCTAATAGTGTAAATAAAAACTTGACAAGTTTTCCCCACAAAGACATGTTGATTTCTCATTTATTTGTGACTTAAGTGCAATCAAAGATACTGCACAAGCTGCAAAACTGGCAACCTAATTCACACCACATTCAAACCTATATTACCAACATTAGACCCCTCGGATTCATGATCTGACTATGTAGCACAAACACTCTTAACATGGATTCATGTCGTGTCCGAAACGTGTGGGACACACATGTTATGTGTATTTTTGTCATATATCCGCGTGTCGTGTCTATTTCAATGTTGCAGTGTTCGTGCAACATAGAGATCTGGAAAGTACATTCTAAATTATGGAATATTCACAACTTGGAACAATACTTTCAACGTTCTGGAACTTTTAACAACTTTTTAGCTGCAAGTCTTCGAAAACCTTTTGACAAAGGTTGTCTCGCGATTAATTAAACTATTAGAAAAAGTCAAAGAGAACTCAAGTAATATTTCTTTTTGAAAGATAAGAGGAAAGACACACACAGTGAGATAGTTTATTTGGAAAGAACACTCCTTCAAATACATATATATTAAAGATAAAAATGACAGACAGAAAATATTCATTGAGGAGAGGTGCACCTTAGTTAAATTTTATAATCAAACTAATACATACTAAGGTATACAATAATTCAACTCTTTCATGATCCTCTAAAATTCATTCCATTTGTAGATAAGTGTATTTTGCTTTGACTAAAGTATGAAAAGAAGCCTACCCTTAGAGTATTACGCTCATAGAGCGGTAACATTCTAAGTGCTCATTCTCGTTCCACGTACCAAAGCGACCCACGTTCCTATTAACCTTGATCCAAAACCTCTATCTATTAAATTGGCATCCATTTACATAGAGATTTTATTCAGCTATCAAGACTTGGTCATACAATGAAGCCCTTAGTTCTTTTTCTATGCTACTTTTGGAAGGTTGATGTTCAGTGGAAATAGCTACATAATAAGGGACTGAAATGCTGTTTAATATTTAAATGATCTCCATATCAGAAGACGATATGAAAAGGGATTGGACGTAAACCAAACTCCTTGAGTCTTTTAGATACTTCAAATTTTGAAAGATAAAAGCTACACAGTTACACAATTGCATACAGCCTATTAATCATGAAATAATTTTGAATTCCTTTAGAAATTTCTTTTTCTATGTAAAACAAAGCATGAAAGACATCAATAATGGGTGGACTTACTGTTTCTAGAAGCTGATTTATGCCTAGAAGAAGGGACAAATCTGTAGGAAAATCTGGTTGGGGATCTGCTATACGTTCAGATACTTCAGCAGAGACATCATCGTCTAATGAAATGAGCGGAGGCATAACCTGTGAATAAGAATCTCCATCTTATAAAAGAGGAAAAGTTCAAAAGAGCACCCAAAATAACAAAAGACAAATACCTCAACTCGGGCTACATTATTTTTATTAGAAATTTGAATTTGTGCAGGCGTTTCCTTGAACTGCAGGCCAGTTAGGCATATATCATCCGGCAAAAAGTCATCCAATAGTTGGTCTCTGATTGTAGATTGCTCCAACTGCAAATATGTAAAGAACCAAGAGGGACACTGATAAGAAAAAGAACCAGCTTTCACAAGATGCTATAAGAAATATTAGAAAGAATTACATCTGGTAGATCTCCTAAGCTGTTCACTATCAGTGAAACCAAGGACTTTTTTGAATGGCAATCTGTTAGTTCTACTGCTGAAAGAGATTGCAGTGCAGCAGCATCCTCCTCCTTCGACCCATAAGTCTTATTATGATGGGTTGCAACCTGTAGTTTGCTATCTTCAACCAAACATAGAAATGGATCGACCTGGCAAAGGCAAATTGACAATTAGGCTAAAATGATTCTTAGAGCGAAAAGTGATTATATTTAAGAATAACTAAGTGGAGCATATAAGAAGCAAACTAAAAAAAATTATGACTTGTACAGTTGCACCAGAATCTGTGAACTGCAGAATTTTTTGTAATCCTTTACAAATTTATGGGATAAAGCAAGCTGATTGCCATAAACATTTTGAACTCAAATTCCTAGAGACTTAACATTTTCTGTAGTAAGATTTGTTTAACATGCTTCAAAAATTTGTAGAATGGATAAGTATCACAGGCGGCATGCTAGAAAGATTGGAGAACTTAAATTTTTCCATAAAACAACATACAATATCTTTCTGATCGTTATTACAGTCTCTCTGAATAAAAAAGCTGTTGTACTGAAGCAATGATGCACTAAATCTTGGATTAGACTATTTACTGCTCCAAAAAGATGCTCAGGTAAATGCTAAACTGCCTCAAATTGCAAGCTTTTCATTGTACTTTTTTAAAAATTAATTCACATGATGAAAGTCTTTGCTATTTGTATGATGATGTCTCTGAATACTGAAGCTAGAGCCCTCATATAGTAAATATTATCTGACCAGGGCACCTATTCCCCAAAACAGATACCAGGCGAGTAAGAAATAAACTAAATTGACTTTAAAACAGCCACATAACTTCATACCGTTTTTTCATTGAGTGGTGACTTAACAATTGGAACAAGTGGCTCAATGTTGAAAGCCCTGGAAGAGAACACCAACATAGATGTCGACATTGTAAAGAGAGAACGGCGGCGAGATGGTGGCAGTGAACCTATAAATGTGTAAAACCCATGGAAATTTCTTGTCAATAATAGGAGGCTTAGCAAAAATCTCAGTGATTATATTCTCTTAAATACTTTTTACCACTAAACAGTAATTGACTTTCAAAACTACAATGCAATATTACAAAAGAATCACACTATAGGATGGTAGCAATCCTTTAACCTTAAACCTCTAAAGATAGGAAGATAGAGGCTAATAAGAGGACTATGAAAATTTTTTATTTTGTATTGCTTGGATATGTGAATGAGTAGACTTAGCTACATGACAATCTCTCAATCTTTTTTATTATGAGAGACATGTTTTAAAAGTAAAATTGTGAGAACTCTTCAGTGGAATCATCCCTCTGTTCACTTTCAATCTTTTACCCATGAATCAAGCAGGAGAAATATTTTTAGCAGTAGAAAGATGACACAATTTGTGCACAGGTAGGAAGTTTTCAATCCACTTGATTCTCATTTTCAGTATAAAATGATACATGCATTGACAAAAGTTTCAAACCACTTTATTTCCCATTCTTAGTCTAAAATGATATCCATTTGATAAATATATAAAAAGCTTGCAAACTACTTGATTTGATCCCTCATTATTAGAGTAATTTAGGTGTGCAACTGAAAATGAATGGTGATGATCCTTCAGGACATGTGTTTGTAGCTCAAGATGAAAAATGCAGATCTTGCAGGGTGTGTCAGGGTGGGTGTGTGTGTGTGTGTGTGTGTGTGTGTGTGTGTGAGAGAGAGAGAGAGAGAGAGAGAGAGAGAGAGAGAGAGAGAGAGAGAGATGGCTCCTTGGGGAAACCCGGGGAAAAAAGCAAGTTAAATATATACCCTCGTAGATGATCTCTATCATTTAGAGTGCCTATAAATCAAAAATCAAATTATTTAAGTTTTATTGCCTATGCATCAAATAGCCTAAAATGGAGGGGTAAAAGTAGCACGGCGCTTAGATATTAATTGGGGCATACAAGATGAGAATCCAAACCTTTCATGATACAGAGCACTTTAAACCCCTTGTTTTACTGTACCGAAACATCTGACGCCACAAATCTAAGCAACTAGCTTTTTATGCCTCCTTAATGCATAGGCAAGAAAACAGAAAATAATTTGAGTTTTCTTTATCTTTAGTCACTTTTAATCTTATTAATGTAAATCAACTTAAATGGAGTGTATTCCCAAGTTGATTCTCCAATCATTGAATTTGAACAAGAAGGATTTGCTTCCTTATGCCCCAGAATCTCTCTCTCAATAGTTTATATAATCTATACACACACATGCACACATATCTTACTACGTATAAAAACATCACTTAGTGTTTCCGCTATGCGTGAATTTGAGCATTTAGATTATTTCTATTGTATCTACATTACTTATTGATTTTTGAAGTTAGGAAATAATTTTAATTAGGATGCTAAACGCATAAGTAATGTCAACTTCTATTTACTTTCTATATTAGTAATCTTTTTTTTCCATAAAAGAATTGAATCACAACTGCATTAATTAATTAAGTTATTAAATATTTTAATAATTTTGGATTATTTTAATATGCTATTTTCTATTATAATATTTACAATTAGAAGCATATTTTGTGTAGAATTTCTGTTTCTAAAATTATGAGTATTAATTTGATTAGTTATTAATGTCTCTATTTTTAGTTATAACAAGGTACATTTTCATGAATTATAAAAAAATTCAGTTAGGAGTAAAAATAAAAGTATTTCCTAATCTAAACTAAAACTGTATAAAAAAATCATGATTTAAAATTTTGGTATCGATATCAGCCAATGGCTTTTAGTATTAATATCTGCCATATTGGTCGCCAATATCGACAATACTGGCCCCCGTACAAGTCAACATTACAAGTTGATATTGTACACGGTACCTCAAAACCTAATATGATATTGTCGAATACATATTATATATTTGAAACCATGAGAAATATTATATAACAAAATAAAAGGTTATTATTTTTATTGACCTTTTCACTTTTACCAATATAATTATTTTTCTAAAGTTTAGAAGGTATTCAATCTTACTAAAATATAACATATTTAGTTATCAAATATTTTATTAAATTTTGAAATTTATTAATAAATTACTTTTTATCATGTATAAATCATATTTTTAGAAAGATTTGTGTTCCTAAAATTAAGAGTAATCATTTGGTTTCATAATGAGTATGATTTAGATATATTGATTCCTAAGAAATTTCACTTAAACAAATTAGATTAATAGATGAATTTCCTAATCCTTGATAATTAAAAGTGTAAAATAGATATTACTCATTTTAATTAGAAAAAATTTCAAATTTTTGAAGGCATATAAATTTTTATATAACTACATATTTTATTCTATTAATTTCGCTTTTATTTTCTAACAAATTAATTTGATTTCCCATAATGTGCATTTGGTGCACTTCTCTTTAATACCTATAAAAGAACCAATAGTGTTTCTGGAGAGCCAATTTCAGGTATTAGATTATTTCTATTATATCTACATTGTTCATTAATTTCCAAATTTTAGAATGAATTCTAATTAAATAGGAGAATGAAAGTATAAATTATGACGGCCTCCATTGACCTCTAATATTAGAAAGCTCTTTCTCATAAAAAAAGTTAATCTTGATTATACCTATATTAATTAAACTATTAAATATTTTAATACTTTTAGATTATTTTAGCTTGTTATTTTTTGCTATTATTATTTACACCCAGAACAAATAATTTGTAAGTGGAATTTGTGGTCTAAAATTAGGGCCTGTTCTTGGCTATAATAAGTAATGTACACTATATTGAGTTATAAATAATTTCAGTTAAAGAGTAAAAATGGGAATGATTTTCTAATCTAAACTAATTCTACACAGTGTCAATATTGCGTATAAGGATTGTATGATACATGTCATGTATCATACAATACGGTGCAAGAAAATGATATGAATCAGATGGTTGTTCCGAGTGGGTTAAATATTATACAATACGCGATATTACCGTATGATACCTGATACAATATGCGACACTACGAATTTCATATTTTTGAATACATTAGTTTTAAATTTTAATTGGGTTTTTTAGTTTGATTTGAATTTAAGGGCCATTATTTAGATATGAGATATAAATTTTGATGACTTAATAAATTAGAGTTTTTCACTCGATTTAGGCTCCTCTTCTACTCTCTTAGTCATCTTCCAATTTGATCACCTCAAATCCAGTTACGAGCTTTGCTAACTATCTTCGAGCCTTGCGTAGTTCTCTCAGCATGTATGTGTTTCGTCTTAATATGTCTCTATTCTAATTTAGTCTCCATATGCTTTTACGATGTCAGTGTGATCTACATCATGATATATAATTGTTGCTTGTTTATCCGTCATGTAATTTCTAAAAAAATTATTAGATGCAATGTTTTACAACTTAATTGTTTAATTGTTGAAATATTAGCTGAATTAATTAAGCATTGATTTGATGATTGAGATTAGTTGGATTTAGTATGTAGTACTATTGTTACTCTTTGTTGTTTCAACAACAGTAGATGTCACGGAAACAAAAAACTTATAATATTTAATAAGCGTCTAATTAAGAGTTTACTTTGTGGTGCTATTTTGGTTAATGACTATGGTTATTAGACATAAAACTCTGAAGTATGATTTTTTTTGAACAGATTTGAAGGATGATTTGTGTATATACTTATTTACATACATTTGAATTTTGTAAGGTTGATGTTTTCAAGTTACTAGCATTTCTCCTTATTTATCCATTGGCTTATTGTTAAAATTTGTCAACATTTCTGTGATATATATATATATATATATATATATATATATATATATATATATATATATATATATATATATAATTATATGCTCAATTACTTAATTATTAAACATAAGTTAACATAACTTACGATACACGATACAATATGATAAATTATTCAATACATATAGAAAATGATATTCCATACATATCAAGATTTGACAACTATGGTATTAAATAAAAAATTATTATTTTTAAGATTGTATATATTTTAAATTTGTCTAATATTTTAAATGTCTATATGAGAAAGATTGTATAGTCAAATAAATAATTATTATTTTAAGCTTTTCATTAATATCGATAACATTGATTATTTTTTCAAAGTCAATATGGTATTGCATTTTAGATTAAAATATAATATATTAAACTACCAAATATTTAATTATTTCAAAACTTATTAGTTTACTATGTTTAAATCATATTTTGGGTGGATTTGTGCTCCTAAAATTATGATTAATAATTTGACTTGTTAATAAGTATGAATTAGGTATATTCACAATGATAATATGTATGATATATTATGACTTCTAATTAAATTTCACCTAAAAAAAGTGAGTTAATGAGTTTTCTAATCTAGTTTAATTAATTATTAAAAATAAATAAGAATGCTTGTTATTTTTATTAGCAACATTAAGACGTACAAAAACAAATTTCAGTAAAAAAAAATTTTTATTCTACTAATCCCTTTTATTTCCTATCAACTATATTTGATTTCCCACAATGTGTGCACTTGGTGCACATCTCTTTAACCAGAGTGTCTGTGTGTTGGGCGCGGGGGAGGGGGATTAAGGGGATATATATTACACAACGTGCAACATAAGAGCTTACACTTATCTATACTATTAAAATACATTGTGGGACACTCATATTTATGATTTAGATCTTTGATTATGATTTACACATCTTAAAACTCATGTGGATTGATAATCACAGTTACTGAAATTTTTTAGCATATGTATCTCATGATCTAAAAATGAATGGCTAGCAATGATCTTAAAAACTGGTCTTTCCTCTATTTTCTTGATTTATAAGATAGAAATTTTCATTCTGCTTGATTTTCAACTAACATGGGTTTTAGGATACGTAGATCATAATCAACAATTTGGATTGTGAATAGGAGTGGCCCATCATGTATTTTAATAGATAGGTATAAACTCTTATATCACACATGTGTAATATAACCTTTAACACACACACACACACACACACACACACACACACACACACACACACTCCGTAAATAATAAAGCTTTTTGAAGCACCCACAAGCATCAAACTGTTTTCAAGGAACAGAAGTTAAATGTGTCATAAAGAATCTAAACAAATATAAGAGTAGCTATCAAATTTCAACCGCATATGAAGTCTAAATCACTATGATCCATGAATCACACCGAAGGATTTCCAGGATATAAATTGATCAAACTGTGGTCATTTGTTCTCCACCAAAGCAAAACCTGATGGCCTGGATGACAACGGTAGTCTGTTTTCATTCAGACAGCAAGCAAAAACCAGAAACAGATCAGACTGTGAGGTTGGTCTATTTCGAGTAGGATCCCCATTTCAAATCTTATGTATTACACCACATCGTTTGGAGATATTTTGTGACATAAGATCTTTTCTAACTAATATATTCCACTGGAACTAGGCACCATAATCTAGTTGTAGAAAGGAGTAATTCCATTTATAAATACAAAAGGGCCTTGATTATAGAACCCATCTATTTAAGAACCATGTATTCACCAAAGAAAGGGTACATGGATGGTACAAAGAAATCTACCCATGAAAACCCTAGAGCAGAGAAAACCAACCACTGTATGAAACCCAAGAAAACCCTAGGTGAAGGGTATATCCCACTCTTTCATTACAAGATTTACAATTGTACTCTCATGGGAAAGGTAAGCAAGGGAATAAATAAAATAAAAAGTAAAAAGAACTCAACCATCAAGAACTATTTACTAAAAGAAACAAAGGGGGCTTCTATTCTTTGAAATTCTATTTTCCGCCACCTAAAGTATCCAATTTAAGCAAATTGAGGAAGAGACCTCTCCTCTTTGGTTTCTTCAATCACATTACCTCATCTGTTATCATGTATTTTCATATATATATCAAGCATGGGGTGTTTATGGAGTATTATGGTAATGAATGGACAGTAATAGTAAAATAAACAAAATAAAACACAAGTATTGGATTCTTTAAGATGCTGGCTAATGGATTTACTATGAGTCCCACAAAAAACACATCGACAAATCTGGTTATGGGTTAAATTTTATTTGGTTTGACTTGAAAAGTATGAGATTAGTTCAGATGTTATTTATCAGTTGAGCTATTCTATACTAGTTTGCATTTTAGTGCTTAAAATTTGAATTCTTTTGGGTTTATCCTTAGTTAAGGACTAGGATAATCACTTTCTCCCTTCGTCTGGAGAATATTGTAGATTTTCTTGTTGGTTGCACGAACTCAAACTGTCACCAATTAGGTAGAGTTTCCTAACTTCCAACTAGTCTCTAAGTTTTATGGAAAAGTGCTGTGTCACCAATTTCCTTAGCCAGCATCCTGTCACAAGATTAATGCATAGACACAATTGTAATGTGTCATTCTACATGATAAGTTGTGATATTTAACCAGATCTTTTAAAGGAAAAAAGCTCCTAGACTGACTGAATGAAAAGTTGAGCCATAGGGAGTGTATAATGACAACCTTATTCCCTTGATTTGGGCAAGAAAACTAGGTAAAAGAACTATAACAACATAGAAATAAAGAGAGAAATATTTGTAGCAACAAGACTCTTTCCGAAAAAGTCTGCATGTGTCACGTCCCTCATGGTTTTCTGATGATTATGTATGTCAAAATTATAACTAGACCCAAGGTTCAATGCACATATGAAAGCTTACCCTCTCCTCCAAGTGAAATGCTTCTCAAAGAAAATGCAAGCTGAAAACTTCGAGTTAGAGACTCATGTGTCGAGGTCTGCAACATTGCAAAAATTAGAACGATAGCATCAGTTAATAATAATAAATTTATACTGTAACATTAAAATTTTATGATATAAATTCATAGTGCTGAATGAAAAATCAGCAAAAGGAAAAGCACCCCTGACCTGGACCATCTGAAAGGGTGATCAATAAAAGCATACAGGATGGAAGAAACTCCATATATTATACTGAATTATCAGCATCATTATCGTTATCATACATCTATAGTCTTTTCCATCAAAATTTTTTGACCAGAGTACACAACATACTGGGAAAGCTCCATAAAATTTTTAGAAACTCTTTATATGACCAGCTGTAAACCTGACTTCAACCCTTTGAATTTCTACATAGGAACTTTTAGATACATGCCCTTCAACTCTTACCTATTTAGAAATTTAACCCCAAAATCATTGATATTGCCAATTCACCCCTCAAATAGTTTGGATCTTAGAAATTTACCCCCTTGTTGCTATTGCGCAAGAATCAAAAGAGAATATTCTGCTATTTTCTGTTAAAATTACTAACAATTAATAAACATAACTAAACTACCCTCCCTGCTCTAATCTACATCCTAACCCTAACCCTATTACTTCCCCTACAAAGAGGCAGCTGACACATCTGATGTTGCTCACCCCTCACTCTCTATTTCTTTTTTTGTTTTGTTGTTATTTTTTTTTCTCTCTCTAAAGAAATGCAAAAGAGTAAGGGGCATAACTAGTATTTTTATATATGTAAATCTTCTTCCAATTATTGCTAGATCCTCGAAGCTTGAATGCAGTTGCAATCAAGAAAGGAAACAGGAAGAAGAAAGTAGACTAAGAGTAGCCTGGGGAGTATGAAATAAAAATATTGTCCTTGAAGAAGATCATGATAGTAATGGATCTACTAGAGATAATTGATTGATTGATTCTAGATTAGCTTATTTAACTTTGCTTTCGCGAGTGGTTATGAGCTTAGTTTAGAAATATGGCATTTCTGAAACTAATTATGTTCATGTCCATGTTTATGCTTGGTATAGTTAAATGTATGAATTATAGGTGCTACTTTGATTAATGAACCTTGTGGTTATTAGGTTTGGAACTTGGAAGCAGGATTTGTGTTTACTTATTTCTGTACATTTGAACTTTGTATGACTGTGTCATTGCAATTATTAGCATTTATCCTAGGTTATTCATTATTTATGTTCATAGTTTATCCATATTTTTTAAGTAAATACTTGAATGCATAATTACTTAATTATTGCATAATAATAACTATATCTTTTCATACATGATATGATACCTAGGGAAAGATTCGTCACATATAGTGATTTGACAATTATGACTACAAATGTTCAAGAAATCCAGAAGCACAGAGAACGCTTGGCAGTCTCTCAAATATTGTGCAGATTCAAGCATGAGCTGCAATCCATCAAAGCTCAGTCCACCAAAGTGCAGGTACCAAAAGCTCCGCCGTCCCCTCCCATGGATAGATCGGGAAAGGCAGAGGCCTTTGGTGTCCGTTTCAGTCAAGAATTAGGGTCTCACAATCACGAGCCAATATGCTTTTCTCTCATGATTTTCGTCATTCATGGTTTGATATTATGGAGTCCTAAGCGTAGAGGAAGCACATGAATCCATCCCGAACTTGGTGGTGAAACTCTAATGTGGTGATGATAGTATAGGGGAGGTCCTACGGAAAAATAGCTCGACGCCAAAATGATAAAAAGCTTAATACCTGTTATTTTACTTTTTTAAATAGAAAAAAGAGAAAAATATAAAATGCAAATGTCATCTTATTCAAAACCCCAATTATGAAATCTTGCAGGTTGTGAGCTCCCTTTTGAAGTAGGTTTGGTGCCGAAGAGAAGGCTTTCATGGTCATAAAGGAGGGTGCAATAGGTTAAAGGTTGAATCACCCGAGTGGTAGAGAGGGTGGTCATGGTCAAGCTCCTTTAGAAAGTGTGATCATTGTGGCTTGGAGAATCACAATCATCATACATTTGGTTAGACCTCCTCACGTTGCTAATACGATGATTCCAAGATATAGTGAGCAAAAAAATGTGATGACCATGGCAAATCTGTTTGAAGTTTCTCTAGTGTCACACTACACGACAAGCATGTTTACCTACTATCTCTTTTAGGATAGAGTATCCTACTGCATGCCTCTCATCTAGTAGTTCTATTTCTCAGTCTTGAGTCGGAGATTTCTACAGCTACATACAATCTATCAAGTAAACAGTATTTGTTTTCGAATATTTGCTAATTTCTTTCATTCTATTATTTTGGCAGATGGGTCATCTACGAAAGTCAGCGGTTTATGCATTGCACATCCTGCTTCCTCGGTCTCTGCAATTTGTTCTCTATGTTCAAGATTGTCCCTTTAATCTCATGTTTGTTAGCAACTTACTATAGATTTGCAATACTCAATTACTTTTTAATGGATTTTAGGACGAAAGAAAGATTGGCGAAAGATGTGAATCCAATGGTTTGTACTATTTTCATCCCTCACCTTCTATGGCTTGCAAGGTTTTCATTTTCTGTTTCAGATATATTGTCGTCTTAGACATCCATTATTAGACAACTTGAAAATGTAAGTTCCTTCTTTGCATAGTTTGAAGTCATTGAGAGTTGAGTCATGTCAATTTGTAAACATTCATCGAGTTTCTTTTGATCCTAGAGTCAAAAACGAGTGCCAGGTCCTTTTATGTTGGTCCACTCATATGTTCGGGTTCCACGTTTTGTAACCTCAAATTTTGGTTTTCAATATTTTATAACCTCTTATTGATATTTTTTCAAGAATTACACGGATTTATTTAATGAAAGATTGTTCTAAGTTAATCTTACTGTAGAGGTAAATTCCTCGGAGAAATTTATCTACACTCAATTTGTAAGAGAGAAAGTAAAGCAATACACACACCAGAAAATTTACATGAAAACCCGCAGAGGGTAAAATCACGATGCAGAGAGAGAGAGATTCCACTAAATCAAAAGAACTATAAAAAATTCTCAGCATTCTGTTATAGATTTAATTCTCTGGGATTCGATCCTTTGCCAAGGAGGAAGAGATTGGCTTTTATAGCTGAGGGATAGCGAGTTGAGTAGTGACCCTCGAAATTTCTGCCCTAGATCTGCCCATGATCATAATTATGTAACGCCCCAGCTGTAATTAGTTTAAATGGCGCATGATTGTCGGGGTCGTACCGATCGGCGAGAATTGAAGTCCAGATCCGCACTTATATCTCTCACGTGCCTAGTGGTTGTAACTGCTCTAGCAGTCAGGTGGTCGGATAGATCTGTTGGATGAAACTTGAGTATGTGATCTCATAATTTGCTAGACTTGCTAAGTGTCGCAATCTTACAGGGGGTCATAATTTTGATCACTATAAATGCCCCCTCAATCTTTTCTTCTCGAAGTCTTTGGTCGGGAAGGAGAGAATGGACGCAATTTCGTGAATAACTTTTCCTGCTGTTATTGGTCGGGAAAGAGGGGAATGGGCCGAGTTCTCCAAATGGATTTTCAGTCGCCGCTATCGGATGAGGGGTCGGGGAGCTTGTTTCCCAAGCTAACCCTTCATCTACCGCTACAAAACGAAGTGACGAAGTCGGGGAGACGCAAGGAGATCTTTGCGTATCTCAGTATATTCAATGCTCTGAGTTGTCTGCGAGACTGTCACGCAGTCAGTCCCATCGGCATGCGCAATGTACCGGTTGTCGTCATTTGAAGTCGCTGGGGTTTATGCAACGACTCAGATTTTTCATCAAAGGTAAAAAGTAACTGCTCTTTTCAAAGTCATCCTTGCGATGACGTCAACAACGGATTTAAAAAGGGGGAAAAGAGGGAGTCTCTTCATAAATCCCTAATTTCCCCAATCTTCTTGAGTCCAGCAATCCTTCATCTTTTTTCTTCTGTTTTCAATCTTTGCCCCAAATCTTCCACCCAACCAACCATCGCCGTTCTGAAAAGGCCGGAGTCAAAGGAAAAGGGAAGAGCGATCAACATCGCACTAGGACGGTCATAGATTTCGATCCAACGCCGAAAATTCTTTGTAGCCAGGAGGTGGATGAGTACTTGGCACGGTATGGCGTTCGACTGCCATCAAACATCAAGGTGGAGTGATGCCCTTCAGACATCGACTACACAGAGGCCCGCGTGAGGTTGATGGTGCGTACCTTCAACCTCAAGCGCTGGCCTTGGGCTGAAGTTCCCCTTATCGGACTTCGTCCACGACCTTCTGCGCCATTATCGTATGCCCCCCTCTCAGTTTGTGGTAGGAGGTTGGTGCATTATCTTGAGCTTACATGCCCTCTGCAACAGGTTCATTCCTGATGCTTGCAGGGTCGAGGACTTCTCTGCCCTCTATATGATTAGAAAAATCAAGGGGGCAGATGCTTCTTCGCACAAGAAGTGGTTCCGAGAAGTTGATCGTCAATTTGGTGGACAGCGATCACGAGTGGCGCGATACCGTCATCTGAATTTATGAGGCTTGAGAAACGGTCATGCAAAGGGACCGTGAAGCCGTCCCGACCGTGAGGAACAAAGGGACACTCATGCACAGAAAATCCCGGTTACAGCGGAGGTCGAGGAGACAGTCTGAGCCTACTTCAAATTGGAGGTGACTACCGCAATTGGAGCTGGTTGTTGGATCCAAGTCGGCCTTCCACTCCCATTCTTGTCTCGGGGACTGTGGAAGAGGCAGATTCTGCTCCCGTGGTCGAGATAGTCGTGGAGAAGGATGGCGCTGAGGCGAGTGCTGCCTTGCCCCAGAGGGCGAATCCTTCAAGGCGAGGCCTCAAACCGAGGCCCGAGACGTGTCCGCATCGGGCCGACCCGTCCTCAAAGAAGGTGGCACTTGAACCTTCCACTCAGTCCAACGAGAGGGAAGAAACCTAGTCCGCACTTATGCATCGTAAGCGAAAGGTCTCCGTCCAGGCTGGCCCACAGGTAAGAGTGGCATGAGCATTTCTTCTTTCGTGAAGGACTTGACTTTGACTAGGCATTTCTTGTTTTGCAAAAGAAGATCCAATTTGACTATGGCTCTGATGAAGATATTATGAAGCAGAAGCGGATGGAAATGAAGGAAGCCCCGATCCAGCGGAAGGAGAAAAGTCTCAGGAAGCGGTTTCTCCTACTGTGACTCAGGAGAAGGGGCCCGCCTAACAACATGAGCTCATCGAGCTGGTGAATTTTTTGACTACCTTCCCCGAGAAGGGAGCCTTCGTGGAATCAGTTCTCCGAGAAGATGTCTCTGAGGTGTACCTCCGACTGATGCAGCTCTGTCACTCCCGTTGGAGTCTTTAGTTGAGACCCAACAAGATGGAGAAACATATTCAGTGGGGCGCCGGACGTTGTCCACCCTTCTACCGGAACATCCCAGGAGATTCCCATTCGGGGCTCTGAGTGGGGAATGATCCTATGGAAGGGAGACCGCGAGATAGCGATGGGCACGGGAATTATCTCTGAGGCCTAAAGTAGTTTGAAAAGGTCCCTTCAAGGGACCAGATAAGAAGCAATTACTTCTTATCTTTCATTGGGCATGTAGTCCCTTTAACTGCCCCTTTTGCAGGTTGTGGTGTTTGTTGTCCAGTCCTTGAGCAACAAGCTGCTCTGAAAGAGAAAGACTCAAGCATTGACGGCCTCCGGAGTAAGCTCGAGGAGGTGTCAGCAGCGAGGAAGGAGACTGACAAGGAGCTCGCCAAGCTCCGGGCTTACATGGACCAAGAGTTGGCCCGGGTTCGGGGAGAATTTGAGGACCGTCGAGTCGTTGAAGTAGTCCTTGGAATTGGAGTAGGACTCTGAACTCCATCTACACGGGAGGAGCTGGGGGAAGCACGTTGATTGGCTGACGCCCGGGCCGAGCGCGATCATGAGAAGGCAGCCTTCTAAATTTAGAAGGTTTGCTTCGTGATCTAAACCAGGCACAAGCCGACGAAGTTGAGGCTGAGAAGAAGCTTGCCGACGTCGAAGCGCTAGTACAGAAGAAAATTCAATTGTTCAAGCGAGTGAAGTACGAGCAAGGGTACAAAGATCGGTTGCAAGGAAAACCACCGAGATACCCTCTTGAGGTTGATATTGCTCGAGTGGATCGAGGTGAATCAGAATCCTTGGTCTATGATGTGCCGCCTCCCCTACTACTCCTAGGTCGACAGCTGAGACTCCTCGAGATCCTCCTGCTGGTGCGGCCATCGTGGTTCCTTCGGCGGAGCTTAGCTCCGAAGCTGCAGAGGAACCTCGCCCGAATATAGCAAGTGTGTGAGGGCTATGATTTTCTGATTGTAATTTGTAATCATCATTAATAAAATTTCACTGAACGTCCGAGTTTCTCAAATTTCGGATTGTCTTTTTATTTAGTCATTGCTATTTATTGTAGTGATGTTCTTGTGGGTGTTGGCTCGAATGTTCCTCAAGACTCGAACTTGACTCGAACTTGGCTTGGAGGTTCCTCAAGACACGAACCATTAAGTGGTTCTTTCAGTGCAAGACAAGAGCATCTCAATATTGGTTCTCCTTTTCAGGACGATCTTGATGCTCCCGCGGCGGAATCTGGTTTGCACCTCAATTCAGAGCCTAGGTCCATGTTGCAAGATAGGAGCATCTCAGCATTGGTTCTCCTTTTCAGGACGATCCTGATGCTTTCGCAGCGGAGTCTGATTTGCACCTCAATTCGGAGGCATCTGTAGAATTCTTGTACAGGTCTAGTCATCGGGGTGAGGATTCCTATAGGTTGTCGGGCGAGTCCCCATCTTTCAGGAGATTTCCCGAGAGAGAATAGCCATCAGGGTGAGAACTTCTCCGAGTAGCCATCAGGGCGATGGCCCGATATAGACTGTAGGAGTTGTGAGAACTTTCGTCTTTCAGGAGAGTCTCTATGGAGGCTTAGCCGTCAGAGTGAGAACCTGTTATAGGTTGTTAGGCGAGTCTCCGTCTTTCAAGAGATTCTCGAGAAAAGGTAGTCGTCAGGGCGAGGGTTGGCTGTAGGATGTTCCTCAAGTAGCCATCAAGGCAAGGGCCCTCATAGGCTATAATAGTCGTAGAGAGGACTTTCATTTTTCAGGAGAGTCCGCACAGGCTTGGCCGTCAGGGTGAGAACCCCTTATAGGCCTTTGGGAGTGTCTCCGTTTTTCAGGAGATTCCCCGAGAGGGGGTCGCCGTCAGGGCAAGGGCCCGCTATAGGCTATAGAAGCCATGGGGAGGACTCCTGTCTTTTAGGAGAGTCTTCGTCCTAGCTTGGTCGTCAAGGTGAGGACCCGTTATAAGTCGTTGGGAAAGTCTCCATCTTTCAGGAGATTCCTCGAGAGGGGTAGCTGTCAGGGGAGGGACCCGTTGTAGGTTGTTCCTCGAGTAGCCGTCAGGGCGAGGGCCCGCTGTAGGCTATGGGAGACGTGGGCAGGACTTCCATCTTTCAGAAGAGTCTTCACGCAGCCTTGACCGTCAGGGTGAGAATCCGCTATAGGTCATTAAGAATGTCTCCATCTTTTAAGAGATTCCCCGAGAGGGGATAGCCGTCATGGCGAGAGCCCGCTGTAGGCTGTTCCTTAAGTAACCGTCAGGGCGAGAGCCTGATATAGGTTGTAGGTTAAGACACTCGAAATTGTTGAGAAAGATCAAATACTGTGAACTTTTTCATTGAACTCAAAAGGGATACCGGTTATAATCCTTCCACCAGGAAAATATGTTGTGTCTGCAGATATCACATTCTTTGAGACTGCTCCATATTTTCCCCCACAGCGTCCTGCTACTGCCTCAAAACTATTCCTCTTTCACTGTCTGTGCCATCGCATGCACCATTTCCTGCACCTACTTTTGATGATCCCTCGCTCGTGCCACTACATCAAAACTAGTTCGGGATTTCAGATATGTCTAAAGGTTCCTGCCTCTGAACTAACTCCAGTTGAATCCTCTCATGTTGACAATCCTACTCCTCAACTATCAGTATCCCCATCTGACCTTGATATTCCAATTGCCCTTCGTAAAGTAATTGTTTTGCACTAATCATCCCATTTTAAAGTTTGTTTCCTATGATTATCTTAACCTCACTTTTCGTCAGTTTGCTCTATCCGTGTCTTCTGAATATATACCCAGGTCTTGTGAGGAGGCTTTATTAGTACCTGCCTGAAAGCAAGTAATGATGAGGAGACGGATGCTCTTGTCTCTTGAGGAACTTGGGAGTTGGTTTCGGCACCCACAAACATTGTTATCGTGGAATGTCGCTGGGTATAGACCTTAAAGTATAACGGATCGGTGAGCCGATATAAATCCAAACTCATGGCCAAAGGTTACACTCAGACCTATGCATCAATTATTTTGAGACATTCTCGCCAGTCGCCCGGATGAATTCAATCAGAATTTTGTTCTCTGTTGTTGTTAACTTATCATGGCCCTTATTCCAACTGGATGTAAAAATGCCTTCTTATATGGGGATCTTCAGGAGGAGGTATATATGGAGCAACCTCCAGGTTATGTTGCTCAGGGGGAGATTAAATTTTGTCATCTCAAAAATGCCATATATGACCTCAAACAGAGTCCCCGGGCGTGTTTAAGAAGTTCAGTATCACCGTCTCTGGCATTGATTTTCACGTGTGTATCTTAGATTATTCTGTCTTCGTCCAACATACAAAGTCTGGCACCGTAATTTTGGGAGCATATGTTGATGATATTTTACTAACTAACAGTGATTAAGCAGGGCTGCTGGAGACCAAGGAGTACCTTAAGTGATATTTTGCGACCAAGAACATGAAAAAAACCTAAATACATTCTGGGAATTGAGTTGCACATAAAAACATAGTATACTGCTTTCTCAACGAAAGTATACTCTAGATCTTCTGAAGAACAGAATTTTTGGGATGCAAGTATGCTAGTACTCTAGTGGAAGCTAATGTGGACTTATGGTTTGATGACAGTCACACTTGATGATCCAGGAAGATATAAGAAATTGATTGGAAAGTTAATCTATCTCACTGTCACTAGGCCATATATAAATTTTATTGTGGGTGTACAGAGTAAGTTCATGCATCAGCTAAGCAAGACACATTGGTCAGTTGCGCTAAAAATTTTGGCTTATATTAAAGGTTGTCCAAAAAAAGGCTTTGTGTACAGGAAACATGGACATGCATGCATTTATGGATACTCTGACTCTGGTTAATCTAGTGACCGAGGAGATAGAAGATCTACCGCTAGATATTGTACCTTTATTGGAGAAAATCTTGTGACTTAGAAGAGCAAAAAACAAGATGTTGTGTCTCGCTCAAGTGTAAAAGCAGAGTATAGAGCCATGGCTTATACTAATGTGAGATGATTTGATTAATTATTGGTGGAGCTTGATTTTAAACAGCTTGGACCAATGCCTATGCATTATGATAATCGTCTGCTATCTCTATTGCTCAAAATCATGTATTCTATAAAAGAACCAAGCACGTTGCGGTTAATTGTCATTTCGTCAGAGATGTTTGGACCAAGAAGGTGGTTATTTTTCAGTTCACCCTTCTTCGAAGCAGTTAGCATATCTTCTTATCAAAGTTGTCTCACCCCAGGTATTTTTTACCTATGTAACAAGATGGGCATGTTAGATATTTATGCTCCAGTCTGAGGGGAGTATTAGATTAGATAATAAGTTAAGTGGGTTACCCGTTTGTATACTCTATATATATAGATGATCTCTTTCTAATAAAGCAAGCTTTCTAGGGTTTGTTTTCTCTAAGTTGCAATCAACATATCATCAACATACAAAAGCAAATATACAAAGAACTATCATTGAACTTCTAATGATAAATATAACTGTCATATTTACTTCTAAAGTAACCATGCTCGATCATGAAGTATCAAACCTTAAATACCATTGTCTAGGAGACTACTTCAAATCATAAAAAGATTTTTTTAAGCTGCACAAATTATCTTACTTGCCTTCAACAACGAATCCCTCTGGCTGATGCATAAAGATCTGCTCTTCAAGTTCTCCATAAAGAAAAGTCATTTTCACATCAAGTTGTTTGAGCTCCAGATCGAATCAAGCAATCATGACTAGCAATACGCGGGGCGAGGTATGCTTCACAACTGGAGAAAATACTTTAGTGAATTTGACACTCTTGTCTGACTGAGCCCTTGGCAACCAAACATGCTTTGTATCTTGCACACTCAATATCTAAAATTCCTTTCTTCAAGATCCATTTGCAACCAACAATCTTGTGTCCCTTGGGTGACTTAACTAACTCCCATGTCTGGTTCTAATGAGAGACTATATTTGCATATCAACAGTCCACTATGCAGCTTCACCATTACTAATAGCCTCCTTGTAAAACTAAAATCTCAATAGATTCTGCCATACTCATAAAAGACTATATCTGCATAGGCATACTGCTTAAATAGGCTTTGCTCTCCCAATGACAATATTATATTGTTGCTCTGGAGGTGTATCATCAATTGAAGTTGAATCTTGAGCATTATCAACTGGTTCAAAATGAATTCTTTTTTGCACTCCTTCTGAATCTTTACTCACAAGTTCCACATGCTTGCTAGCTTCCTCTCCTGAACCAGTAATATCAACAACAGACTCCTTTTTCGGTTGAAGCATGAAATATTCATCAAAAGTAACATCCCTACAAATAACAATTTTAGGTGACTTAGGATAAGGACACCACAATATATAACCCTTCACTTCAATAGCATAGCCGAAAAATATAACTTTCTTTGCCCTAGGCTCAAACTTACCATCATTTATATAAAAATAAGACAATCAAATACTCGGAAATGAGAGTAATTAATAGGTATACCAGATCATGCCTTTTAAAGGGTCTTAAAATTGATTGATGTAGAGGGTGAGCGATTTACCAATAGAAAGTTATACTAACTGCCTCGGTCTAAAAGCTTTTTGATAAACCAGCATTAGAGAGCATGCATAGAGTTCTCTCCAACAATGTTCTATTCATCTTTTCTGCAACTTCTATTATGATATGTATTGAACTCCACAATACCGCACAATTTCTTCATTTTTGTAGAACTGATCAAACTCCATGAAACAGAACTCCATTTTGTTCCGGTCATGAGGTACTTCACCTTCTTTCTTGTTTGCTTTTCAATCATAACTTACACTGCTTAAAGGTAGTTGTTAGCTTTTCAAGAACCGAACCTAATTTGGTACAACCGGTGTTATTATATAGATGAGATAAATCTAAAATTACAGTCATACACCTTCATCTTGATTTCTTCCTTCTCATTCTCGGATATGGATTCCGGCAACTTGTCTTTACGGGACAAAAATTTCAACAAGCCTTGTTGCACCAAGAGAGTCCACGTTTTAACTCTCCACAAAATGAAGTTATACCTCCAGTCGAACTTCTCTACTTAGTACTTCGCTGAAGCCATCTCAATACCCACAACAAACTAATACCAGCTCTGATACAAGCTTGGATTAACAGTGGGCTTCTAATACAAAAGATGACAAATACAAATAAGAGATAACAAATAGCAAATATAGCTAATAGAGACAAAAAAGACAACACACTGATATTTAACGGGTTTAGTCAATGTGACTTACATTCACGGGAGAGGCAACAAAAAGAATCCGCTAATCAAAATAGGAGATTATAAAAAGATTACAACTCTAATCTCACTTGCCTAAACCCACAAAACCCAAATGCACTAGGCTTTAACAAAAGGAAGAGAAAATTGGAAGAGAGGAGAGGATGATACAAGAGTTCAGCTGAAACTCTCCCATCGTTCACTTGCTTGCCTCAATCCATTTCACTTGCACCTCCTTATATAGCCTTAAGAACACCCATTAGCCCATCCCTTCATAAAGTCAACAACTGAGCTACTAGGGTGGCTGTAGTAACATCATACAGTGGTTGAATTAACATCTTAGGGTGGCTAAGAAATTAATGTGTATAGCTATGGTGGCTAGCCAAGAATTCCATGATGAAAAAGGGTCAACAAAAGGGGCTTCAAGTGTGTAAATCACTGAAATCAGTATTTACAATGAGGTCACGGAAGAATCAGAAAGATGAGTCGGTGATGAGAAGTTTGTTGTTTACAATGTGATCAGAGAGGCAGGAAACGACAAAACGGTGAGGTATTTAAGAAAGAGTTCTGATACCATGTAACTTTAAGAACCCCAAAAACCCAGAGAGGTTTCTGCCCTCTCCCCCCTTTTGTATTAATATTCAGCAGAAATCTCCAAAAAAAACCCTTAAATAAAGTATTATATCTAACATTTATCAGCCACAATGCTATTTGACTGACGAGTTGCTTTAATAAACAAGTGGAGGCTTATCATGAAGAGGATTTTGTCCTTCATAGAGCTTGTAATTGTACCTTTAGGAATGAAATTTATTGCTCCATAAACGATGAATTTGTGGGAAATTTTGTCATATAGATTCTTTCAAGCTTTGGGCAAAACTCAGTTGTTGAATCCTCCCCGTGGATTCAACACCTTACCTCACCTACCAAACAATGATGAACAGTACTGTCTTCAAATCAAATTCTTTCTAATCCTCTCTGACATAAATTTTGGCTTTCCTCCTAGGCGTCATATACTGCGTTGTGCATGGCTTGTTGGATCAACACACTCCTAATGTTTATCTCCAATATGCCTAATTTGTTCTTTGCATCAAATTTTCTCCAATCTGAACATTACCATCGACATCTTCATGGCCATTGTGATCTTCATGAACAAACAAAAAGAAACCAAAGCTCCAATACCACTTGGATGAGACTAATTCAACAAGATATTCGAGATAGAGAAAAATAAAATCAAAACACTAAAGGAAAATCCATACATTTACATGGTTAACCACACATCGGGCTATGCCCATGGGTGTGCGAGCAAGATATTCCACTATTTCCAAGAGGATAGATGAATTCAATAAGGAGGAAACCTACTCCAATACCTAGCCAAATTTTCCAGAACCAAGATCCGATGGGAAATCCCAGTATTAAAACTCTCATCTAAAACCCTAAAATTTCTCTGGCAACATCGTACTTCAAACACCTTGATTTTATGTTTATTTATAGGCCACTATAGAACCAACAATACAAGCTATTCGCTACTATCCCGAATAGCCTGCCAAAATTGTGGTTTTAAACCCAAGTCATACCTATATGCTGCCAACCTGTCAATAGAGTAGTTGATTTGTTATATCAACTAACCGAAAACTCAGTAGTTTCATTGCTGTGAAACTGAACAAGTTGCTGCAATAGTCAACCTGTTATATCAATTATCTACTTGAATCTGAACTATAAGATGCAGTAGTCAGCCGTTGTATCTTCTACTAACTTGGAGTTGATACTGTTCTGGGTTATTCCTTCACTAGGATCTTGAATGATTGGTTATACCATATACTACTTGGAACATTTATTTCACTTGACTGCAAGACATTGTCCATACTGCAGAGTACTATGCCCATACTTGGAACATGTTGGTACCCATGGCATCATTGGCATGCAACACAGCCCAATCGCTAAGGAGATTTGGCATATGGTATAAGAAAAGAACTTATGCATTGGCTATTAAATTGTTTTCAGGTGGGATGTAAACATGTTTCTCAATGCCAAAACATGAACTTGAATCTTACATTTAGAGTTCAAGGTCAACTTTTTTAATAGGTTGCTGATGAGAAATGGTCTAAATATGTGTATAGCACTATTACATAATCACACGCACGAACAACTCAATTTAACATAGGATTAGACAATCCAAAAGGCCAATTTTCAAATTGATGTAAAGATATTATAAATATGTGCTTAACCTTTTTGTTTTTCAAATTACAATTCTTAGAAAAATAAAATATGTAAAAGCTACTGTTTTTTGTAGAATTGGTTGATAATAGATCAATTAAGGTTAATTTACAAGTTCTCAAAGTACAACTACAACAAGGAGCAAGTCCAATTGATTACAAAGAATACAAAATGGTACACTCTACAGATTCATGTAATACACCATTAACTTGCATTATTGTACTTACCATATGGCAAAGGACAGCACCATAATCCAGGTAAACAATGAATTTAGAAAGAACTTTCATTTCAATATTGGCACATGAAATTCAAGGTACTGATGCTAAGAAATTCATACAACCAAAAGTAATTCAAAGAAAATGGCAATTACGAGTAGTTCAGCATAAGAAAGGAAATACCTCTTGCAGAAATTTGAATTGTGAAGAAATAAAGTGTAATTACCTTCGCTCGAGAAAATAGCAATACCAGACAGTAAGTATGTGCAATAGCTTCATAATTTTGAGGAATATTTTCAGGGGACGTGGCCTGCACCCATATAGATGAAAACAGAAGTGAACTCTGCCGGCTGCTTAGCCTAAGGCAAACTGAGTCCTACATTTAGTTCAAGGGGGGGAAAAAAGTTAAGCCGTACTAATGCAATAAACAGGAATTTAATGAACTTTAGACTGGATGACAACATGGCTTAGAACAAGAAAAAGCACTTATGAATATACCAGTTCTCCCTGGTCCAAAGAACTTTTTTCTGCAGCCGCAGGTAATGTAGGGCCTTTCATGCTATACATTCGGCTTTTTGATGACTGCAGTCTTTTTATGCTAAAAAATCGGGTTTTTGATGACAGCAGTTTTTTTATGCTACCTTTATCTGCACTTCCATGGAAGGCACTTTCTTTAAGAGAGGACTTGTCCCTTTTTAATTTATGAAAGAGAGCAGCTGAAGATGAAAAGACAGATGTGGTCCTCGAGAGTGTCCTTTGAAGATCTTGTGTTTTGGGTAATTCTGGGTATCAGAACAAGGATAAGGACATACGGAAGAAGGAACAAGAACAACAGAAAAGATACGGTGTGCCCCCACGCGTGTTTCATGATCTGGATGGACCATTGCTCGGAGCAAATGATGAAAGAGTGCTTCAGGAAAAGCCTGCAACACGTAACTGTGGGTTAAATAAATCTCAAGAAAATGTACTATATTAGTTTTATATGCTAATAAATAAATAAATGTGTTACTGACCTTGTTCTGATACGACAAATTAGGTATTGATGCAATTATCTGAGCTGTCCGATAAACTACCGAAATTGTTAACCTAGCAACTGAGACTGTGGTTGAAATGTTCTCCAACATCACAGCCATCGTATCAAGAACAGGGCCAGCATCACCAACCTGATTAACAGAGAGAACATACCATATCGCTCTATCAATCATCTTCACTGCTAATACCAAGAAAAAAATGTGGCATTCCTAATATAAAAGATGTAATTTTGTGCATTTCAAAAAGAATAAAAAAATAGTGCATGAAAGAAACTAGAGATGGCATCTAAGAACATATAAGCTGCCGAAAAACTTTTCAAATATTTAGGAGAAAAAAAGTATGTAACCATTTTATGCTTAGAATGCATCGAGAAGAACCTTTTTAGATAGCTGAACGAGGCATTCGTCTACTGCTATTCTAAGTTTATTGGTTAATCCATCCCCCGAGTCTCCATTACCAACTGTGCTATGCATGTTTTTCTGCAAATGCTTTATAAGATCAGTCATTGCACCAATTATTGCTGTTGAAGTTGGAGCTTTTGATTGTTCAGCAAGGTTGGTGGTAACTTTGACAATATCAAGCTGCATCTCAGGTTGTTTTGTGACAGCTTTGTGGTCAAGATGCTTGACCAATATGGATAGTAGAAACTGTGTACTCTGCCCTGTGCAATAGAAGTGCAATAATCATTTTAAACAAAGGGAAGTTTTGCATCATTAGCTAGATAAAAAATAAATGAATAAAAAATTATGTAATTTGTTATTCATACCAGACTGCTCCATTACTAATTGCATGTCCAATAAGACACAAAGAGCAAGCCCACGTTGAGGTGACCATGAATTGTTATTATCAAAATAGCGGAAAAGAGACTCCAAAACTCGTCTTACAATAGTAGCCTCCTTGGCTAGATTGGCCATGTTGTGCACACAAACCTTGGACCAAATATGGGGGCTCTTGGCTTCATCCCTGTTCAGTGAAACTAAAGATAAGAACAACAAGCATATTTGCTATGGAAGATAATCAAGAAGTAAAGAAGATATTCACGAGCCAGTCATACGCAGTCAAATTAACTTCTTGTTTGTCATTTACAATGTGTTTCCAAGTTGGAATTCTTGTCATAACCAAAAGGGAGGGAGACACATGACCCTCGGCTTTAAAAGGTTCTTGTTTCTCGGGGACTTGATCATTGAGGATAGTGTCTTCTGATTTCTTTTTTGGACCATCATAGTTTTCCAGCACTACTGAAACAACCTGTAGAGATCAGAAAATAAATAAAGAAAGAAAAATAAACCAAAGAGAATTTGTCATTGGTAAGGGAAACAAAATAGGGCACTTCTGGTGGCGAATGTGTAATACAAAAATTGAACCAGAAGGAAATGACCAAGCAATAGGGAAACAAAGGTATCCTTTCTTGTTGTTTAAGATGGAAAGAAACAGTATAGCATAAGTAATAAAGAGATATTACTGAGGTGGATTACTCCAAATTTTGGAACAAAAATGGAAAGGTAAGTGACATTTGAGATATATAACCCAAGAATGGACAAGCGTGGGAGTGACATGAAATGAGTAGTCTTAATGATTCAAATAAAGGACAAAAGAATTGTTCTTATCCATATTAAGTACAGCATATACCGCATTGCTTAGAAGCCAGCTGCATGCAACTAGGTGAAGTGCATACCAATCTATACAGCACAGCATGAATTGCTTCTACCATATGAAATTTGGGTTTGGGTTGGTTTTTTTTTTTTTTTTTTTTTTTTTTTTTTTTTTTTTTTTTTTTTTGTTTTTGTTTGGGGGGGGGGGGGGGGGGGCCTTGGAGTTGAATGTAATTTCCTATATCAAAAGAGGCGGACCCACGTACAGACCGGTGTAGGTCGACGCCCACACTGGATTTTATAAAGTATACGGGATGGTATGTACAATTTGTAACTTTGTTGTATATGATCTCTTCTTTTTTAGATCATTTTTACTACCATAAAAACACTTCTGAGTTCTGACTCAAGTGGTAACTAATAAAAGTAAGTTATTGGAAGTCACAAGTTCTAGTCTCGGGTGTAACATTATTTTTAACTTTTTGTTTTCTTTCTTTTTTATTACATTTATGCTCACACTAGAAAATATTGCTTTCTCTCTTTCTTATGACATTTGCGCCTACACTGAAAAACATTCTATGTCCGCCACTATATAGCAATCATCTTTCCCTTCTCTAGACCATTACCCAAGTCTAGGGAATTTTGGGTGATGCCAACTAGTCTTTTAGGATTATGGCAACCCCCTCTTATCCATACTCTCCATGTCCAAGAATTTGGCACTAATTAAGAGATGATTGACATTAGGTTGATAACTGGGTGTAAAATTTTGTCAAATCCTTCAAGGAGCATTGTTGTATGGCCACACCATTTTGATGGGAAAAGCCTTATATTACAATGGTGATGATTCTAACCGTATGAAACATGGATCATTTCCATCCTAGTCATTGTTGTGTTTAACGAGATATATAACACTACATATACAATTTGTGAAAGAATGGAAGGGGGTACATATTATCATCAATATTCAAAGTTCAACTGAAACTGAGAGAAGAAAAGAAAAAAAATATCCATTTGAGCTTACATTGTCAAATTCTGTGGATATATGGGAAAATTCACCCATGTACCAAACCTGTGTATCAAGATGAAGGAAACAAGAGAATCAGTAAAATAAAGATGTGGTGACTAGAATTTAAACCTAAATACCCAAAATTTAAAATGTAGCTATATGTAGTAGGCATTTTAACTCCTATCAAGTGCCTCAGGCGTTCAAGCAACATGCTCAACCTTTCATTTTTTAATTGAAGCACAAGCTTATGAAAAAGAAAAATGAAAATAAAGAAGAAAAAAGGGGGGGTGATTTTAGAAGCTCTTGGTTACAGCAGTTTGTAAGACCCAATTCAGGCAGTTGTCTCGACATTAGGACCAATTCTTTGACCAATGGCAAGCAAATGAAATCTTTAGATACTAACCTTTTAGAAGAAACTATAAAATTTCTTTTCTTTTCTGTTACATTTTAGCACATTGCGTATTAAAACGTTTTACTTCATTTCCAAAACTCCACAAAACCTATTTTCTTTTTAGATTGTGTTTGTCATACATAATGCAGTATGCTTGTCTCCCAAGAACCAAATTCCTATTATTAAATTCCTGATAATGCCCTATCATATTTGGCATAATTAGAGTATTCCAACTAATAAACCATTATTGTTACGTTAAAATGGTTCCCAAGAATATGACATGCTTCAACATAATTGTCCCAAAATAGTGCAAGGATGTGTTAGTGATGCCACGGCAGTGGTGACGGTGGTGGTGGTAGTGTGGTGATGGCATTGGTAGTGGCGGCAGTGCCGGCAATGGTAGTGGCAGGGCGGTTTGGTGGTGGTGGTGGTGACA
>JAVJIF010032629.1:0-193624 GCA_038442645.1 Agave tequilana | reverse complement strand
CCTTGAATAATGAATTTACCCAGAATTATCATGATGAGACTCACCCGATAACTGGGTGTCAATTTTGTTCTTATTGAGCAGATACTCCTTGACCTCATTGACCTTAATTGTTGACTTGCCTCCATAGATGATAGCTTCCCTAAAGTTCTTATATAAGAAGGTAAAGAACACAGTAATAGAAGTGCTTGATTCTTATCTTTTATCTTAACCTCTACCTTATCTAAATCATTGATAAGAGAAAAATTCTGCAATATGAGACTTGATAGGTGTACCTTCACGTATGCGAAAAGAAAGAAACGCTGCTTCAAATCAACCGATTCGCCAACGACTTCTTCAAATAGTGGTCCTGAAGTTGCTCCCACAAAGAGAATGTTGTTTTCTCCGTATAAAACTCATCCAACACTTCGTCCACCATGCAAAAGTAAATAGATATCAAAGCTTTCTCATCCAATTCCTGCCAAGTTTCTTTCTTCATGTATTACGACTTTTTCTCCCTCTCAAGTAATGCTTTCTTAAACCCGATCTGGGTAAGGATAGCATTCATCCTAATTTGTCACCTGCTGAAATTAATGACACCATCAAACATCTGAATATCAAACTTGATCGCAGACATCTTCATGTTAACCTTACTCTGATACCAATTGATGTGAATTCGGGGAGATGCCCCACGACCGGATCGACTGGGGCGGCGCAACGAAAACGAATCACAGGATCTATTAAGATAACATGAAGAAGAGAAGAAGATATTTCTAAGTACATAAAAAGCCAACACAATATAATGCGGTTTCACCGATCAAACAGATCGTGTGTACGTCCACGGGAGAAAGAGGAGAAACTTTATTAAAACTTTGGGGGAGTACAATAAGAATTACTTACACCTCACGCTGAGAAGATTACAAACCCTTGATGGTCGCCAAGAACAACAAACCCTCGTGGCTAAGCTTCTTTCATGAATATCTCATCTAGATGAATTACACCATTAGAAATTACAAATTCATTGGATTCTTTGAAGGCCACCCCAAGGGGTTATTTATAGACCATAGAACTCTTCTAGTCCTAAATAAACTTCATCAATACGAATAATCACCGTCTCAGAATAAAAAATTCGAATCCAACTCAAATCCTGAAACAGTTCCAGAAAAGAAAACTGTCAGATTCGACATTAGTCGGACTAGGCCCGGGTACTAGTCTACTAATACCATGTATTAGTCGACTAAGCCCAAATACTAGTCGACTACTCTGACAAGATTCGAGAACCCCAACTCTTGTTGGTAACCTAATCAACTATATAATATATTAGTCGATTAATCCATGTGATTAGTCAACTATACCCAGTATTAGTCGATTGGAACGTACACAGCTCCTTGTGCACGTCCGTTCTTTGATCTTTGAAATTTCATCTACCTTCACGACGTATTCCGTCACAAATCCTAACAATCCCAACTTTGAAATTTGGTGCAATGGTGGGGACTTTAAGATGGTACAAAGAGACACCAAGGTTCAAATGTATCCCCTAGTGTATCTAAAGAGGATTTTTAAAATATATCACGGAACAAATAAGCTAGGCAAGGTTTGAAATATCGCTCAATATTGATGTTTATGGTCGATACAAATGTTAACATTTTGCGAGGTATGACAGAGACAATGTCATGTTGCCGATATGATTAGCCAAAACATATAATAAATGGCCGATATTGCAGATCCTCGCACCAAAATCTTATTTCCAATATCGAAATTTTAAACCATGAAGCCTAGTTTAGCCCACAAAGGGGTGCACAACTTGTAAGACGGGGGAGAATATTAAAAAATATTCAACCCTCACACTTGACTGGTGGCAAAATGAACGATTTTCTGATGATAGGAAACCATTCATTTTACAACCGCTTGGTGCATAAGCAATTGATCTTCAAAATGCATGAATTTTTATTTATAAGCCTTTTAAAACATGTAAATCAAGATGAATGAAGTGAATTGTTTAATATCTTTATATGTTACCCACTTTTATAGGTGGGCATAACTAAGCTATTTAAGCCCACCTATAAACATGTATAATCCATAAAGAATTTGATCGATCCACTATATTTATCTTGATCTACATGTTCTAAAAGGTTTACAAACAAAAAATTCATACATATTAAAGATCAGTTGATCATGCATCAACTGGTTGTAAAACGAACGATTTCTAATTGTAAAAAAAAAAAATCGCTTATTTTGTCGCCACTTAACACATTGGTGAATAAACTTTAAAATGCATGAATTTTTGTTTATAAGTCTTCTAAAATATGAAGATTAAGATTAACGGAGTAGACCGGCAAATTTCATGGCACATGTAACTTTATAAATTAAGATAAACGGAGTGGACCGGCAAATTTCATTGCACGTAGTGTATTTTTGTAGATGGGTGTAACTAAGTTATGCCCACTGCCATATATATGTATATATATATATAGAAAGAGAGAGGGAGAGAGAGAAAGAAACTTGGCTCCTTCGAGAAGGATTTGGAGCCAAATCTTTTCCATCCAAATTTGATGTTGGGAACACCAAGTTTAAGATCTATCCCATTTAAGTTGATCTACATCATTTAGAAGGTTTATAAATCAAAAATCAAGTGTTCTCAAGTTTTGTTGTTTATCTATCAAGCGGGTACAAGATGAACATTCTATATAGCGAGTTGCTTAGTTTAACAGTGTAAAATATTTGAAATCTAATAAAAATTAGTAAGAGTTTTTAAGTGTGTAGATCATGCTCAAATGGTTGGATAGGGAATTTGTATGCCAAAATTATAGATCTCAACATGTTAGTTTCTACCATCCATTTATACCTATAGATGCATGACCAAACAAGATTTAAAAATTATTTTTTTTATTTTTATCCCTTTTAAATGATAAAGATCAACTTCACCAAAATGGATCTTCCACTTGATTTGCCTAATATAAAAATTTAGTGGGAAGAATTTGGTTCCAAAACTTTCCCGAAGGAGCCAAGTGTCTATATGTATATATATAGGATAAATTCTCCAAAATTAACATGAATTATGAGAGTTTTGCTCAAAACTACCCTCAACTTCTTTTGTTCTTGAAACTACCACGAAGTTTTTCACGTTTGATGCATGGTTAAAAAGTACCTAAAGTGTTTATTTTTATACACAATTATTTTGGAACATGTTCATCAAAATGAATATAGTGGATCATCTATAAAGATTATCTAAGGAGACACCACTTTACCACACACGAGAGAGAGAGAGAGAAGAGAGAGAGAGAGAGAGAGAGAGATGATTTTATATTAAGCGTTGCGAGAACTCCACAGTGACCCATCCCACGGATGATTCCAACCATTCTTTTGATCTACACATCCAAAATACTCCAACAATGTGAGATTATTTCTGAACATTTTTACTCATGCATCAAATACTTACAAAAAGTATGTTATTTCAACCGTAGAAAAAATAAGATACTATTGATGTGTAAATAAAAATGTTGGAACCATTTGGACTCTCAATGTTAAATTTAATTTGGGCATGTAGATCAAGATGAATAATTTAGATTATCCTTAAAACGGGCCACTATAGAGTTCTCACAACCCTTAAGAGTAAGAATTATCATTTCTTCACACACACGCAATTATATAATTAAGTTTACATCAAGGCGTATATCAGCTCAGCATAGTTTTTGACATGTAGATTTGTCTATTTGATCGTTGATATTCACATCACATTCTAATAGTGTAAATAAAAACTTGACAAGTTTTCCCACACAAAGACATGTTGATTTCTCATTTATTTGTGACTTAAGTGCAATCAAAGATACTGCACAAGCTGCAAAACTGGCAACCTAATTCACACCACATTCAAACCTATATTACCAACATTAGACCCCTCGGATTCATGATCTGACTATGTAGCACAAACACTCTTAACATGGATTCATGTCGTGTCCGAAACGTGTGGGACACACATGTTATGTGTATTTTTGTCATATATCCGCGTGTCGTGTCTATTTCAATGTTGCAGTGTTCGTGCAACATAGAGATCTGGAAAGTACATTCTAAATTATGGAATATTCACAACTTGGAACAATACTTTCAACGTTCTGGAACTTTTAACAACTTTTTAGCTGCAAGTCTTCGAAAACCTTTTGACAAAGGTTGTCTCGCGATTAATTAAACTATTAGAAAAAGTCAAAGAGAACTCAAGTAATATTTCTTTTTGAAAGATAAGAGGAAAGACACACACAGTGAGATAGTTTATTTGGAAAGAACACTCCTTCAAATACATATATATTAAAGATAAAAATGACAGACAGAAAATATTCATTGAGGAGAGGTGCACCTTAGTTAAATTTTATAATCAAACTAATACATACTAAGGTATACAATAATTCAACTCTTTCATGATCCTCTAAAATTCATTCCATTTGTAGATAAGTGTATTTTGCTTTGACTAAAGTATGAAAAGAAGCCTACCCTTAGAGTATTACGCTCATAGAGCGGTAACATTCTAAGTGCTCATTCTCGTTCCACGTACCAAAGCGACCCACGTTCCTATTAACCTTGATCCAAAACCTCTATCTATTAAATTGGCATCCATTTACATAGAGATTTTATTCAGCTATCAAGACTTGGTCATACAATGAAGCCCTTAGTTCTTTTTCTATGCTACTTTTGGAAGGTTGATGTTCAGTGGAAATAGCTACATAATAAGGGACTGAAATGCTGTTTAATATTTAAATGATCTCCATATCAGAAGACGATATGAAAAGGGATTGGACGTAAACCAAACTCCTTGAGTCTTTTAGATACTTCAAATTTTGAAAGATAAAAGCTACACAGTTACACAATTGCATACAGCCTATTAATCATGAAATAATTTTGAATTCCTTTAGAAATTTCTTTTTCTATGTAAAACAAAGCATGAAAGACATCAATAATGGGTGGACTTACTGTTTCTAGAAGCTGATTTATGCCTAGAAGAAGGGACGAATCTGTAGGAAAATCTGGTTGGGGATCTGCTATACGTTCAGATACTTCAGCAGAGACATCATCGTCTAATGAAATGAGCGGAGGCATAACCTGTGAATAAGAATCTCCATCTTATAAAAGAGGAAAAGTTCAAAAGAGCACCCAAAATAACAAAAGACAAATACCTCAACTCGGGCTACATTATTTTTATTAGAAATTTGAATTTGTGCAGGCGTTTCCTTGAACTGCAGGCCAGTTAGGCATATATCATCCGGCAAAAAGTCATCCAATAGTTGGTCTCTGATTGTAGATTGCTCCAACTGCAAATATGTAAAGAACCAAGAGGGACACTGATAAGAAAAAGAACCAGCTTTCACAAGATGCTATAAGAAATATTAGAAAGAATTACATCTGGTAGATCTCCTAAGCTGTTCACTATCAGTGAAACCAAGGACTTTTTTGAATGGCAATCTGTTAGTTCTACTGCTGAAAGAGATTGCAGTGCAGCAGCATCCTCCTCCTTCGACCCATAAGTCTTATTATGATGGGTTGCAACCTGTAGTTTGCTATCTTCAACCAAACATAGAAATGGATCGACCTGGCAAAGGCAAATTGACAATTAGGCTAAAATGATTCTTAGAGCGAAAAGTGATTATATTTAAGAATAACTAAGTGGAGCATATAAGAAGCAAACTAAAAAAAATTATGACTTGTACAGTTGCACCAGAATCTGTGAACTGCAGAATTTTTTGTAATCCTTTACAAATTTATGGGATAAAGCAAGCTGATTGCCATAAACATTTTGAACTCAAATTCCTAGAGACTAACATTTTCTGTAGTAAGATTTGTTTAACATGCTTCAAAAATTTGTAGAATGGATAAGTATCACAGGCGGCATGCTAGAAAGATTGGAGAACTTAAATTTTTCCATAAAACAACATACAATATCTTTCTGATCGTTATTACAGTCTCTCTGAATAAAAAAGCTGTTGTACTGAAGCAATGATGCACTAAATCTTGGATTAGACTATTTACTGCTCCAAAAAGATGCTCAGGTAAATGCTAAACTGCCTCAAATTGCAAGCTTTTCATTGTACTTTTTTAAAAATTAATTCACATGATGAAAGTCTTTGCTATTTGTATGATGATGTCTCTGAATACTGAAGCTAGAGCCCTCATATAGTAAATATTATCTGACCAGGGCACCTATTCCCCAAAACAGATACCAGGCGAGTAAGAAATAAACTAAATTGACTTTAAAACAGCCACATAACTTCATACCGTTTTTTCATTGAGTGGTGACTTAACAATTGGAACAAGTGGCTCAATGTTGAAAGCCCTGGAAGAGAACACCAACATAGATGTCGACATTGTAAAGAGAGAACGGCGGCGAGATGGTGGCAGTGAACCTATAAATGTGTAAAACCCATGGAAATTTCTTGTCAATAATAGGAGGCTTAGCAAAAATCTCAGTGATTATATTCTCTTAAATACTTTTTACCACTAAACAGTAATTGACTTTCAAAACTACAATGCAATATTACAAAAGAATCACACTATAGGATGGTAGCAATCCTTTAACCTTAAACCTCTAAAGATAGGAAGATAGAGGCTAATAAGAGGACTATGAAAATTTTTATTTTGTATTGCTTGGATATGTGAATGAGTAGACTTAGCTACATGACAATCTCTCAATCTTTTTTATTATGAGAGACATGTTTTAAAAGTAAAATTGTGAGAACTCTTCAGTGGAATCATCCCTCTGTTCACTTTCAATCTTTTACCCATGAATCAAGCAGGAGAAATATTTTTAGCAGTAGAAAGATGACACAATTTGTGCACAGGTAGGAAGTTTTCAATCCACTTGATTCTCATTTTCAGTATAAAATGATACATGCATTGACAAAAGTTTCAAACCACTTTATTTCCCATTCTTAGTCTAAAATGATATCCATTTGATAAATATATAAAAAGCTTGCAAACTACTTGATTTGATCCCTCATTATTAGAGTAATTTAGGTGTGCAACTGAAAATGAATGGTGATGATCCTTCAGGACATGTGTTTGTAGCTCAAGATGAAAAATGCAGATCTTGCAGGGTGTGTCAGGGTGTGGTGTGTGTGTGTGTGTGTGTGTGTGTGTGTGTGTGAGAGAGAGAGAGAGAGAGAGAGGAGAGAGAGAGAGAGAGAGAGAGAGATGGCTCCTTTGGGGAAACCCGGGGAAAAAAGCAAGTTAAATATATACCCTCGTAGATGATCTCTATCATTTAGAGTGCCTATAAATCAAAAATCAAATTATTTAAGTTTTATTGCCTATGCATCAAATAGCCTAAAATGGAGGGGTAAAAGTAGCACGGCGCTTAGATATTAATTGGGGCATACAAGATGAGAATCCAAACCTTTCATGATACAGAGCACTTTAAACCCCTTGTTTTACTGTACCGAAACATCTGACGCCACAAATCTAAGCAACTAGCTTTTTATGCCTCCTTAATGCATAGGCAAGAAAACAGAAAATAATTTGAGTTTTCTTTATCTTTAGTCACTTTTAATCTTATTAATGTAAATCAACTTAAATGGAGTGTATTCCCAAGTTGATTCTCCAATCATTGAATTTGAACAAGAAGGATTTGCTTCCTTATGCCCCAGAATCTCTCTCTCAATAGTTTATATAATCTATACACACACATGCACACATATCTTACTACGTATAAACATCACTTAGTGTTTCCGCTATGCGTGAATTTGAGCATTTAGATTATTTCTATTGTATCTACATTACTTATTGATTTTTGAAGTTAGGAAATAATTTTAATTAGGATGCTAAACGCATAAGTAATGTCAACTTCTATTTACTTTCTATATTAGTAATCTTTTTTTTCCATAAAAGAATTGAATCACAACTGCATTAATTAATTAAGTTATTAAATATTTTAATAATTTTGGATTATTTTAATATGCTATTTTCTATTATAATATTTACAATTAGAAGCATATTTTGTGTAGAATTTCTGTTTCTAAAATTATGAGTATTAATTTGATTAGTTATTAATGTCTCTATTTTTAGTTATAACAAGGTACATTTTCATGAATTATAAAAAAATTCAGTTAGGAGTAAAAATAAAAGTATTTCCTAATCTAAACTAAAACTGTATAAAAAAATCATGATTTAAAATTTTGGTATCGATATCAGCCAATGGCTTTTAGTATTAATATCTGCCATATTGGTCGCCAATATCGACAATACTGGCCCCCGTACAAGTCAACATTACAAGTTGATATTGTACACGGTACCTCAAAACCTAATATAATATTGTCGAATACATATTATATATTTGAAACCATGAGAAATATTATATAACAAAATAAAAGGTTATTATTTTTATTGACCTTTTCACTTTTACCAATATAATTATTTTTCTAAAGTTTAGAAGGTATTCAATCTTACTAAAATATAACATATTTAGTTATCAAATATTTTATTAAATTTTGAAATTTATTAATAAATTACTTTTTATCATGTATAAATCATATTTTTAGAAAGATTTGTGTTCCTAAAATTAAGAGTAATCATTTGGTTTCTTAATGAGTATGATTTAGATATATTGATTCCTAAGAAATTTCACTTAAACAAATTAGATTAATAGATGAATTTCCTAATCCTTGATAATTAAAAGTGTAAAATAGATATTACTCATTTTAATTAGAAAAAATTTCAAATTTTTGAAGGCATATAAATTTTATATAACTATATATTTTATTCTATTAATTTCGCTTTTATTTTCTAACAAATTAATTTGATTTCCCATAATGTGCATTTGGTGCACTTCTCTTTAATACCTATAAAAGAACCAATAGTGTTTCTGGAGAGCCAATTTCAGGTATTAGATTATTTCTATTATATCTACATTGTTCATTAATTTCCAAATTTTAGAATGAATTCTAATTAAATAGGAGAATGAAAGTATAAATTATGACGGCCTCCATTGACCTCTAATATTAGAAAGCTCTTTCTCATAAAAAAAGTTAATCTTGATTATACCTATATTAATTAAACTATTAAATATTTTAATACTTTTAGATTATTTTAGCTTGTTATTTTTTGCTATTATTATTTACACCCAGAACAAATAATATTGTAAGTGGAATTTGTGGTCTAAAATTAGGGCCTGTTCTTGGCTATAATAAGTAATGTACACTATATTGAGTTATAAATAATTTCAGTTAAAGAGTAAAAATGGGAATGATTTTCTAATCTAAACTAATTCTACACAGTGTCAATATTGCGTATAAGGATTGTATGATACATGTCATGTATCATACAATACGGTGCAAGAAAATGATATGAATCAGATGGTTGTTCCGAGTGGGTTAAATATTATACAATACGCGATATTACCGTATGATACCTGATACAATATGCGACACTACGAATTTCATATTTTTGAATACATTAGTTTTAAATTTTAATTGGGTTTTTAGTTTGATTTGAATTTAAGGGCCATTATTTAGATATGAGATATAAATTTTGATGACTTAATAAATTAGAGTTTTTCACTCGATTTAGGCTCCTCTTCTACTCTCTTAGTCATCTTCCAATTTGATCACCTCAAATCCAGTTACGAGCTTTGCTAACTATCTTCGAGCCTTGCGTAGTTCTCTCAGCATGTATGTGTTTCGTCTTAATATGTCTCTATTCTAATTTAGTCTCCATATGCTTTTACGATGTCAGTGTGATCTACATCATGATATATAATTGTTGCTTGTTTATCCGTCATGTAATTTCTAAAAAAAATTATTAGATGCAATGTTTTACAACTTAATTGTTTAATTGTTGAAATATTAGCTGAATTAATTAAGCATTGATTTGATGATTGAGATTAGTTGGATTTAGTATGTAGTACTATTGTTACTCTTTGTTGTTTCAACAACAGTAGATGTCACGGAAACAAAAAACTTATAATATTTAATAAGCGTCTAATTAAGAGTTTACTTTGTGGTGCTATTTTGGTTAATGACTATGGTTATTAGACATAAAACTCTGAAGTATGATTTTTTTTGAACAGATTTGAAGGATGATTTGTGTATATACTTATTTACGTACATTTGAATTTTGTAAGGTTGATGTTTTCAAGTTACTAGCATTTCTCCTTATTTATCCATTGGCTTATTGTTAAAATTTGTCAACATTTCTGTGATATATATATATATATATATATATATATATTATATATATATATATATATATATATATATATATATATAATGCTCAATTACTTAATTATTAAACATAAGTTAACATAACTTACGATACACGATACAATATGATAAATTATTCAATACATATAGAAAATGATATTCCATACATATCAAGATTTGACAACTATGGTATTAAATAAAAAATTATTATTTTTAAGATTGTATATATTTTAAATTTGTCTAATATTTTAAATGTCTATATGAGAAAGATTGTATAGTCAAATAAATAATTATTATTTTTAAGCTTTTCATTAATATCGATAACATTGATTATTTTTTCAAAGTCAATATGGTATTGCATTTTAGATTAAAATATAATATATTAAACTACCAAATATTTAATTATTTCAAAACTTATTAGTTTACTATGTTTAAATCATATTTTGGGTGGATTTGTGCTCCTAAAATTATGATTAATAATTTGACTTGTTAATAAGTATGAATTAGGTATATTCACAATGATAATATGTATGATATATTATGACTTCTAATTAAATTTCACCTAAAAAAAGTGAGTTAATGAGTTTTCTAATCTAGTTTAATTAATTATTAAAAATAAATAAGAATGCTTGTTATTTTTATTAGCAACATTAAGACGTACAAAAACAAATTTCAGTAAAAAAAAAATTTTATTCTACTAATCCCTTTTATTTCCTATCAACTATATTTGATTTCCCACAATGTGTGCACTTGGTGCACATCTCTTTAACCAGAGTGTCTGTGTGTTGGGCGCGGGGGAGGGGGATTAAGGGGATATATATTACACAACGTGCAACATAAGAGCTTACACTTATCTATACTATTAAAATACATTGTGGGACACTCATATTTATGATTTAGATCTTTGATTATGATTTACACATCTTAAAACTCATGTGGATTGATAATCACAGTTACTGAAATTTTTTAGCATATGTATCTCATGATCTAAAAATGAATGGCTAGCAATGATCTTAAAAACTGGTCTTTCCTCTATTTTCTTGATTTATAAGATAGAAATTTTCATTCTGCTTGATTTTCAACTAACATGGGTTTAGGATACGTAGATCATAATCAACAATTTGGATTGTGAATAGGAGTGGCCCATCATGTATTTTAATAGATAGGTATAAACTCTTATATCACACATGTGTAATATAACCTTTACACACACACACACACACACACACACACACACACACACACACTCCGTAAATAATAAAGCTTTTTGAAGCACCCACAAGCATCAAACTGTTTTCAAGGAACAGAAGTTAAATGTGTCATAAAGAATCTAAACAAATATAAGAGTAGCTATCAAATTTCAACCGCATATGAAGTCTAAATCACTATGATCCATGAATCACACCGAAGGATTTCCAGGATATAAATTGATCAAACTGTGGTCATTTGTTCTCCACCAAAGCAAAACCTGATGGCCTGGATGACAACGGTAGTCTGTTTTCATTCAGACAGCAAGCAAAAACCAGAAAACAGATCAGACTGTGAGGTTGGTCTATTTCGAGTAGGATCCCCATTTCAAATCTTATGTATTACACCACATCGTTTGGAGATATTTTGTGACATAAGATCTTTTCTAACTAATATATTCCACTGGAACTAGGCACCATAATCTAGTTGTAGAAAGGAGTAATTCCATTTATAAATACAAAAGGGCCTTGATTATAGAACCCATCTATTTAAGAACCATGTATTCACCAAAGAAAGGGTACATGGATGGTACAAAGAAATCTACCCATGAAAACCCTAGAGCAGAGAAAACCAACCACTGTATGAAAACCCAAGAAAACCCTAGGTGAAGGGTATATCCCACTCTTTCATTACAAGATTTACAATTGTACTCTCATGGGAAAGGTAAGCAAGGGAATAAATAAAATAAAAAGTAAAAAGAACTCAACCATCAAGAACTATTTACTAAAAGAAACAAAGGGGGCTTCTATTCTTTGAAATTCTATTTTCCGCCACCTAAAGTATCCAATTTAAGCAAATTGAGGAAGAGACCTCTCCTCTTTGGTTTCTTCAATCACATTACCTCATCTGTTATCATGTATTTTCATATATATATCAAGCATGGGGTGTTTATGGAGTATTATGGTAATGAATGGACAGTAATAGTAAAATAAACAAAATAAAACACAAGTATTGGATTCTTTAAGATGCTGGCTAATGGATTTACTATGAGTCCCACAAAAAACACATCGACAAATCTGGTTATGGGTTAAATTTTATTTGGTTTGACTTGAAAAGTATGAGATTAGTTCAGATGTTATTTATCAGTTGAGCTATTCTATACTAGTTTGCATTTTAGTGCTTAAAATTTGAATTCTTTTGGGTTTATCCTTAGTTAAGGACTAGGATAATCACTTTCTCCCTTCGTCTGGAATATTGTAGATTTTCTTGTTGGTTGCACGAACTCAAACTGTCACCAATTAGGTAGAGTTTCCTAACTTCCAACTAGTCTCTAAGTTTTATGGAAAAGTGCTGTGTCACCAATTTCCTTAGCCAGCATCCTGTCACAAGATTAATGCATAGACACAATTGTAATGTGTCATTCTACATGATAAGTTGTGATATTTAACCAGATCTTTTAAAGGAAAAAAGCTCCTAGACTGACTGAATGAAAAGTTGAGCCATAGGGAGTGTATAATGACAACCTTATTCCCTTGATTTGGGCAAGAAAACTAGGTAAAAGAACTATAACAACATAGAAATAAAGAGAGAAATATTTGTAGCAACAAGACTCTTTCCGAAAAAGTCTGCATGTGTCACGTCCCTCATGGTTTTCTGATGATTATGTATGTCAAAATTATAACTAGACCCAAGGTTCAATGCACATATGAAAGCTTACCCTCTCCTCCAAGTGAAATGCTTCTCAAAGAAAATGCAAGCTGAAAACTTCGAGTTAGAGACTCATGTGTCGAGGTCTGCAACATTGCAAAAAATTAGAACGATAGCATCAGTTAATAATAATAAATTTATACTGTAACATTAAAATTTATGATATAAATTCATAGTGCTGAATGAAAAATCAGCAAAAGGAAAAGCACCCCTGACCTGGACCATCTGAAAGGGTGATCAATAAAAGCATACAGGATGGAAGAAACTCCATATATTATACTGAATTATCAGCATCATTATCGTTATCATACATCTATAGTCTTTTCCATCAAAATTTTTTGACCAGAGTACACAACATACTGGGAAAGCTCCATAAAAATTTTTAGAAACTCTTTATATGACCAGCTGTAAACCTGACTTCAACCCTTTGAATTTCTACATAGGAACTTTTAGATACATGCCCTTCAACTCTTACCTATTTAGAAATTTAACCCCAAAATCATTGATATTGCCAATTCACCCCTCAAATAGTTTGGATCTTAGAAATTTACCCCCTTGTTGCTATTGCGCAAGAATCAAAAGAGAATATTCTGCTATTTTCTGTTAAAATTACTAACAATTAATAAACATAACTAAACTACCCTCCCTGCTCTAATCTACATCCTAACCCTAACCCTATTACTTCCCCTACAAAGAGGCAGCTGACACATCTGATGTTGCTCACCCCTCACTCTCTATTTCTTTTTTTGTTTTGTTGTTATTTTTTTTTCTCTCTCTAAAGAAATGCAAAAGAGTAAGGGGCATAACTAGTATTTTTATATATGTAAATCTTCTTCCAATTATTGCTAGATCCTCGAAGCTTGAATGCAGTTGCAATCAAGAAAGGAAACAGGAAGAAGAAAGTAGACTAAGAGTAGCCTGGGGAGTATGAAATAAAAATATTGTCCTTGAAGAAGATCATGATAGTAATGGATCTACTAGAGATAATTGATTGATTGATTCTAGATTAGCTTATTTAACTTTGCTTTCGCGAGTGGTTATGAGCTTAGTTTAGAAATATGGCATTTCTGAAACTAATTATGTTCATGTCCATGTTTATGCTTGGTATAGTTAAATGTATGAATTATAGGTGCTACTTTGATTAATGAACCTTGTGGTTATTAGGTTTGGAACTTGGAAGCAGGATTTGTGTTTACTTATTTCTGTACATTTGAACTTTGTATGACTGTGTCATTGCAATTATTAGCATTTATCCTAGGTTATTCATTATTTATGTTCATAGTTTATCCATATTTTTTAAGTAAATACTTGAATGCATAATTACTTAATTATTGCATAATAATAACTATATCTTTTCATACATGATATGATACCTAGGGAAAGATTCGTCACATATAGTGATTTGACAATTATGACTACAAATGTTCAAGAAATCCAGAAGCACAGAGAACGCTTGGCAGTCTCTCAAATATTGTGCAGATTCAAGCATGAGCTGCAATCCATCAAAGCTCAGTCCACCAAAGTGCAGGTACCAAAAGCTCCGCCATCCCTCCCATGGATAGATCGGGAAAGGCAGAGGCCTTTGGTGTCCGTTTCAGTCAAGAATTAGGGTCTCACAATCACGAGCCAATATGCTTTTCTCTCATGATTTTCGTCATTCATGGTTTGATATTATGGAGTCCTAAGCGTAGAGGAAGCACATGAATCCATCCCGAACTTGGTGGTGAAACTCTAATGTGGTGATGATAGTATAGGGGAGGTCCTACGGAAAAATAGCTCGACGCCAAAATGATAAAAAGCTTAATACCTGTTATTTTACTTTTTTAAATAGAAAAAAGAGAAAAATATAAAATGCAAATGTCATCTTATTCAAAACCCCAATTATGAAATCTTGCAGGTTGTGAGCTCCCTTTTGAAGTAGGTTTGGTGCCGAAGAGAAGGCTTTCATGGTCATAAAGGAGGGTGCAATAGGTTAAAGGTTGAATCACCCGAGTGGTAGAGAGGGTGGTCATGGTCAAGCTCCTTTAGAAAGTGTGATCATTGTGGCTTGGAGAATCACAATCATCATACATTTGGTTAGACCTCCTCACGTTGCTAATACGATGATTCCAAGATATAGTGAGCAAAAAAATGTGATGACCATGGCAAATCTGTTTGAAGTTTCTCTAGTGTCACACTACACGACAAGCATGTTTACCTACTATCTCTTTTAGGATAGAGTATCCTACTGCATGCCTCTCATCTAGTAGTTCTATTTCTCAGTCTTGAGTCGGAGATTTCTACAGCTACATACAATCTATCAAGTAAACAGTATTTGTTTTCGAATATTTGCTAATTTCTTTCATTCTATTATTTTGGCAGATGGGTCATCTACGAAAGTCAGCGGTTTATGCATTGCACATCCTGCTTCCTCGGTCTCTGCAATTTGTTCTCTATGTTCAAGATTGTCCCTTTAATCTCATGTTTGTTAGCAACTTACTATAGATTTGCAATACTCAATTACTTTTTAATGGATTTTAGGACGAAAGAAAGATTGGCGAAAGATGTGAATCCAATGGTTTGTACTATTTTCATCCCTCACCTTCTATGGCTTGCAAGGTTTTCATTTTCTGTTTCAGATATATTGTCGTCTTAGACATCCATTATTAGACAACTTGAAAATGTAAGTTCCTTCTTTGCATAGTTTGAAGTCATTGAGAGTTGAGTCATGTCAATTTGTAAACATTCATCGAGTTTCTTTTGATCCTAGAGTCAAAAACGAGTGCCAGGTCCTTTTATGTTGGTCCACTCATATGTTCGGGTTCCACGTTTTGTAACCTCAAATTTTGGTTTTCAATATTTTATAACCTCTTATTGATATTTTTTCAAGAATTACACGGATTTATTTAATGAAAGATTGTTCTAAGTTAATCTTACTGTAGAGGTAAATTCCTCGGAGAAATTTATCTACACTCAATTTGTAAGAGAGAAAGTAAAGCAATACACACACCAGAAAATTTACATGAAAAACCCGCAGAGGGTAAAATCACGATGCAGAGAGAGAGAGATTCCACTAAATCAAAAGAACTATAAAAAATTCTCAGCATTCTGTTATAGATTTAATTCTCTGGGATTCGATCCTTTGCCAAGGAGGAAGAGATTGGCTTTTATAGCTGAGGGATAGCGAGTTGAGTAGTGACCCTCGAAATTTCTGCCCTAGATCTGCCCATGATCATAATTATGTAACGCCCCAGCTGTAATTAGTTTAAATGGCGCATGATTGTCGGGGTCGTACCGATCGGCGAGAATTGAAGTCCAGATCCGCACTTATATCTCTCACGTGCCTAGTGGTTGTAACTGCTCTAGCAGTCAGGTGGTCGGATAGATCTGTTGGATGAAACTTGAGTATGTGATCTCATAATTTGCTAGACTTGCTAAGTGTCGCAATCTTACAGGGGGTCATAATTTTGATCACTATAAATGCCCCCTCAATCTTTTCTTCTCGAAGTCTTTGGTCGGGAAGGAGAGAATGGACGCAATTTCGTGAATAACTTTTCCTGCTGTTATTGGTCGGGAAAGAGGGAATGGGCCGAGTTCTCCAAATGGATTTTCAGTCGCCGCTATCGGATGAGGGGTCGGGGAGCTTGTTTCCCAAGCTAACCCTTCATCTACCGCTACAAAACGAAGTGACGAAGTCGGGGAGACGCAAGGAGATCTTTGCGTATCTCAGTATATTCAATGCTCTGAGTTGTCTGCGAGACTGTCACGCAGTCAGTCCCATCGGCATGCGCAATGTACCGGTTGTCGTCATTTGAAGTCGCTGGGGTTTATGCAACGACTCAGATTTTTCATCAAAGGTAAAAAGTAACTGCTCTTTTCAAAGTCATCCTTGCGATGACGTCAACAACGGATTTAAAAAGGGGGAAAAGAGGGAGTCTCTTCATAAATCCCTAATTTCCCCAATCTTCTTGAGTCCAGCAATCCTTCATCTTTTTTCTTCTGTTTTCAATCTTTGCCCCCAAATCTTCCACCCAACCAACCATCGCCGTTCTGAAAAGGCCGGAGTCAAAGGAAAAGGGAAGAGCGATCAACATCGCACTAGGACGGTCATAGATTTCGATCCAACGCCGAAAATTCTTTGTAGCCAGGAGGTGGATGAGTACTTGGCACGGTATGGCGTTCGACTGCCATCAAACATCAAGGTGGAGTGATGCCCTTCAGACATCGACTACACAGAGGCCCGCGTGAGGTTGATGGTGCGTACCTTCAACCTCAAGCGCTGGCCTTGGGCTGAAGTTCCCCTTATCGGACTTCGTCCACGACCTTCTGCGCCATTATCGTATGCCCCCCTCTCAGTTTGTGGTAGGAGGTTGGTGCATTATCTTGAGCTTACATGCCCTCTGCAACAGGTTCATTCCTGATGCTTGCAGGGTCGAGGACTTCTCTGCCCTCTATATGATTAGAAAAATCAAGGAGGGCAGATGCTTCTTCGCACAAGAAGTGGTTCCGAGAAGTTGATCGTCAATTTGGTGGACAGCGATCACGAGTGGCGCGATACCGTCATCTGAATTTATGAGGCTTGAGAAACGGTCATGCAAAGGGACCGTGAAGCCGTCCCGACCGTGAGGAACAAAGGGACACTCATGCACAGAAAATCCCGGTTACAGCGGAGGTCGAGGAGACAGTCTGAGCCTACTTCAAATTGGAGGTGACTACCGCAATTGGAGCTGGTTGTTGGATCCAAGTCGGCCTTCCACTCCCATTCTTGTCTCGGGGACTGTGGAAGAGGCAGATTCTGCTCCCGTGGTCGAGATAGTCGTGGAGAAGGATGGCGCTGAGGCGAGTGCTGCCTTGCCCCAGAGGGCGAATCCTTCAAGGCGAGGCCTCAAACCGAGGCCCGAGACGTGTCCGCATCGGGCCGACCCGTCCTCAAAGAAGGTGGCACTTGAACCTTCCACTCAGTCCAACGAGAGGGAAGAAACCTAGTCCGCACTTATGCATCGTAAGCGAAAGGTCTCCGTCCAGGCTGGCCCACAGGTAAGAGTGGCATGAGCATTTCTTCTTTCGTGAAGGACTTGACTTTGACTAGGCATTTCTTGTTTTGCAAAAGAAGATCCAATTTGACTATGGCTCTGATGAAGATATTATGAAGCAGAAGCGGATGGAAATGAAGGAAGCCCCGATCCAGCGGAAGGAGAAAAGTCTCAGGAAGCGGTTTCTCCTACTGTGACTCAGGAGAAGGGGCCCGCCTAACAACATGAGCTCATCGAGCTGGTGAATTTTTTGACTACCTTCCCCGAGAAGGGAGCCTTCGTGGAATCAGTTCTCCGAGAAGATGTCTCTGAGGTGTACCTCCGACTGATGCAGCTCTGTCACTCCCGTTGGAGTCTTTAGTTGAGACCCAACAAGATGGAGAAACATATTCAGTGGGGCGCCGGACGTTGTCCACCCTTCTACCGGAACATCCCAGGAGATTCCCATTCGGGGCTCTGAGTGGGGAATGATCCTATGGAAGGGAGACCGCGAGATAGCGATGGGCACGGGAATTATCTCTGAGGCCTAAAGTAGTTTGAAAAGGTCCCTTCAAGGGACCAGATAAGAAGCAATTACTTCTTATCTTTCATTGGGCATGTAGTCCCTTTAACTGCCCCTTTTGCAGGTTGTGGTGTTTGTTGTCCAGTCCTTGAGCAACAAGCTGCTCTGAAAGAGAAAGACTCAAGCATTGACGGCCTCCGGAGTAAGCTCGAGGAGGTGTCAGCAGCGAGGAAGGAGACTGACAAGGAGCTCGCCAAGCTCCGGGCTTACATGGACCAAGAGTTGGCCCGGGTTCGGGGAGAATTTGAGGACCGTCGAGTCGTTGAAGTAGTCCTTGGAATTGGAGTAGGACTCTGAACTCCATCTACACGGGAGGAGCTGGGGGAAGCACGTTGATTGGCTGACGCCCGGGCCGAGCGCGATCATGAGAAGGCAGCCTTCTAAATTTAGAAGGTTTGCTTCGTGATCTAAACCAGGCACAAGCCGACGAAGTTGAGGCTGAGAAGAAGCTTGCCGACGTCGAAGCGCTAGTACAGAAGAAAATTCAATTGTTCAAGCGAGTGAAGTACGAGCAAGGGTACAAAGATCGGTTGCAAGGAAAACCACCGAGATACCCTCTTGAGGTTGATATTGCTCGAGTGGATCGAGGTGAATCAGAATCCTTGGTCTATGATGTGCCGCCTCCCCTACTACTCCTAGGTCGACAGCTGAGACTCCTCGAGATCCTCCTGCTGGTGCGGCCATCGTGGTTCCTTCGGCGGAGCTTAGCTCCGAAGCTGCAGAGGAACCTCGCCCGAATATAGCAAGTGTGTGAGGGCTATGATTTTCTGATTGTAATTTGTAATCATCATTAATAAAATTTCACTGAACGTCCGAGTTTCTCAAATTTCGGATTGTCTTTTTATTTAGTCATTGCTATTTATTGTAGCCTGATGTTCTTGTGGGTGTTGGCTCGAATGTTCCTCAAGACTCGAACTTGACTCGAACTTGGCTTGGAGGTTCCTCAAGACACGAACCATTAAGTGGTTCTTTCAGTGCAAGACAAGAGCATCTCAATATTGGTTCTCCTTTTCAGGACGATCTTGATGCTCCCGCGGCGGAATCTGGTTTGCACCTCAATTCAGAGCCTAGGTCCATGTTGCAAGATAGGAGCATCTCAGCATTGGTTCTCCTTTTCAGGACGATCCTGATGCTTTCGCAGCGGAGTCTGATTTGCACCTCAATTCGGAGGCATCTGTAGAATTCTTGTACAGGTCTAGTCATCGGGGTGAGGATTCCTATAGGTTGTCGGGCGAGTCCCCATCTTTCAGGAGATTTCCCGAGAGAGAATAGCCATCAGGGTGAGAACTTCTCCGAGTAGCCATCAGGGCGATGGCCCGATATAGACTGTAGGAGTTGTGAGAACTTTCGTCTTTCAGGAGAGTCTCTATGGAGGCTTAGCCGTCAGAGTGAGAACCTGTTATAGGTTGTTAGGCGAGTCTCCGTCTTTCAAGAGATTCTCGAGAAAAGGTAGTCGTCAGGGCGAGGGTTGGCTGTAGGATGTTCCTCAAGTAGCCATCAAGGCAAGGGCCCTCATAGGCTATAATAGTCGTAGAGAGGACTTTCATTTTTCAGGAGAGTCCGCACAGGCTTGGCCGTCAGGGTGAGAACCCCTTATAGGCCTTTGGGAGTGTCTCCGTTTTTCAGGAGATTCCCCGAGAGGGGGTCGCCGTCAGGGCAAGGGCCCGCTATAGGCTATAGAAGCCATGGGGAGGACTCCTGTCTTTTAGAAGAGTCTTCGTCCTAGCTTGGTCGTCAAGGTGAGGACCCGTTATAAGTCGTTGGGAAAGTCTCCATCTTTCAGGAGATTCCTCGAGAGGGGTAGCTGTCAGGGGAGGGCCCGTTGTAGGTTGTTCCTCGAGTAGCCGTCAGGGCGAGGGCCCGCTGTAGGCTATGGGAGACGTGGGCAGGACTTCCATCTTTCAGAAGAGTCTTCACGCAGCCTTGACCGTCAGGGTGAGAATCCGCTATAGGTCATTAAGAATGTCTCCATCTTTTAAGAGATTCCCCGAGAGGGGATAGCCGTCATGGCGAGAGCCCGCTGTAGGCTGTTCCTTAAGTAACCGTCAGGGCGAGAGCCTGATATAGGTTGTAGGTTAAGACACTCGAAATTGTTGAGAAAGATCAAATACTGTGAACTTTTTCATTGAACTCAAAAGGGATACAGGTGTTATAATCCTTCCACCAGGAAAATATGTTGTGTCTGCAGATATCACATTCTTTGAGACTGCTCCATATTTTCCCCCACAGCGTTCTGCTACTGCCTCAAAACTATTCCTCTTTCACTGTCTGTGCCATCGCATGCACCATTTCCTGCACCTACTTTTGATGATCCCTCGCTCGTGCCACTACATCAAAACTAGTTGGGATTTCAGATATGTCTAAAGGTTCCTGCCTCTGAACTAACTCCAGTTGAATCCTCTCATGTTGACAATCCTACTCCTCAACTATCAGTATCCCCATCTGACCTTGATATTCCAATTGCCCTTCGTAAAGTAATTGGTTTTGCACTAATCATCCCATTTTAAAGTTTGTTTCCTATGATTATCTTAACCTCACTTTTCGTCAGTTTGCTCTATCCGTGTCTTCTGAATATATACCCAGGTCTTGTGAGGAGGCTTTATTAGTACCTGCCTGAAAGCAAGTAATGATGAGGAGACGGATGCTCTTGTCTCTTGAGGAACTTGGGAGTTGGTTTCGGCACCCACAAACATTGTTATCGTGGAATGTCGCTGGGTATAGACCTTAAAGTATAACGGATCGGTGAGCCGATATAAATCCAAACTCATGGCCAAAGGTTACACTCAGACCTATGCATCAATTATTTTGAGACATTCTCGCCAGTCGCCCGGATGAATTCAATCAGAATTTTGTTCTCTGTTGTTGTTAACTTATCATGGCCCTTATTCCAACTGGATGTAAAAATGCCTTCTTATATGGGGATCTTCAGGAGGAGGTATATATGGAGCAACCTCCAGGTTATGTTGCTCAGGGGGAGATTAAATTTTGTCATCTCAAAAATGCCATATATGACCTCAAACAGAGTCCCCGGGCGTGTTTAAGAAGTTCAGTATCACCGTCTCTGGCATTGATTTTCACGTGTGTATCTTAGATTATTCTGTCTTCGTCCAACATACAAAGTCTGGCACCGTAATTTTGGGAGCATATGTTGATGATATTTTACTAACTAACAGTGATTAAGCAGGGCTGCTGGAGACCAAGGAGTACCTTAAGTGATATTTTGCGACCAAGAACATGAAAAAAACCTAAATACATTCTGGGAATTGAGTTGCACATAAAAACATAGTATACTGCTTTCTCAACGAAAGTATACTCTAGATCTTCTGAAGGGAACAGAATTTTTGGGATGCAAGTATGCTAGTACTCTAGTGGAAGCTAATGTGGACTTATGGTTTGATGACAGTCACACTTGATGATCCAGGAAGATATAAGAAATTGATTGGAAAGTTAATCTATCTCACTGTCACTAGGCCATATATAACTTTTATTGTGGGTGTACAGAGTAAGTTCATGCATCAGCTAAGCAAGACACATTGGTCAGTTGCGCTAAAAATTTTGGCTTATATTAAAGGTTGTCCAAAAAAAGGCTTTGTGTACAGGAAACATGGACATGCATGCATTTATGGATACTCTGACTCTGGTTAATCTAGTGACCGAGGAGATAGAAGATCTACCGCTAGATATTGTACCTTTATTGGAGAAAATCTTGTGACTTAGAAGAGCAAAAAACAAGATGTTGTGTCTCGCTCAAGTGTAAAAGCAGAGTATAGAGCCATGGCTTATACTAATGTGAGATGATTTGATTAATTATTGGTGGAGCTTGATTTTAAACAGCTTGGACCAATGCCTATGCATTATGATAATCGTCTGCTATCTCTATTGCTCAAAATCATGTATTCTATAAAAGAACCAAGCACGTTGCGGTTAATTGTCATTTCGTCAGAGATGTTTGGACCAAGAAGGTGGTTATTTTTCAGTTCACCCTTCTTCGAAGCAGTTAGCATATCTTCTTATCAAAGTTGTCTCACCCCAGGTATTTTTTAACCTATGTAACAAGATGGGCATGTTAGATATTTATGCTCCAGTCTGAGGGGAGTATTAGATTAGATAATAAGTTAAGTGGGTTACCCGTTTGTATACTCTATATATATAGATGATCTCTTTCTAATAAAGCAAGCTTTCTAGGGTTTGTTTTCTCTAAGTTGCAATCAACATATCATCAACATACAAAAGCAAATATACAAAGAACTATCATTGAACTTCTAATGATAAATATAACTGTCATATTTACTTCTAAAGTAACCATGCTCGATCATGAAGTATCAAACCTTAAATACCATTGTCTAGGAGACTACTTCAAATCATAAAAAGATTTTTTTAAGCTGCACAAATTATCTTACTTGCCTTCAACAACGAATCCCTCTGGCTGATGCATAAAGATCTGCTCTTCAAGTTCTCCATAAAGAAAAGTCATTTTCACATCAAGTTGTTTGAGCTCCAGATCGAATCAAGCAATCATGACTAGCAATACGCGGGGCGAGGTATGCTTCACAACTGGAGAAAATACTTTAGTGAATTTGACACTCTTGTCTGACTGAGCCCTTGGCAACCAAACATGCTTTGTATCTTGCACACTCAATATCTAAAATTCCTTTCTTCAAGATCCATTTGCAACCAACAATCTTGTGTCCCTTGGGTGACTTAACTAACTCCCATGTCTGGTTCTAATGAGAGACTATATTTGCATATCAACAGTCCACTATGCAGCTTCACCATTACTAATAGCCTCCTTGTAAAACTAAAATCTCAATAGATTCTGCCATACTCATAAAAGACTATATCTGCATAGGCATACTGCTTAAATAGGCTTTGCTCTCCCAATGACAATATTATATTGTTGCTCTGGAGGTGTATCATCAATTGAAGTTGAATCTTGAGCATTATCAACTGGTTCAAAATGAATTCTTTTTTGCACTCCTTCTGAATCTTTACTCACAAGTTCCACATGCTTGCTAGCTTCCTCTCCTGAACCAGTAATATCAACAACAGACTCCTTTTTCGGTTGAAGCATGAAATATTCATCAAAAGTAACATCCCTACAAATAACAATTTTAGGTGACTTAGGATAAGGACACCACAATATATAACCCTTCACTTCAATAGCATAGCCAAAAAATATAACTTTCTTTGCCCTAGGCTCAAACTTACCATCATTTATATAAAAATAAGACAATCAAATACTCGGAAATGAGAGTAATTAATAGGTATACCAGATCATGCCTTTTAAAGGGTCTTAAAATTGATTGATGTAGAGGGTGAGCGATTTACCAATAGAAAGTTATACTAACTGCCTCGGTCTAAAAGCTTTTTGATAAACCAGCATTAGAGAGCATGCATAGAGTTCTCTCCAATAATGTTCTATTCATCTTTTCTGCAACTTCTATTATGATATGTATTGAACTCCACAATACCGTACAATTTCTTCATTTTTGTAGAACTGATCAAACTCCATGAAACAGAACTCCATTTTGTTCCGGTCATGAGGTACTTCACCTTCTTTCTTGTTTGCTTTTCAATCATAACTTACACTGCTTAAAGGTAGTTGTTAGCTTTTCAAGAACCGAACCTAATTTGGTACAACCGGTGTTATTATATAGATGAGATAAATCTAAAATTACAGTCATACACCTTCATCTTGATTTCTTCCTTCTCATTCTCGGATATGGATTCCGGCAACTTGTCTTTACGGGACAAAAATTTCAACAAGCCTTGTTGCACCAAGAGAGTCCACGTTTTAACTCTCCACAAAATGAAGTTATACCTCCAGTCGAACTTCTCTACTTAGTACTTCGCTGAAGCCATCTCAATACCCACAACAAACTAATACCAGCTCTGATACAAGCTTGGATTAACAGTGGGCTTCTAATACAAAAGATGACAAATACAAATAAGAGATAACAAATAGCAAATATAGCTAATAGAGACAAAAAAGACAACACACTGATATTTAACGGGTTTAGTCAATGTGACTTACATTCACGGGAGAGGCAACAAAAAGAATCCGCTAATCAAAATAGGAGATTATAAAAAGATTACAACTCTAATCTCACTTGCCTAAACCCACAAAACCCAAATGCACTAGGCTTTAACAAAAGGAAGAGAAAATTGGAAGAGAGGAGAGGATGATACAAGAGTTCAGCTGAAACTCTCCCATCGTTCACTTGCTTGCCTCAATCCATTTCACTTGCACCTCCTTATATAGCCTTAAGAACACCCATTAGCCCATCCCTTCATAAAGTCAACAACTGAGCTACTAGGGTGGCTGTAGTAACATCATACAGTGGTTGAATTAACATCTTAGGGTGGCTAAGAAATTAATGTGTATAGCTATGGTGGCTAGCCAAGAATTCCATGATGAAAAAGGGTCAACAAAAGGGGCTTCAAGTGTGTAAATCACTGAAATCAGTATTTACAATGAGGTCACGGAAGAATCAGAAAGATGAGTCGGTGATGAGAAGTTTGTTGTTTACAATGTGATCAGAGAGGCAGGAAACGACAAAACGGTGAGGTATTTAAGAAAGAGTTCTGATACCATGTAACTTTAAGAACCCCAAAAACCCAGAGAGGTTTCTGCCCTCTCCCCCTTTTGTATTAATATTCAGCAGAAATCTCCAAAAAAAACCCTTAAATAAAGTATTATATCTAACATTTATCAGCCACAATGCTATTTGACTGACGAGTTGCTTTAATAAACAAGTGGAGGCTTATCATGAAGAGGATTTTGTCCTTCATAGAGCTTGTAATTGTACCTTTAGGAATGAAATTTATTGCTCCATAAACGATGAATTTGTGGGAAATTTTGTCATATAGATTCTTTCAAGCTTTGGGCAAAACTCAGTTGTTGAATCCTCCCCGTGGATTCAACACCTTACCTCACCTACCAAACAATGATGAACAGTACTGTCTTCAAATCAAATTCTTTCTAATCCTCTCTGACATAAATTTTGGCTTTCCTCCTAGGCGTCATATACTGCGTTGTGCATGGCTTGTTGGATCAACACACTCCTAATGTTTATCTCCAATATGCCTAATTTGTTCTTTGCATCAAATTTTCTCCAATCTGAACATTACCATCGACATCTTCATGGCCATTGTGATCTTCATGAACAAACAAAAAGAAACCAAAGCTCCAATACCACTTGGATGAGACTAATTCAACAAGATATTCGAGATAGAGAAAAATAAAATCAAAACACTAAAGGAAAATCCATACATTTACATGGTTAACCACACATCGGGCTATGCCCATGGGTGTGCGAGCAAGATATTCCACTATTTCCAAGAGGATAGATGAATTCAATAAGGAGGAAACCTACTCCAATACCTAGCCAAATTTTCCAGAACCAAGATCCGATGGGAAATCCCAGTATTAAAACTCTCATCTAAAACCCTAAAATTTCTCTGGCAACATCGTACTTCAAACACCTTGATTTTATGTTTATTTATAGGCCACTATAGAACCAACAATACAAGCTATTCGCTACTATCCCGAATAGCCTGCCAAAATTGTGGTTTTAAACCCAAGTCATACCTATATGCTGCCAACCTGTCAATAGAGTAGTTGATTTGTTATATCAACTAACCGAAAACTCAGTAGTTTCATTGCTGTGAAACTGAACAAGTTGCTGCAATAGTCAACCTGTTATATCAATTATCTACTTGAATCTGAACTATAAGATGCAGTAGTCAGCCGTTGTATCTTCTACTAACTTGGAGTTGATACTGTTCTGGGTTATTCCTTCACTAGGATCTTGAATGATTGGTTATACCATATACTACTTGGAACATTTATTTCACTTGACTGCAAGACATTGTCCATACTGCAGAGTACTATGCCCATACTTGGAACATGTTGGTACCCATGGCATCATTGGCATGCAACACAGCCCAATCGCTAAGGAGATTTGGCATATGGTATAAGAAAAGAACTTATGCATTGGCTATTAAATTGTTTTCAGGTGGGATGTAAACATGTTTCTCAATGCCAAAACATGAACTTGAATCTTACATTTAGAGTTCAAGGTCAACTTTTTTAATAGGTTGCTGATGAGAAATGGTCTAAATATGTGTATAGCACTATTACATAATCACACGCACGAACAACTCAATTTAACATAGGATTAGACAATCCAAAAGGCCAATTTTCAAATTGATGTAAAGATATTATAAATATGTGCTTAACCTTTTTGTTTTTCAAATTACAATTCTTAGAAAAATAAAATATGTAAAAGCTACTGTTTTTTGTAGAATTGGTTGATAATAGATCAATTAAGGTTAATTTACAAGTTCTCAAAGTACAACTACAACAAGGAGCAAGTCCAATTGATTACAAAGAATACAAAATGGTACACTCTACAGATTCATGTAATACACCATTAACTTGCATTATTGTACTTACCATATGGCAAAGGACAGCACCATAATCCAGGTAAACAATGAATTTAGAAAGAACTTTCATTTCAATATTGGCACATGAAATTCAAGGTACTGATGCTAAGAAATTCATACAACCAAAAGTAATTCAAAGAAAATGGCAATTACGAGTAGTTCAGCATAAGAAAGGAAATACCTCTTGCAGAAATTTGAATTGTGAAGAAATAAAGTGTAATTACCTTCGCTCGAGAAAATAGCAATACCAGACAGTAAGTATGTGCAATAGCTTCATAATTTTGAGGAATATTTTCAGGGGACGTGGCCTGCACCCATATAGATGAAAACAGAAGTGAACTCTGCCGGCTGCTTAGCCTAAGGCAAACTGAGTCCTACATTTAGTTCAAGGGGGGGGAAAAAAGTTAAGCCGTACTAATGCAATAAACAGGAATTTAATGAACTTTAGACTGGATGACAACATGGCTTAGAACAAGAAAAAGCACTTATGAATATACCAGTTCTCCCTGGTCCAAAGAACTTTTTTCTGCAGCCGCAGGTAATGTAGGGCCTTTCATGCTATACATTCGGCTTTTTGATGACTGCAGTCTTTTTATGCTAAAAAATCGGGTTTTTGATGACAGCAGTTTTTTTATGCTACCTTTATCTGCACTTCCATGGAAGGCACTTTCTTTAAGAGAGGACTTGTCCCTTTTTAATTTATGAAAGAGAGCAGCTGAAGATGAAAAGACAGATGTGGTCCTCGAGAGTGTCCTTTGAAGATCTTGTGTTTTGGGTAATTCTGGGGTATCAGAACAAGGATAAGGACATACAGAAGAAGGAACAAGAACAACAGAAAAGATACGGTGTGCCCCCACGCGTGTTTCATGATCTGGATGGACCATTGCTCGGAGCAAATGATGAAAGAGTGCTTCAGGAAAAGCCTGCAACACGTAACTGTGGGTTAAATAAATCTCAAGAAAATGTACTATATTAGTTTTATATGCTAATAAATAAATAAATGTGTTACTGACCTTGTTCTGATACGACAAATTAGGTATTGATGCAATTATCTGAGCTGTCCGATAAACTACCGAAATTGTTAACCTAGCAACTGAGACTGTGGTTGAAATGTTCTCCAACATCACAGCCATCGTATCAAGAACAGGGCCAGCATCACCAACCTGATTAACAGAGAGAACATACCATATCGCTCTATCAATCATCTTCACTGCTAATACCAAGAAAAAAATGTGGCATTCCTAATTATAAAAGATGTAATTTTGTGCATTTCAAAAAGAATAAAAAAATAGTGCATGAAAGAAACTAGAGATGGCATCTAAGAACATATAAGCTGCCGAAAAACTTTTCAAATATTTAGGAGAAAAAAAGTATGTAACCATTTTATGCTTAGAATGCATCGAGAAGAACCTTTTTAGATAGCTGAACGAGGCATTCGTCTACTGCTATTCTAAGTTTATTGGTTAATCCATCCCCCGAGTCTCCATTACCAACTGTGCTATGCATGTTTTTCTGCAAATGCTTTATAAGATCAGTCATTGCACCAATTATTGCTGTTGAAGTTGGAGCTTTTGATTGTTCAGCAAGGTTGGTGGTAACTTTGACAATATCAAGCTGCATCTCAGGTTGTTTTGTGACAGCTTTGTGGTCAAGATGCTTGACCAATATGGATAGTAGAAACTGTGTACTCTGCCCTGTGCAATAGAAGTGCAATAATCATTTTAAACAAAGGGAAGTTTTGCATCATTAGCTAGATAAAAAATAAATGAATAAAAAAATTATGTAATTTGTTATTCATACCAGACTGCTCCATTACTAATTGCATGTCCAATAAGACACAAAGAGCAAGCCCACGTTGAGGTGACCATGAATTGTTATTATCAAAATAGCGGAAAAGAGACTCCAAAACTCGTCTTACAATAGTAGCCTCCTTGGCTAGATTGGCCATGTTGTGCACACAAACCTTGGACCAAATATGGGGGCTCTTGGCTTCATCCCTGTTCAGTGAAACTAAAGATAAGAACAACAAGCATATTTGCTATGGAAGATAATCAAGAAGTAAAGAAGATATTCACGAGCCAGTCATACGCAGTCAAATTAACTTCTTGTTTGTCATTTACAATGTGTTTCCAAGTTGGAATTCTTGTCATAACCAAAAGGGAGGGAGACACATGACCCTCGGCTTTAAAAGGTTCTTGTTTCTCGGGGACTTGATCATTGAGGATAGTGTCTTCTGATTTCTTTTTTGGACCATCATAGTTTTCCAGCACTACTGAAACAACCTGTAGAGATCAGAAAATAAATAAAGAAAGAAAAATAAACCAAAGAGAATTTGTCATTGGTAAGGGAAACAAAATAGGGCACTTCTGGTGGCGAATGTGTAATACAAAAATTGAACCAGAAGGAAATGACCAAGCAATAGGGAAACAAAGGTATCCTTTCTTGTTGTTTAAGATGGAAAGAAACAGTATAGCATAAGTAATAAAGAGATATTACTGAGGTGGATTACTCCAAATTTTGGAACAAAAAATGGAAAGGTAAGTGACATTTGAGATATATAACCCAAGAATGGACAAGCGTGGGAGTGACATGAAATGAGTAGTCTTAATGATTCAAATAAAGGACAAAAGAATTGTTCTTATCCATATTAAGTACAGCATATACCGCATTGCTTAGAAGCCAGCTGCATGCAACTAGGTGAAGTGCATACCAATCTATACAGCACAGCATGAATTGCTTCTACCATATGAAATTTGGGTTTGGGTTTGGTTTTTTTTTTTTTTTTTTTTTTTTTTTTTTTTTTTTTTTTTTTGTTTGTTGGGGGGGGGGGGGGGGGGGGGGCCTTGGAGTTGAATGTAATTTCCTATATCAAAAGAGGCGGACCCACGTACAGACCGGTGTAGGTCGACGCCCACACTGGATTTTATAAAGTATACGGGATGGTATGTACAATTTGTAACTTTGTTGTATATGATCTCTTCTTTTTTAGATCATTTTTACTACCATAAAAACACTTCTGAGTTCTGACTCAAGTGGTAACTAATAAAAGTAAGTTATTGGAAGTCACAAGTTCTAGTCTCGGGTGTAACATTATTTTTAACTTTTTGTTTTCTTTCTTTTTTATTACATTTATGCTCACACTAGAAAATATTGCTTTCTCTCTTTCTTATGACATTTGCGCCTACACTGAAAAACATTCTATGTCCGCCACTATATAGCAATCATCTTTCCCTTCTCTAGACCATTACCCAAGTCTAGGGAATTTTGGGTGATGCCAACTAGTCTTTTAGGATTATGGCAACCCCCTCTTATCCATACTCTCCATGTCCAAGAATTTGGCACTAATTAAGAGATGATTGACATTAGGTTGATAACTGGGTGTAAAATTTTGTCAAATCCTTCAAGGAGCATTGTTGTATGGCCACACCATTTTGATGGGAAAAGCCTTATATTACAATGGTGATGATTCTAACCGTATGAAACATGGATCATTTCCATCCTAGTCATTGTTGTGTTTAACGAGATATATAACACTACATATACAATTTGTGAAAGAATGGAAGGGGGTACATATTATCATCAATATTCAAAGTTCAACTGAAACTGAGAGAAGAAAAGAAAAAAAATATCCATTTGAGCTTACATTGTCAAATTCTGTGGATATATGGGAAAATTCACCCATGTACCAAACCTGTGTATCAAGATGAAGGAAACAAGAGAATCAGTAAAATAAAGATGTGGTGACTAGAATTTAAACCTAAATACCCAAAATTTAAAATGTAGCTATATGTAGTAGGCATTTTAACTCCTATCAAGTGCCTCAGGCGTTCAAGCAACATGCTCAACCTTTCATTTTTTAATTGAAGCACAAGCTTATGAAAAAGAAAAATGAAAATAAAGAAGAAAAAAGGGGGGGTGATTTTAGAAGCTCTTGGTTACAGCAGTTTGTAAGACCCAATTCAGGCAGTTGTCTCGACATTAGGACCAATTCTTTGACCAATGGCAAGCAAATGAAATCTTTAGATACTAACCTTTTAGAAGAAACTATAAAATTTCTTTTCTTTTCTGTTACATTTTAGCACATTGCGTATTAAAACGTTTTACTTCATTTCCAAAACTCCACAAAACCTATTTTCTTTTTAGATTGTGTTTGTCATACATAATGCAGTATGCTTGTCTCCCAAGAACCAAATCCTATTATTAAATTCCTGATAATGCCCTATCATATTTGGCATAATTAGAGTATTCCAACTAATAAACCATTATTGTTACGTTAAAATGGTTCCCAAGAATATGACATGCTTCAACATAATTGTCCCAAAATAGTGCAAGGATGTGTTAGTGATGCCACGGCAGTGGTGACGGTGGTGGTGGTAGTGTGGTGATGGCATTGGTAGTGGCGGCAGTGCCGGCAATGGTAGTGGCAGGGCGGTTTGGTGGTGGTGGTGGTGACAGCGGTTGTAGTTGTGGCAATCGCGATGGTGGTGGTGACATAAGCAATGGTGTCTACGACGGTGGCATTGATAGTGATGATATTGGTGGTGGTGATGGCGTGACAACAGTGATGGCATCCAAGGTGGCAGAGAGAGCATGGTGTTGGCAGTGGAAAATAGCAATTGTGGTGACTACGTGATGCTTGGAGGCAAAAAACAATGGTGGTGACAGGCTGGGGGCGTTGAGATCAATGATGATCGACAACTATAGGGGAGTGAATAAAAAACTATAGTGGCAGTGACAATGATGGCCATGGTGAGGAAGATACAAAAAGAAAGATAAGAAAAATAATGTTATTTGGAAAATATTTTTTATAAATTCCCACCAGGTGGAACTATGGATATCCACCTATCACCGTGGGAATCATATTCCCATGAAAGAAGAATATGATGCAAACGGGAATCATATATTCCTAGGAAATTTGAGTTGATTTTATGTTAAACTCAAGAACTCACATTGGAATCATAATTCCCAAGTGAATTCCCACGTACAAATGAACCATTAGGGGGAAACTACAACCGCACTAGACCATTCCTAGTGTCATTTCCTCCCCCCATCCCCACCCACACCTCCCAGCTAATTAGGTATTACTTTACTAGGTTTGCATGTTATGATTATTTTTTAATACATGCTACACTTTCACTTTCTAACTTTTGATTTTGTTGGCTTTATGTGGGTATTCGGCAAGGTCAGCCCTGTGCAATTGGAAGGAAAAACTCACGCTCTCCGCTTGATCAAATCAAGTACAAGGGAGTTTCTCATACCCATTCAAAAGGTGTAGGTGGGAATCGTGGATCAATTTCAACTTCAAGCAACACCACCAATGGTGTGGATATCAAGGGGACAAAGTTTATACACCCACCATTTACGTAATGCTATAAGAAATTTGGTGTTGAAGAAAATAAATTGTGAATTTCCTTCGCAAAAGAGACTATAGCAATAAGGTCATCTCCTAATCAAGAGAGTTAATGCATGATAGCAAACTATTTGTACTTTGTAGGCACCAGCATCTTTGGCGAAATCACAAGTGAACATTTCTACTGCTTGTTTGCTACCAGGATTTGATAGTTAGGACTTTATTCTAATTTGGTATTTGATTTAGTTTGTTATTATTTGCTTGCTTTTGTGAGGAGTTTTCTTTAAATAGGAGTATATTAAGACTTAAGAGTAGACTTGGCGATTGATTTATGTTTGATTTGTTTCTTTTCAACTTATCAATTTTAGCATGCTTTGAAGCTATCTACTTTCTTTAACTTCATCCTCAATTTTAGCATGCTTTGAAGCTACTGCTTTGAAGCTATCTACTTTCTTTAACTTCATCCTCCACCTACTTAGGCATTTGAGTTTTTCTACGAATAAATTAATTGCTCCAATACAATCATAATATGTTTCAAGCATTCGCCCACATGCATTATAAAGCTTCAGTGTCCTTAATGACTTGATAGCTAGCCCAAAGTAAGGATCCACAAAGGAGATTTAGAGAACAATTATGCACAACCAAATTAAAAGCAAATATAGTATAGTTGTCACCTTACTACTAACAACAACAAAGCCTTTATCCTAAACTTTTTAGGACAGCTACATTAATCTTTTATTGCATTCAGCTCAGTTATGGGCCATTTCCACGGTTTAAACTAACAACTAATTGTTTCATCTTTCATATCACAGAAGTAAAAATTTCCTAGTACAATGGTTCCTGATTTAGTTTGTTGTGAGATTTTCTGTTACAAGTAGGGCTGTAAACGGGTCGGATTCGGATAGGATCTATATAAGATCAGAATCTAAAACTGATAAAAGATGTGCTACCAGAAACCGACTCCAACATATAATTAGATCCAAATACGATCCAAACCCGAAAATGGTTTCGGGTTCATATTTGCAAGTGGTTTCCAGCTTTAAAACGTTGCACTTTTGCCAACAAGGTAAGATTGAAAATCTTTACATCATTCTTCTAATTCAACTCTTCTCTCTGTCACCTATGATCTTGCATAATTTAAAAGTAGTGAAGAGGGTATGACTATTACACTTTCCTCTCAAATGCATTTTTAACACTCCCCCCCCCCCCCCCCCCCCACCCCCAAACAACAACAAAAAAAACCCCAAAAAAAAAGGCAGAAACACATAATAAAAGTGAGGGGGGATTAAAAAAACTGGGAAAGAGAGATAACCGGCGGGGGCACTGGAATAAGAAAGAACCCCTCAAATTTTCCTCTCACCTAATCTGTAATAAGACACCACCACAGAAATCCTAAACAACATTTGTTATGAGATTGTTTCCTATGTCACTTAATTAGACCTCACTCCTATTTCTCAACAGTCTTGATCCTTATCTAGTAATATTATTCATATTAAATTATGAAGTTGAAAATAAAATAGAACAATCTTGAAACAGAAGCTGTCTCATTATTGTAGGAAAATTGTTCTCTCGCCATTAGATTAAGGAATGACTGTAACAGCAAATAAAACATATAAAGCAAATAGTTCTTTCACCCTATTATCTGACGATTCCACAAAAGATAAACCACAATTACCTCTTGTTTAAGTTTCCAGCAGAATAGGAAGGCATGGGAATAAATTATATGTAACAAACATATTGAATTGAGATAGCTACCGCAGAAGAAAGGGCTTGCAGGCCTGCTGCGCGTAAATTGCGTGACTGCTCATCCTCCCCCATCTCTTGGGATAGCTGGCAAAGTTTTGGAATCAAGCTTTCCAAGTTGAATTGATAGGTACCATCCATCTAGAATTTATGGATAACAGCACAAACTTGAGTCTTTTTTTATATGTGCTAAATTGAAAATCTAGATCTATATCATCATGTTGAAGTTGTGGTTTCGACGCACCTGACTATTTACAAAATCAAAAAGTGTATGGCATCCTACAATGCGGATTTCATCTTGTCTTGTTTGATCCAAAAAAATCTGTATGATGCTCAATAAGCTACTTGCAAATAATGGCCTGTCATATGTTGAATTTCCCGTCATATTTCATAATTGAAATAAATAATAATAAATAAAAGCATTAGAAAGGCATCGAGAACTTAAATCAGAAATAAGATGACAGAAGATATCACTGATGACCTCAAAGAAATCCCAAAAAACAATAATATGTAATGGACACAAATTCCATAAGGGCACGAATCAACAAATTTACATGCAGTTCAGAAAATCCTTAGAATGTTCAAGTCTATGTAGCTGAGACAAATGAATCAAAGAAACATCAAGTATGTTATGCTGCCTGTAATTACCTAGAAAGGTCAAGTATAAAAATAAGTTGCTCCTTACAATAATCAACAAGTAGCAATGCAAGTGGGTGAGATTATTAAGCATACAAGAGATGCAATCCAAATTCATGATTTTCTAAACTTCTTAGCAAGAAATTATTGTGATCGTACGCTTAAGTGTCAATTATCTTTTCTGCAGATACTCATCAAGCTATATTATACATGCATACATACATATATGTTTATATGTGTGTGTATACATACATACACATTTAGATACATACGTAGGTAAAGTGTTCCTAGTGTGTCTCTTTTGATAATTATTGGCCTAAAATCTCATTATGGATCATTCCTGAATATCCACACAATTCATTATCATTTTCATGTCCTAAAGTGTTTGTGTATAGCCTCACGCTCACTAGTAAAAAGGTGAGAGTGGGCTGTGGAGAGTCCCATGTTCAAGTCCCGGCTACAGCCTTTTAAAAAAGTTTGTATATAGAAAGTCAATTAATATGGGCACTTTTTAATTATTGATCAATGGTGTCTTGTTCTCTTGTTGAAAAAACATTCATTTTGTACCATTTAATGCATGGTTAAAAAGTATAAAAAATGCATCATTTTTTATACACAATTATTTTAGGACATGTAGATCAAAATGAATGGAGTGGATCATCTATAAATATATTCCACAGTGAGATTTTAAGATGACTCCCAAGACAATTTTCTAAGGAGATACACTAGAAATACTTTACCCTACATATAAATACAAATAGAGCATATGGGATATGTGTTGGAGCTCTTTCCTATGTGGGGATCATCCCCATGGATTTTTCATCCACCACTCTTTTAGGATTTTTTTCAATCCACCATTGATGATCCACACCATTCATTATAATTTATATATCCTCAAGGAAGAGTGGATGAAAATTATGGGGTATGGAGATTGTTTGCCCATCCATCAAGTGGCCCAAATTTGTTCAGTTCATAGAAAATTGTTCACTTGCAATCACTTGATGGATGGGCAAACAACCTTCAAAACTCATGATTTTTCATCCACCATTTCTTTAGAATATGTACATTGATGAACAGTGTGGGTCATCGCCATAGATGATTTAAACGTGAGAAAGAGCTACCGCACATATAAATTTATAAGTGCTTAAGCACATATCCCGTGTTCTCATATAAATAATGTATAATATTGGGTATACACTTACACAGACATAAATATAAATAACACAACTCACGCAGCATACAAACTTGGTGGCAAATTTGATAAAGGAAAACAGAGCAAGTAAACGCGAATACTTAGCGTTAATCAATGGAAGAGAAGGGAATTGGTGAAGGACCTATTAGTCAGGTTAGGTGGGTGGTCAACTTCTGTCTGAGGGGTTGATCAGGGGAATTTCAAGGTTTAATTAGCTGGTTTTGGTAAGAAAAAAGTTTTTCAAAAAACTTTCAAGTAGGGTTCCATAATTGCAGCTTCAGTGCTGGAGTGTAACTCGACATCAACAAGATATATATGCTTTTAACTTTTTCTTTCAAGGTAATGGTTTGATGAAAGAGCACATAATGCAACCTTTTTTTAACGAAAGTACAAGGCCCTAAAAGGTTAGTAATGGAGATATTTGGGACGCAATGATTGATAATGTAATGCAACTTTTAAGGGATGCACACTAGCCTGAAAGGTTAGTAATTCCTTCATGCTGCCCTCAAAAAATCCTCCAAAAAATTAAGGGATGCAGGTGAAAGTTTATCAATGGTACATGTAATGTAAATGAGGATTGAATTTCAGTGAAACAACATCCATTATAGTGTTCTAAGTCAAAAAAGAAAAAAGAGAAGGAAAAAAACATAACACAGACAAGGAACTATAAAATCTTTTATACTTTATATGCGGTAGACTCATGATCGCCATCATCCAAGCCTTTCCCTGACAAAACATAGTTGACTATGGAGCAAAAGTCTAAGATGAGAAGACTAAGGGGCTGTTTGGATGCATAGAGAAGTGAGGAAGTGAGAGACCTCATTTCCCACTTCTATTGTCTATCCAAACACCGGAAAAGAAAAATGGGAAACCCCTTTCCTTTTTTCCTTTTCCTTTTACACCTCTCTTTTACACAACAATTTCCCCACTTTTAAAGTGCTACAGTTAATTTTGTGATCATATAAATCTCATTTGTAATAAGTCGTAACTCAAAATAGTTAATTTTGTGATCATGTAAATCTCACTTGCATTTTAATTATAGTCCATTTTTTATAATTAATTTTTATTTTAATATTATTATGCAGTCAACTTTGTGATCAACTTTTCCACTTCCACATTATTATCATCCAAACACCTGAAAAGACATAATACTTTTCAAACCACATTTCCCAACAACATCCAAACACCAGAAAACTTACTAACTAATGCTTAAGTTTCAAATGGAACTATTACTACTTCCTGGCGTCCACCGCAAATCAAACAGCCCCTAAATGAAGCCCTCCCCATTTGGAACATCATCTAAGAGTCTAACCCCACGTGACCAGAATTGGTCCTGAGTTTCTAGCTGAGGTAACTATAAACAAGAAATCAACTATATATTGAACTGCAGCAGTTAGCTGATATGGAGATCTACCTTATGGATGAAAATTTTAACTCATGTAACCAAGAGGAAACCCTCTAAATTCCCTAGGGTGAAAATATTCTAGAAGAGAAGGAAAGATGATGAGGCTTGTTATAAGGAACTGCATGTCACGGAGACAATACAGCGGCCCTAAACTACTCACATGTGCATGTATAAATTCATATATTATGGTGGATAAAAACCGGCTTACCATGGATCAAACCCACCACAAGCGATTTGAGGTGCTCTCCGGATGGTACCTGTCTGAGCACACACAGAAAAGATACTTTTCAGTTTAGGAGCACTGATGTGGTGCTGGCCTAAGACCCTCGGGAGTGAAAATTAGTAGGTGGAACGATAGAAAAGACGGGCAGAGAAAAAATGCCGGTGTAGTAGATGGAGGTAGGACCGCGCAGGATAACTGCGAGTGCATTGGTGTGGTGTTTATGTATGCTTTTAGGATTTGGGAGGCCATTCCCTTCTCCTGAGAGAAGGATCATATATACCTGATATGGATGCTGGCGTAGAGGCACAATTGATGGGCCGCTGTAGCTGCACGATCTACACGCGCTGAATTTGTTGTAACGGCCGTGATCATTGGCGCTGGCTGGTGGGATGCATGTCGAGGAATCTACCGATGTCCAATAACTGTCCGCATTGATAGAGGTAGTCCATGTAATGAATGTGGGAGAGGAAGGTGTTGCATAAATATCGGTGGAGATCATTGACGATCTATTGTTGGAGTTTCAGGTTCGGAGTTGGGACCTTCGGGTCAGGGAAGACCTCAGAGTCGTAAAGATCTCGGAATGGTGGAATGCGGCTTCGAGATGGAAGGATCTTCATGACGGAGGATGACGTCAGGAAGGTTAGATGTGGCGAAGGCTCCGAGATGAATTTTGGGAGTTGTGAATTTCTCAGGGAAGCTCTTGGTAGCTAGAACATATGTCATTATCTTGATAAGGATCGAATTTTGACAGCTACAAATGCCCAATGCTTCACCACTTTTCGGAGTCTACGAAAGAAAAGTCGTGAAAGCGGAGATACTCGGATGGATTATGAATAACTTAAAACTCATTGTGACGCTTGCAGCAGAGAAGTGCGATGAATCTTTTCGGATCAATGTAAATCTTCTAGAATTAATTGTTGGTTGTACAGCTGGCTATCAGTTGTCACATCGGACGACTGAAAGATCGTCTCTTCAAATCCTGACGTCATTGTGATTGAGATTGTAGAGTTTTATGGTTCGACAATGATGATTGATTTACTGTCTTTACTGTTGATCAGAAATGTCGAGATTGTGAGCCGACTTTTCAGGGACTGAAATTTTGAATTGGAGGCAGTTGGGCTTCTCATTGATCTATTAATAGAGAGATATCTATGGGAGAAAATCAGCTTCTCTATCTTCTTCGAAGAATCCTTTGAAACCCTAAATTCTTATTTCCTTGCAGCACCGCCATGTCGTCTTCTCTTCTTTTCATCAAATAGAGGAAGGAGGAGAAAGAGAGGGAGGAAAATGAGGAAATGGTGATTGGGCTCTCTTCTAAGGAGTTTGAAAGGTATGTCGCATTAGTTGCCGTGAAGGGACTGGTACAGCACATTAGTCACCGTGACAGAGTGCCCTGTCGAGGATGACATGTAGGATTCTTACTTCGACTGGATCGAGCAATCTGATTTCCGAGTTGCTTGATCTTAGACGAGCAAGCTTCGACCTCGAGGTTGTCAACCTCTTTTTTGATGGCATGTACGGGAAAAGAGGATAGGGAGTTCATCAGTTAGGTGTGCCGGTGAATTGCTTCTCACCTGGGAGCTCGGAGCTCTTCCTCAGAACACCTTAGAGGGGATGTGATATCATCATCTTCTTGTATGTCTTGCAGGCTTCAATCTGCGGAGAGCTGATGCCTCGCTCTCGCAGGGTTGCTGGGAGTCCTTATTTTGTTGTCTTAGTCAGACATGGAGGCGAGGGCATAGGATTACCTATTCAAGAGCCATGGCGTGGATGGAAGATGAACGACTGCTTCTGGGAGGCATTCTCTAATGTGCAAATCTTTGTTGCTCAGCATTGGAAGCATGTTAATGATGGCAGGACTGAAGCATATGCGCTTGGATCTAATGTATTTTTTTCAAATGTAAACACAGCGATGTAAAAGAATTTATTGTATTACTCATATTAGATGTAATCAAATAAATATAATATAATGGTATTTGAAATGAAAATATTTTGGATGGAAATGAATTTTCGAATGAAAATATTTAATATTTTGACCTTGCTTGGCTTGTTTTTACCCTTAGCATTTGGAATTGATATGATCATGCCTCTTCGGAGTGCTGATCTCTACCTCTGGTATGAGTGGTTGGATATAGACTGATTTAGAAAGTTTGCGCAGTTGTTTCCGACTGGGGAGATCACATCAGCATTACCTGCAAACTTTTGTCCTTGCCTGACTGCTGGCAGGCTAGCCGATGGGGTGCCCGTAGGCGGGTTCGGGTTATCGTCTTCAAGTGGGGGTGGAACCCGTCAGCGGAGCATGTGAACATAATTGGTTTTCGAGTGAGGGAAATTCCAACAGTGGAGTGTGCCTGACTGCCCATAGGCTAGCTGATGCGGTGCCCATAGGCGAGTTTGTATTGCCATCTCTGAGTTGGGGTGGAACCCATCAGTAGAGCGTGTGAATATAGTTGGCCTCCGAATGGGAAAAAATCTCAATAGCAGAGTGTGCCTGACTGCCGACCGGGTGCCCGTAGGCGGGTTCGCATTGCTATCTCCGAGTGAGGGTGGAACCCATCAGCAAAGCGTGTGAACATAGTTGGTCTCCGAGTAGGAAAAATCCCAGCAGTAAAATGTGTCTGACTGCCCTAGGCTAGCTGACGGGATGCCCGTAGGCAGGCTCGCGTTATCGTCTCCGAGTAGGGGTGAAACCCATCAGCGGAGCGTGCAAATATAGTTGATCTCCGAGTGGCGAAAATCCTAACAACGGAGATGGGTTCGCAATCGTCTCTGAGTGGGGAAAAATCCTAGCATTAGAACGGCGAACTTGATAGGAGTGCAATGGTTAGGAGCAAAAAATGTAGTTTTATTAGATTACCAAAATAAAATACATGAAATATAATAGAAATGCATGGAGTATCATGGATGGAGGTACTGCCCTGTCTTTGGAGATGTGTAATCACTCAATCACTTTGTATTGGGTGATCATGTGTTGCAGTTGGGCAGGCGGCGGAGCGCTCGGTTGTCCTGACCCAGAGGTCACTTCAGGGGTGAGGATGTATTCTTTGAAAAATTCTAGCGGACGAGCTCTTCCAGATACCTCCCAAACTTTTTACAGTGGATGATTTTATGCCCGTTACTGTCATGGAAGGAATAGTACTCTTCTGCCTCCAGGGAGCGCGAGGTTATATTGGATTGGTCTTGGATGTTTGACCCACGGTTTGTCCTTGATGACATTGAAGATCTCGTTAATGGGGAGCCTGCACGAGGTGAAGTGCCCTATTGGCTTCAAGGTTTGGAGCGGACTTGGTCAGAGAATTAGGAGCGATTGTCTCTTGTAGGCAGGCTGCCCCCGATTTGGGTGCCTGGCTCTGATAGTAGCTTCATACTGCGGCTTGAACTTTTCTCCTTTGTCGTTGTATTTGGCGGAATGGTTGGCGGAGCTCTTCATAGCTTGCTTCAACTGGATGTAGGGTTAAGCTCGAGATAAGACCTCACTCATCTGAGTAACGCCATGCTTCAACAAATGTTTGTACAAGGGGTGAGAAACTTGTAACCCGTTAATGAATGCGAGTACAGAGATGTCCTCGCCACAGTGAAGAACTTTGGCTAGCTGGCTTTGAAAGTAACCGATGTAAGACTTGCGATTGTTGCCCTATCTTATCTTGACAGTGAGAAGGTGGTGATTATTCTTCTTGGCCTCCCGACAAGAGGTATACTGAGTGAGAAACGCTTCGGTTACCTTCCCTAAGTTGTGGAGAGAATGAGGCAGTAGAGAGTAGAACCAATCTGAGCCGATGCCTTTCAAGCTAGACAAAAAGATTAGGCACAAGAGCGGATCATTGCAGGAGTGGACCACCATCTTATCCCGGAAATGACTGATATGCTGAATCGGGTCACTCGTTTCAGAGTAGTAGTCAAAACTTAGAGTTGTAAACTTCTTCAGGAATTCACACTCCAGAATCTTTTCGGAGAGAGGAGAGTCGGAACTCTGGCGGTGGCTCTGTTTTGGTCCACTACGTAGTTGCAGTTTAGCCTCCTCGATCCATCTTTGGATCAACTCAACGAGGGCTCGGATGTCGTGAGATTCTTCAATTTTTCTCCGAGTCTGGTAATAATATTCTTTCATTTGGAGACAAAGCGAATCGACTTCGTTGTCGGAGTAATATTCGTGGGGGGGACCCATTGATCTGGGTCGCCTCGAATTTGTGATGAGCCCATCAGTCTGAGCCTCTCTGATTCCAGGATCGCTTTCCAGTTGTATTTGCTCATTGGCTCTCTGGAGGGTAGCGATTTGTGCTTGGACCTGGTCGTTGAGCTGCTTCAGCGCCTCCTGCTTATGGGCGGCTCTCTCGCGGTCGAGGGTCCCTTGCTCCTGGTCACGATCTGACCGGGCTAGCTGCTCTTTTATTTGTTCTCTAATGTCAACAAGCATCTAAAGAATCTAACTTTTGAATATATCGGAGGCTGGCAGCTGCCTCCTGAAGTGAGGAGGATCCAGTGTCCTTGGTAGTATGTTGTTGGTCGTCAGCAGACGGGGGGGCCGTGCCCCTGACGACACTATTGGCCTTGCCCTTTGATGGAACGCCGTTGTGGATGATGATTTGCATTCTCAAGGCCATCAGCACTAGGGAGAGGCTTTTGTGGAAGGTTTTGAGTTGGATGGAAAGGGAATCTTGAGTATGAATTCAGCTCTCAACGAAAGCACCAGTTTGTGGTGGATAAACACCAGCTTGCCATGGATCGAACCCATCACAAGTGATTTGAGATGCTCATCGGATGGTATATGTGTAAGCGCACATGAGAAAAAACACTTTTCAGGTTAGGAGTATCGGTATGGTGTCAACTTATGATCCTTGTATATGAGAATCAGTAGGTGAAATGGTAGGAAGAACCAACAGAGAAAAACTGCCAGTATAGTAGATGGAGATAGGACCGTGCAGAGGATAACTATGGGTGTATTGGTGTGGTGTGTGCGCTTTTAGGATTAGAGAGGCCATCCTTTTCTCCTAGAAGAAGAAGGATCATATATACCTGACATGGATGCCGGCGTAGGGCGGAATTGAAAGGTCGTTGTAATTGTATGATTTACACGTGCTAAATTTGTTGTCATGGTCGTGATCATTGACGTCGGTTGGTGAGATTGCATGCCGAGGAATCTGTTATTATCCATAACTGTCCGCATTGATAGAGGCGCTACACGTTATGAACGTGGGGGAGGAAGGTGTTGAATAAATATCGACAGAGACTATGGACGACTATTGTTGGAGCTTCAAGTTCATAGTTGGGACCTTTGGGTCGGGAAAGATCTCATAGGGGTAAAGATCTTGGAATGGTGGAATGCGACTTTGGGATGGAAGGATCTTCGGGACAAAGGATGACTCCGAGAAGGTTGGATGTGGAGGCTCCGGGACGGATTCTGAGAGTTGTGAATTTATCAGGGGAAGCTCTTGGTCGCTAGGACACGCGTCATCATCTTGATGAGGGTCAAAGTTTTTGACCACCACATATATGACGAATGGGTCAAATTCTGAACAGTCCTCATTGTTCATGTACAGCACACAAAAGCAAGATTGTCTATGAAGCACTCTCTGAAAACAATGCTCAACCTTTTTGAATATCCTTCCAGAACTGCCATTAGGATACATTCAATAGTCGTCATATTCCCTGATAAGAAAAAAGAGGTGGTATAAGATTAAAAAAAAACTTTGCCTATATAAACTATGGAATATGGGCAGGTGAATAATCCAAAAAAGAAAAGCTGATAGAGATGCTCAGGATGCAGGATACCAAGAAGAGGTACACATTGTAAATGACAATTTGGAGAGTAATAGGTGACAAGAGAAGTCAACAAACAATATAACATTGTCTTAGGAACAAAGAAGTGCACAAGTACAATCTAATCATGGCTTGCTTCAAATTGCAATACCAAAATCTAGAATTGTTGAAATTATAGGTCTACTTATAGATTGCCTGACAATGCAAGTAGACCAAAACACAAAGTTTTATGAAGTAGACTAATAGCAAAGCAGGCAAGCTGATGAAGAAAACAAATAACAAGGAGAAATGTGCCAAGAGAAGATGTACAAATGAGAAGAGATAAGCTAACAATTGGGAGAAAATCAACTTCAGTCTGCAAGCAAACCAAGATGGCAGATGAAGTTTTCAGGTGCGTGATGTAAGAAAAGGAAAAGAAAGACAGCAGAGAAAAGGATGGTGAGGCCAGTCCAAAGTAATAATGACGGTGAAACAGACTTTCAAAGGCTGAACTAAGGCAGATTGTGAAATTCTGATTCCATCAATTTCACCTAACGATTGGATTGGACAATAACAGAAAGATGAGAACAATGAATCATTAGGATGGAATCATATACAGCAAATAGGGACCCTTTAGGTGGACAAGACCAGAAGACTCATAATAATAAGTTTAATCAAGAAGCAAGCATTGCATAAAGGGTACACCTAATGACACGTAGGGGCAATTAGAGAGAATGTATACTCTAATTCCAAATGACACAAGGAATGGCTAGTATAGTGGGTTGAACTAAGGTTGTGGATAGCAGAAGACTTGATAATTATGCAATCTTTGCACAGACAATGCAACCTTGAAACCAAATGTATAAAGGACAAAGGTGGGGACAGTAAATTAATGATGCCAAAGAATAACAATGAGGTTGCATCTAAATTCCCAAGAGAGTCATACTACACAAATGACTATGACCCATTAGGATGGGTAAAATGGGCAAGGACAATACTGGGACTGACTACACCCTAATGGTAGGTCTTCAAGACTATGAATGTCAGAAGGCCGGGACTAATGTTGGACCAAGTGCAAGTCAAAGAACTATTGATGTAAATTAACTAAGGCTGGCTCTTGGACAGAGTACATAAGTTTTGGAAACTTGAATATGGTTTTGCTTAATACAATTCAGATGATTAGGGTTTTCAATAAATGGTGGTGACAGCCATTGTTTTCCAACGCTCTAACCTGAGATCTAGGTCTCCATTTTGTTTTATAATGTATGGTCTTGGGTGCCTTGAGGAGATGTATTCCAAATATCTAATGTGCATCAGTTTTAGGAAAGTTATCATGGCCAGAAGGAGCTGTAACACAAGTAGGGACCTGAATACGTTTTTTTAATAGTTTTCTTCAGTAATAAATTTGCTAAACTTTTTAGTTACATTCTGGATCCTGATAAAAATCTATCTTCTAGAAGACTAGAATCCATCTAAATTCTGGAGTTAGCTTGCTAAATATAGATAGACTGACCTCCATACCAATAACCCATTACTGCACTTTCTCTTCAACATACATGACACTCCGAGAGAGCTTACAAGAAATTTATGTATAACAAGCATAAAATCTTTGTGAGTCCTAATTTTCCTCTTATATCCTTATTAATTATGATCCATGTCCTATCTTTGCCAAGCAAATGTTGCCTGGCTTGCAATAGTGCAACTGTAGCATCCAAGAGACTTAGCCTGCCTAGGGTGCACCCAAGCACTTGCCATGGTAATGGATGCAATGCATAGAATGTGGGAATTGCTAAAGGTAGCTAAAGCTCAACATAAAGCCCTTCCATTAGCTCTTTTTTGACAGAACATTCTTTAGCAATTAGCATGAACAAAAAATTTAATTGATAACCCATCACATGGAGAAGGTAACTACAGATGCACCAAAAGTTTCGGATATACGTAATGCAGCTTACGAGTAGGGAACACAGAAAATAAGATTGATTAATACATTAATATAAAACTATCCAAGTGAATGTTTAATGTTTCTAAAGTTTTCATATCAGCAAATTCATTATCCACAACCAGAAATTTTGGCAAATCAAAACTTTTTTGAAAATTTTAACGTCTTGATAGTAGTATAATAGGAAGCATGTTCCAAAATCTTCATAAAAACCCGTGGCAATCACAAAATTGGGGCATGCCAAGTCTATCCAAAACTATCAAAGAATATGATAACAATAACAATAATAATAAATAAAACTAATAATAATAATAATAAAGATTCTGAGTAACACTAGAAAAAAGTGTGATTTCCGTTAACAAATTGATCTGATGCTTGCCATACAAGAAGCGTATGAATTAAGCAAGCTTCAATTCTGTGCTGTCTATATTGCAGACAACATCAAGAAGCTAATAGAAAGAACACTTTTTATTTTGTGGAACTCACATTTGCTCTCTACAAGAAATTAACAATTTGCGGTAGATGCACATGACAATTTTTGCATAGCCAAATTGCTCAGTTCTCAATTCCTTGTAGCACCTTTGCTCCAGATAACTTGTAATCTGCTAATAAATATATAGTTGTTAGCCAACAGGATAATCTAGAGAAAATTGATTAACAACATAATCTGAATAAAATTAGTGAAAAAAAGATAAAACTGGGAAATTGTTGACAACAGATTGATGTTGTAATTACATTGGAGTTCAGTAACACTTGTCCTAAATCTAACTGGTATATTTTTTAGTGCTTAGTAATGTTGGCTCCTACTTTTGTTCAAGTCCAACCAATTCATAGAACACTCGGGATATACTAACTACTAGATCAACCAGCCAATTAGTTTCTTATTCTTATTTATTTAGATGAGTCTGAAATTCCTTGTTTAATGTTTTAAAGATCACCTATTAGCTTGTTTTAGCTGTCACTATTGACATTTTAAAATATTCTACAAGAATATAAAGATACACCCATGCGGTTCTCTTTGGAAATACAAGGTGCCTCTCAGAGTTAAAATCCATGTGGCTTGTTTCAGAAGGGACGATACTCACCAAGATAGACTTCTAATGAGGGGTACACAGAGGCCCTCAGTGCATTGTCTGTAACTATAGTTCCAAACCTGAACATCATCTTTTCCTCAAATGCCCATACATCTCTTCTATATTGAACATTTTTACATACAAAATGGGTAAACTCACTATGGAGGTATCTGCAGATAAATCTCTATGACCTTTTCTTTCTCGTTACTTTCCCCTAGGGCTGAAGGATTAACTTTCCATCCGAAGGGGGGCATGTACCCCCGCACATGGCCCCCTTAATCTAGCCAGGTAACTCCCCTTAGTCGAAGTCTCAATTAACATCTCTACTCTAAGTAATCATTCATTAATCTTATTAATTAAAACCCTCTTCTACTTCACACCACCTTCACCACTAGCACAATCATAATCTCTTTCTACACCACCATAACCGCTACCAACACCACCACCGCTAATATTATATCGAATCCTAAACTCCTCTCCTCCTCCTCCTCCTTCCCATCACTATTATTACGACCACCAATCTAACCCAAAATCCTAATGCAACTTCTACCTCAAAAACCCAACCCAATTTCTAACTTCACCAACTCATCCTCCTTCCCCTTCCCCTTCCCCTTCCCCTCACCATCACCACCAGACCTAAAAGCTTAACCTAAACCCTAAAGTTAACATCATCTCCTCTATCATCACCATCCCCCCCTCCCATCACCATCGTCATGACCACCTCCCTTCCTCTTTCTTCATTAGCATTGCCACCTTCACCATCATAACCATCACTTCTACTCCACCCCCATATTTCTTTATGTTTATTTAGGGATCACGTTTGTAAGATAACTAATTAAGGGAGAGACTTGTTTAAAAAAGGTAATTAGTTAAAGTATTTATGGATAACCATGTTCAATTAGGAAATTCTAATCCACAGGAGCACATAATTAGCAGCTTAAAGCGATCCTAAACCCCATTACGTGGGAATTAAACTGATGAAAAATCTTTCGCAAGGGGGTTTATCTGCAAACAACATTATGGCACATGGGGTTGTTGACGACTTCCCCATTCAGATTTGGAATCAAGCATCCCCCTTTTTCTCAAATCCTTGGGAATCTTGTAGAAGGAAACCTAAAAGAAATTGTAATCATGTAATGCATCAATAATGTCTCTTACCTGGATCACTTGGAAGGAAAAGTATGGCAGGATTCTTTCCTAATAAGTTTACATTATCACTTTACAATCAGTGTCTTATTTCACATTATATGAACAGGTTCATCTTTGATGGATTTTGTGATACAAAACAATTGGTGTCCAACCACACATAAGCTCAAGCAAGCATGCACATAAAGTGGTCACTAGCATGGTGTTAACTTCTCTTGCTTCTTGAGGTCAGCCTATGGCTGGTATCGATGTCATTTTACCTTTAATTGAATCTTATCTAGCTAGAAGTCACCTTGACCCTATCCTTTCTTTCACAAAGAAACAGCATCACAAAACAGCGCCTTGAATGATTGTATACGAACACTAGTAAAAAGAATTTTAAGTACCATATTTTAGTGCATCAAATATCCATTGAAGATCTAAAGTGCTCCATGCTTTGCATGATAGCCACCTTTTATAGTTACCAAGTAAGGTAATGAATTTCATTGTACTAAGAGAAGCTTAAAGGAAAGAATTAACAAACTAGCATAGCTCTCATGACATCTTTCATCTCTCACCATATCTGAAGAAGTCACTTTACTAATTAGAACCACATTTCAAAGAGATTTCAGGGAAAATAGGATGCTAGACAATTCGGTTCCTGAAAGAAACATGTGCATTGAGAAAACCGAAGAAAACGCACTACGACTAGCAGTAGCTTCTGCACTATAAATAACTGTCCAAATATAAAGTTCCTCCTGGTAATTGCAGATAAAAAAAATTGGATGTTACCTTTGGGATACGCAATGGGTTTTTAGAAGCATATTCACACAATTTGCTGATCTTTCTATGATCTGGTTCTTCATCCTGCAAGTTAAACAACTATGTCCAGATCAGTTTTTATGTTCCAGGCCTAAAGGACAACAAAATTATATTAAATCTTGTATCATAACCTTTAACATTTAGGTTTGGAAATCAAAATTTAGAATCACTAGCTGTCACTTTCCTCTCTTCACAATATAACACTAAAAACCAAACAAGGTGACAACTACCAGACTTTTCAATAAAGATCTGACCGTGATGTCAGAGAAAGACATCAGAGCTAAAAGGGAAAACCAGAGAAATTAAATTAATAATTAAAAGGGGTGTGCCAAGGGGAGCTAATATATCATTCTAGACTTGTGCACCTGTGCAAATAAGCACATCTGTGTAGATGCATATGGATAATTATACCTAGGAATAGAAACACAAGTTGAAGAGCACACTATCAGATAATAGGTACACCATACACCTTTATTATCCTATTGAGAAGTTGAAATGCAAGCTAAATGGCCCACCTCTAGGACGTCAATATAATTGTGTATTTGTGATTCTCTGTTTACCAACGTGATATAGACAGGGTTTATAGCATAGGTGAATGTAACATAAACATTTCATAACAGTCATGAGATGCCACTTTCTTTAAATCTCAAACAGAACCCACTCATTCTAACTACGAGTAAAGATCCAGCTCGGTAATTCTAGCTCGTGGTAAGATTCATATCAACCAATGCCCGTTGAAGCATTGCTCGTGTCATTCATTTGACGACCGATCCATCAGTATTACGCCTTGATTAACGTAATTCTAAGAATAAAACCTATTTCACTATCGATTTTGAATGTGTCTTTATCATTGAAATGCAAGAAGGAAACAACTAATGACCAAAAAAATTGCATGTCAAATGCACACACACACGATAACACAAAACAGAGCACAAAATTTGAAAAGAAAAGCTAAACCTGCGTTGGGGGGAAAATATCGGATAGAATCTTCTTGTACCGCTTCACTGGATGCCTAGACCTCGTTCGTAGTGAAGGGCAAAAGAAACACAAGCTCTCGCAAACCGGAAAAATAGTCCTCGACACAGCCCCCATCTTTATTCAATCGAAAAGGAGCTATCTTTCCTCTTTTCTCACGACCAAGCAAAATGATTCCTTTCTTGTTTGCCACAATTCGTGCCAATGGGAAATCTGCATTGCAAAGGGAATCAGTTAATTATATTTATATGAATCAACAAAATGCATCATATGATAACCTCTTGTGTTGCGTTAATTACTAGAATGTAGAACAGAATCGTCTAGTTAATTGATTTCGAAGAATTAGACGGTTAAGGGATCAAATTGCATGGGAGAGAGGAATTTGATTTGCAGAAATTTGAAAAATTTTACCTGTAAATTTTGGGATAAAGGAGAGGGTGGAAATCCCTTGAATGCTATGCAGAAAAGCACGAGCCTGGAATCTCCGACATCCTCCAACACGAAATGGGCGTTGAGTTTTTTTGGAAAAAAAATCATCTCGTTTTCTCATTTGTTTTTGTTTGGAAAGGAGACCGCCCATTGCGGGAAAACAAAAAATTAACCTAAAAATAACAGATGTCGCCCCTCCCTCCTCTTTTTTATTTACGCGAGGGAATGCATCCAGGCGTTAATCTAAGGGCATTTTTTTTTATTTAATTTCAAAAAAGATCTTTTTGAAATTTAATCGTAAGAATCGACCTCTGATGGGTCCTGTAGGCGAGCGGTTTCGCCTCCTTGCATGACATTGGACGACATGAAAGTAGCAATTATTTGATCATAATTTATCAAATTCGAACATAAGTTAGTATGTAAATTGTTAGATTTGACGGACACGAACCTAAAATTAATCGATTTAATCAATCAAATCACAAATCGGCACGCAAAAAATAATAGAGCAGTAAAACAAGGGACACAAAAGAAAAAAAATCTCAAAAGCCATCCAAAAAATCATAAAACCACATTATGAATCGGCTAAAGGTGGAGGGCGCTCGCTCTGTCGACCGTCGCCCGCCCATCCACTGGCGATGACAGCCCGTAGCCACTCCACCATGTGCATCGCTGGCACGCTCTGTTTCTCAAAATACGTAAAAACAGAGTCATGACGAGAGTCGCGACGCATATACGTAAGGAAAATACCACACTTATACACGTTAAGTCTAAAGTAACCTAAACAAATTATAAATCTAAATCATAATTAACGATCACTGCAATAATACATATAGTGACTACACATGATCTCAGATGAAATAAGGAATGGAATAGAAGAATCAAAGAATAATTGCAGGAATAAAGAAAGGAAAGAATACCAGAATTAAAAGAGAGGAACTCTAGCTCCTCGTGAGCGCACGATCACACGAACACCTGAACAATATAAGAAAATGCCCAATACCCTGAACGTGCGAATCCATGGTCGTCAGAAAGCGACCTAATGAGTATGTGCGTAAAGAGAAAAGTGCTCGTGTATAACATCATCATAAGTAACGAAAACATGATAATTGAAATGAAGAATAATAAGATAATTAAGAACAAGTTATGAACGATACATAACTGATCTTATGACAAAAGGAAACAACTAATGTCAAGATGTGTAACCTAGCATATATCATTAGTCTGGTATATAAATATGGTCATGTGTACAAACATATGTCTATCATAGCTTATCTATATGTACAATCAGGTGATTATGGTCAGTCATAATACATTATAACCGTTCATTATCATTTATTATGTTAGCGAACACCAATTGCCACCTGTAACAGAGGCACCCAATACTAAGCCTACTACACATGTCAATTAGGATCTTAAGTTATCGAAACTGATTGGTTGGAGACATTATCCATACTTTAGGTGGGTTCCATACTTACCAGAACCACGACCTCAGTTTTCTGACGTTGAACCAGACTGTACCGCTAGGTACTCAGTAACATTAACAGTAATCTCACTATGAAAACAGTGGAACAATAACTATAGAGATGGGATGTCAGTCATCCCCCAGAAAACCTTGCAGTGGAACCCTCAGTCGGTTGCGCAACCTGTGTCCTAGGTCCACCCAAAATACAGACGCTGTCTCCTCCATCAATTTTTCCAATCCCGGCGTAAGTTGTCCATTTATATTATTATTTATTCAATTCAGTTAAATTAGTCAATGTCCATGTTATCTAGAATACTGGGACGATATGGTGACAGTAACAATACAGTACAGTAACAGTAATCGTATACACGGTGAACAGTAATAAGAACAATGAACAGTAACAGTAACCGTGCATACGATGAATAGAGTTGTACCGAGCGTTACGCTCTAACGATACTTTCTCAGTAACTTTCAGTAACATGAACAGTATGTTTATCAGATAGGTATCATACATAATCAGTGAGGTTACTTAAGTGGTATCATTATATTATGATATTTATTCAGAATTGGCAATATAATCTTCTGGGATTTATTCTTTATGCATTTAATATGTGATCATGAATAATAATTGGCATGCATGAACATTAATGAAACATGAACATTATTTAAACATAAAATAACATTAATTTGGAACAAGTTAAAAGCATCGACGTGAAATAATACCAAAAACTCAATAAATAAATAAAGAACACTCACCTGATATTATCACGAGTCCGATAACCAATTCGAAGAATCTACATTAAATACATATGAATTTTATATAAGATATCGAACTTACATTTATTGAATTTTACAAAAGATATTTTACTTGATATTATTCAGTATTTTAAATTAAATACGGATAGTCCAGATCTTAAAACAAAGTTGTAGGATGATACATTGAGTTTATAATATTATTTATATTTTATTTACTGATTTTTGTGAGGTTTAAATGATTAAAAACATACAATTTCATTAACGGGTCTGAATGTAGAAGTAGCTGAGTGTCAACTTTGAAGGCAGTGATTCAGTCCAATATGATTTGCAATTAATCCCAAAATTTTTTAGTAGATGCTAGGGGTTATCTAAATGTTTATCCCTATATTTATTTATTTTTTTAATTTTTATCTAGCCAAAAACAATTATTTTTCAATAAGTTAACAGGTCTGTTTTTGTATTTGGGTCGAGTTAAAATGAATTAGAACCCAAAATTTGTGGGCTGTACTGCAATTGGGCTTCTGAATATTGGGCTGCAGAATTAATTTGTATTTTTTTTCTTTCCTTTTCTGTTTTCTGGCTTGACCCAATAAGCCAGGCCCAGTTTCCTTTTTCATTCTTTTTCCTTTTATTTATTTCTTTTCTTTTGGGCTGGGTCAATGACGACTCAGTTTCCTTTTCCTTTTTCTTTTTTTTTTTGGGTTGGGCCAGTGGCGGCCCAGCCTTCTTTTACTTTCTTTCTTTTTTTTTTTTGTAATGGACTTGGCCCAGTGGCAGCTCAGGCCACTGGGCCTGGTCAATTCGGGTGTGGGTCTGCACCCGGGTCGAACCCGGGCAGCACAGACTCGGGCCGAGTCTGTGCAGCCGCTACTGCTCTCGGCCTTGATCGAGAGCAGGTTATTTTTTTATTTTTTTATTTTTAGTTTACAATTAAATTTCTTCTTCTTCTTCTTTTTTCTTAACTAGGGTAATAATATGTTACTTTATAGGTTTATTTAAACAAAGGCGATGTTTTTAATGAAAAAGATTTATGGGAAGATGAATCTAAGCTTGGTAATTTCATTTTAATTAGAATTTTTAATCCATACAAATTCATTCTATTTATATTATTGGATGAATTTTTAGTTTCATAAAAGATGGGACTTTAAATCATGATATGTTATTAAACTTTAATTCATATAAATTTAGATATTATGGGAGATCTAGGTTTCATAACAAGAATATAATTTTTAAATCATGATATTTCAATTAAATATTTTAATTATAACAATTGAATTTTTACTTACTTGGATTGATGATTCCTTAGCCTGCTCCTCACGATCAATTCCAAGAAGAGGTGGAGGGAGGAGGAAGAAGAATGTTGGGTTTGAATTTTTCTGACTGTCGTTCTTTCTTTTTTTCTTAGAAGTAGGAGATGGTTACGTTAGAATTATGTTAATAAAAGATGAAAAGATTCTAAGGTACGTAGATTTCAACAGAAGAGATAGGTAGTTAAGATAAAAAAAAAATCCCTAAAGATCATCTTTCAGTTGAAAATTTGAAATTTAAATTTAGGATTTAGTACAAAGGAACAGAGTTTAAAACTTAGCATAAATAAATACACACACATATATGTTTTATTTCTTTTTATTTTATTTTATTTTATTTTATTTTAGGTATTACAAAACAAGAGTATTACAACCACGCTCTGCCTTTCAACTCCTCTGCACCCATTGCATCCTCCACACCCACCTCCCTTATTTCTGCTCCTTGTGCTTCTCTCTCTTCACCACCAGTAGTCGTCGCCATCAGCTACGTCTCGTGTCGGCCCCGCGCCCACTCCTTATGCTTCCCCAACAGCAAACAACGCATGGAGTTCCGTGACCTCTGCTCCAACTGTTGCAATCCCAACAGATTCTTCAACTTGTTGTTGCTGCCTGGCGACAGCCACGTCAGCGACCAAGTCGAGGCGACTTCACTTGCTGTGTTCTTGACTGCTTGTAAAATCTCTGTTTTTTCGATTTGTCGGGCTTTTGAATGCGGCCATGGAAGAGAGCCGAGAAAAAGGTCCAGGAAGCAGCCATTGCAAGAAAGCTCGTCTTAGAGATGCTCGGAGCACCAGCGGAAGTCTTGATGGTGGGGCCCACGCAGGGAAAATGCAACCTCAATAGAGTCGACACCGAGATCCCAACAGCAATAGGAGATGAAGAGAGTGAGAGTGATTAGGGCAAGGAGACTGATGTAGCCGAGGACGAGGAGATGGAAAACTAAGTTGTTGAGATTGCAGTCAACATCAAGAGGAAGAGAAGGTTGAGGTGATGCTAGCGGCGACAATTGGAAGGAGAAGGTGGCTGCGTTGGCCAAGAGTTACAAGACGGTTGCGTCTATGCCTGCATCGCGAGTGGTGTCTGAATCAAAGAAGTCTCGGACAATCGCTGAAGTCGTTCAATATCGGGTTCGGGTTTCACAAACTCGGACCTAAAATGGAGAGAAAGAAAAATTATTCTCATGTTCATGTTCTACAAAAATCGGACCAAAAAAGAGTAATTTTATGTTAGAATTCGTCAAACCCGAACCTAAAATTATCTTCCATTTACGCTCTAGCATGTGTCTGAGTTCACCAAATTCGGACTAACAAAATGTCTACCTCGCTCTGCCAAGCACAACATAAACAAGGCAAAATCAATCGCCTATGTGCTCTGTCAAAAGTCGATTCTTATAATTAAATTTCAAAGAAGTCTGAAGTTAAATTCAAAAGGGGGTTTTAAAAAAAAAAATTGTCCTTAATCTAACAAACAACTTGCATGAAAGCCCTTTAAAATGTTAAATTTACAAAAGCGGTTTTTTTTTTTTTTTTGGTTGTTTTCTTTCCCAAGGCCCATGGTAATAGAAAGGGGAAGAAGGGCACGCAATGAAGTTAGGGGAACGAGGCATATAATTTTCAATGTACTCCTTCAGAGTTTAAAGGAATGAGAGTGCTCATAAATATGACACGGACTGCAAATGTTTTCGATATTTTCTATAATAAGCGCTCGAGGTTGAGAGCCATACATTTAAGGACAATAGAACTAGTGAAAAAATTAAAAATTTACTTGTAATGTTAAAACAAGAGCTTATAAACAATCATAATTTAGGGGAGGAAAGAGATAATGCTTGAAAGTTTATATTTATATATTTACAATCTATATTTACAATTAATTTATAATATTCCTTTGTGTTTCTTTTTCTCCTCAGACGGTTCTATTAGGGATTTTAAAAAAAGATATGTATTTTAAATTTCTATTAAAAACTATTGTAATTCATTCAAATACTGAAATTTATACTTCAATGAGTCAATATATCGGAATTTGAAATAGTTACCTAAAGTCTGTAAGTAATTTTAAAGTAGATAAAACAAAAAAGAAGAAAAAGTTGTGTGTTGAAATTTAAATTAAACTCACATCATGAACTACACAAACATAACTTTAACACTTGTGAATTATTGTAAATATTTGTATTAATGGTAATTTTCACTATTATTTCTACATGTCAATTTACATTGCAATGGTTTTGGATATTATTCAACTAAAATTTCACAAAGAGATCATTGGGAAATATGAAGAATTAAATGTGAATCTTTGAGTTGAATTACGGCGAGATCCGTTGATAGAATTAATTGGATAATGGTTGGAGTGTGTCCTCCTTCCATTGGAGATGAACGTGATATATTCGCATGTTCAATTCTGACTTCGAATGAATGAGATATTCAAGTCTAAAGTTTGTTTAAAGCCAAAAGGGCACTAAAAGTCACTAAAAGCATTTAGTCTCACATTAGTCTTAGGATGGAAGTTTGAATTGTTTAAATAGAGAAAAATGGGAACAAAGGTGTGTCCTTTTCTCAATTCTTTCATAGAATTGTTGTACTGGTTAACTATGGTCTTCTGTTTGAAACGAACCGTTGTAACGGTTTTTCTGTCTGAAACGAACCGTTGCAACGGTTCAGACCGAACCTTGCAACCGTTCGGACGGATTCGCCCCTCCCGGAGCGCTATAAATAGCGCTCCTTTTCTCAATTCTTTAATAGAATTGTTGTACTAGTTAACTACGGTCTTCTGTCTGAAATAAATCGTTGCAACGGTTCAGACCGAACCGTTGTAACCGTTCGGACGGATTTGCCCCTCCCGGAGCGCTATAAATAGCGCTCCTTTTCTCAATTCTTTAATAGAATTGTTGTACTGGTTAACTACGGTCTTCTGTCTGAATTGAACCATTGCAACGGTTCAGACCGAACCGTTGCAACCGTTCGAACGGATTTGCCCCTCCCGAAGCGCTATAAATACTGCTCCTTTTCTCAATTCTTTAATAGAATTGTTGTACTGGTTAACTACGGGTCTTCTGTCTGAAACGAACCGTTGCAACGGTCCAGACCGTTCGGACGGATTTGCCCCTCCCGGAGCGCTATAAATAACGCTCTTTTTCTCAATTCTTTAATCGAATTATTGTACTGGTTAACTACGGTCTTCTGCCTGAAACGAACCGTAGCAACGGTTCAGACCGAGACCGAACCGTTTCAATGGTTCAGACCGAACCATTGCAACCGTTCGGACAGACATGCCCCTCCTGGAGCGCTATGTATAGCGCTCATTTTCTCAATTCTTTAATAGAATTGTTGTACTAGTTAACTACGGTCTTCTGTCTGAAACGAATCGTTGCAACGGTTCAGACCGAACCGTTGCAACCGTTCGAACGGATTTGCTCCTCTCGGAGTGCCATAAATAGCACTCATTTTCTCAATTCTTTAATAGAATTGTTGTACTGGTTAACTACGGAAGCAGTTAGAAGTCTGAAGATGTACTCGAATCCACGAGCATAACACTCAAATCCACGAGCGAAGATAGCAACTCAATTTCATAAGCAATTTAAGAGAAAACTCAATTATTAACCAAAAGCTAATACCAAAACAAAAGATACAACGACCTTTATAGTCTTACAAGAAGAATACTACTCTTTCTAGGAAACTATTATCATTCCTAAAAGAAGACGAAAAGAATTAAAAGAGTCCTAATCCATTTAGAAAAACTAATTTTAATCCTAAGAGAATAAAATAAAAATAAACTAAAAGAATTTCTTTAGGTTTCTTAATTAAAGAAGTCTTCAGAAATCCTTATCCCTTCAGGAATTCAACTGGAAGCCAATCTGAAAATCCTGTTATTTATTGCCCTGCTCTCCTATATCAGTCCCCCCCTCAAAAGAACTTGCCCTCGAGTTTCAATCGAACCATGAACGATGTCATCTTTAGCAAACTTTGCCTGAGAAAAAGTGTGATCCTGAAATCTTGATCTGCCTCGAAGAGCTTTCAAAATGCAATTGACGATAGAACTTGGCACACCGTATAGAACACCTATAGTCGTGTTACATAGAATAAAGGGCATCACTTTACAAAATCTAAATCTTTTCTATTTGTAACTCGACAAGTCGTACATCTCTTTATAACTATAGGTCAATGATGGATCATGTTTTCGTCGTGTACATGTGCCAATAGTGGGTGACATGAACTTGAAAAATTGAAAGCTTACATTTCGAGCACTCTCCTTCTGCATGAAAGAATCTTCGAAATCATAAAAAATAGGTGCATTATATTGCTAAAGTGATTTATGCTCTCCCACATGTTCCAACTTCATCTCCTCAAAAATTTCAGTGGAGTAAACAACCTCTTTCTTCAGAACTTTACTTTCCTTGATATTCATCCGGTAGTGTGAAATATTCGGTAGACTGGCTCTAAAAATAATATCTATATGATAGTTATATTTTCTGTTTTGACCCATCTTTGAGTAGCAAGAGAATGCTCTCTTTTCCTTTTTTTTTTTTTTTTAAATTTACTAGGCAGTGGTCTGAGACTCTCAACAACTCACTTTCAGTTAGGCTTCAGCGGTAGGAAACTTGACGGTTAATTTTTTGGTTTTGAAAAATCTCTCTTTTCTTTTTAACCACCTAGCAAAGCTTCAGCACAGCTTATTCATTTGAAAATCCTTTTTCCTTTCCATAGAAGAGAATAAATCTTAGGAACTTCGATACTATCTTGCAGTTGTTGCATGTTGATGTCCGCCAGATATGTTGTGGAGCAAGCCCCCAGCATTTGTATCCAGGTAGACTTGCTCTCGAAGAAATATTTGGGGATTTTGAAATTTCAGACTGAGCATTATGTGCTACACATATCACGGAAATTACCAAGTAATACATGAAAAATCATGAAGCTGTTTTACTCAAACAAGACATCAAAAGTTCAGACTTCAGAAGAACAAAAAGAAATCCAAGTTTTCTTTTTCCCGATCTTGCAATAGGGCTTCACATAATATAGAACAGCTCAATCTCAACCCATACAGGAAAAATTCATTTGTTGATGATGGTGATGTGGTCTATCGGTCAGTGATGTTTTTTAACTTGACATCGTCCTCCATATATTCTTGCACATTAGCTGTGCAAGTGGTGTTTAATGATCTGATCATCAAACTAGATCGGCAAAGCAGCACACTACGACAAGAACAATCACCACAAGGGAAATCACACATAAGAGACAGAGATTTGCTAGTTATCAAATTGTCAGAGATCGCCATCGCTATAGTCCGGGTAGGTCACACACTTGAAGACTTTGCACTTTGAACACAAAACATATCCTACCTGCAGAGAAGAAAGATTTACAAAAATAACGTCTACTTTCAGATAATTTAGCGTGAAAGAGGAACTTTTCAGCGCATTCTAACTATGAACTCTGAAGCCTGAAAGCATATTTTAGGGGGACTTACAGCTTTACAACCAGGGCAACGGCGATATATCCGGTTGTTATCAGCCTTCACATTGGTTTTCTGCCCCTTGCAGAAGTCGCAAAGCAGCCATCCTCTGCCATTACAAGGTTCACACATGATCCCTGCACCCTGACCAAAAATGGATGAACAGAAGTTAGATGATATCTGATAATGTTAAGGCAGTGATTGGAAGCATGATGGAACTTGGAGCAGAGATTATGCACAAAGTAAATTGATAACTGGATTGACCAGCTGACTCAATATCAAGCTTCAAAAATAAAAAATAAAAAATAAATCAAACTATTACATGAGCAGAGACCTGGTCCCTCTCATGGTCTCATCTCATTCGAAGACTGACGTGACTGAAGTTGAATCTTCAGCAACCACTTCATTTCACGCCAAGGTTTCAAACAATATTGATCTAACACTCGGTCCTGTAAACTGAACAAAATCTAATATTGACTCATTATATATAGAAAAGATAAATAAGTAGAGTTATTAACCTTTTCCTCCCAAACTATGCATTATGAGTTTAAATGTCACAAGAATCCTCTACAGTTGCAATTCTATTTGATTATAATTCAATTTGTGACATATCAAACTAGCTACAAACATTTGCTTCAGGTACCTTAAAACATTACACAAAATAAATAAACCGTAATAGGTTTTAGACAAGATGTGCGAATCAACCAAGATCAAAAGAATGATTTATTCTGAAAGACAAAGAAGCTAAATCGCAAATGAACCAGCAAAAAATGGTCCTTCCCCATAATAAACAACACCATGCAACATCTGTATTGATTATATATAGCCCCACTAATAGCCCGAAAAGGGCACAAAATCTAGGAACATATATCTGTTTTCTTTCCTTTTTTAAATTTATCCTCAGTTCATTTCACGTGCATTTAGTCAGGTACATTATTACGCGAAATTCTTCCATTCTTAGATAAATGAGCTAGAAACTACTACTAGGATGGAAACTGAAGCCGACTCGCGATCGATTAAAATCATAGTTTCAATTTAACTGACCTCTTCATCTTCTTTCAGTACCTCACTATCATCTATTTGCTGCTGGTTATCAGGATTTAGCTGCCCCAGTGGCGCACAATTCACGGCAACTGACCCGCCACGCTCCTCTTCTCCCACCTCCGTGCTTGCGCCGCTGCAAACGCTACTCCACCGGCCGACATCAAATCCGATGAAACCGAGCACGGTAACAATCGCTCTAGACTCATCAGCTTGCTCGGTACCCAAATCGCCATCTTTTTGCTTTTTCGTTTTTCTTCCCTCCTCTCTATCTTGTGCGCCCTCCCTCTCCTCTCGTTTTCTTCCAGTGGATGATGCTGACGAAAGAACTAAAAGGACTCTTTTTTTTTTTTTTAACGTAAAACACACCTCATTTTTTTCACTATCTCAAACTCAATGACTGAGTGACCTCTGCCATAAAAAAAGAAAAAGAAAAAGAAAAAGAAATGTCCTTGGTTCTCTCTGTATTCTTCTTCTTCTTCCTCTGCGTCCTTTCTCCAACATGATCGCACTCCTTCGACCACTGTGACCACCGATCGCTGCAAGATCCGCTCACCCTCTATTCGGATCAGCTCACTGTTCTCATCGGCGATTACTCGGAGTCCTCCATCACCCGCTCCTGCTCCTCTCACCCCATCGTCGCCCCCATCCTCATCTTCTGGTTCAATTGTTTGTTATTTTATTTTCAAGTCTAATTAGATTTGGATCTAATCAAGTCAATTGGATATTTTGACCCATCTAATTTAACTTATATTATTTAACTCAATAAAAATTGATCAAGCCTAATGATTTGAATATAAGTACGTTTCAATTGTACTTAACCATAAGTACATTGAAGTTAAGATGTGGAACGCATCTACACGTGTAGAACTCGTGTTATTAATCAATAGTCAGACTTAGTTTTTTGAATTTTTTTTAAGGAGAGGTTGAATTTTCAAATTATTATATTTATATATATATATATATATATATATATATATATACTTGTATCCTTTCAAAAGGATTGATCCCGAATCCTTCCCACTCAAATTCAACCCTCCAACATTCGAATACAAGATCCACTCCGTTGAAGTTGATCTATACTATTTCAATTATCTATAAACCAAAAATCAAGTGTTTTAAATACTTTTTGCCCATCCATCAAGTAGGGGAAAAACGGACGGCCTAAATAGTGAGTTGGTTAGTTTAACGGTGTAGAACATTTGAAATCTAACAAAAATTAGTTTATAGGGGTTTTTAAATGTTTAGATCATAATGAAATGGCGGATCGAGAATTTGTATGTCTAAAGACATAGATCTAACCAACTCACTACTTTCGGCCGTCCATTTTGCGTCGCTTGATGGATGGGCAAAAAGTATTTAAAACACTTGATTTTTAGTTTATAGATACTTGAAATAGTATAGATCAACTTCAACGGAGTGGATCTTGTATTCGAATGTTGGAGGGTTGAATTTGAGTGGGAAGGATCCGGGATCAAATCCTTTTGAAAGGATACAAGTCTATATATATATATATATATATATATATATATATATATATATATATATTGAAAAATGGCCTTTTTTACTTTTTATGTAGGCAAAAAGAAAAGAAACCATTCAGCTCTCGAACATTTGGGTAGAAATTAAGGGCCACATTATTGAGCCCAGAATCCTGGTTGACCAACAAGGGGAACGAATATTGCCACCCCAGCAATGATAAAGCCCCCCCGCCGCATAGATTAGGGCACGCCCAAATTTGATAAAAGTGCCCCCAAAAAAATTAACATTGACAAAAAGGACCCTTCTTCTTCTTTCTCCTTTTCCCTTCACCTCCTCTTCCTCTCCCTCCCTCGTCGGCGACCCCCTACCTCCCCCGACCCGTCGGCGACCCCCTCCTCCCGCGACCTCCGGCACCCCCCCGACCCCTTCCTGGCCCCTCGTGACCCCCCCCTCCCCCCCCCGACCTCTCCCTCACCGGCACGATGACCTCCCCAACGCGACGACCCCCCGCCCTCCTCCTCCGACACCCCCTCCCCCCACACTTCTACCCTAGACCTCCCCTTCCCCATCTCTATTAAGCCAGTTCGGCCGAAGACGACCGAACAGAATTCTGTTCGATCAGATCTCTCTGTTCGGCCGGACTGACCGAACAGAAGGAGGGAGGGCCGGAGGGGGAAGGGAGGAAGGAGCAGGGGTTGCAAGGGAGGGGTGGAGGCCGGGGAGGGGGAGGGGGTGCCGGAGGAGTGGGGAAGGGGGGCTCAGCGGGAGTAAAAAGAAGAAGAAAGAAGAGAGTTTTTTGAACATTATACTATGAGTAAAATTGAAAAAAATAATAACGACACACTTGTAAATATTTGGAAGGCCTTCATCAGTTTTTGGGTGGCGGTATCCGTTCCCACCAACAAGGCCAACAACACCGAAAAGACGAAAGAGGACACTCTCATATATCAAAATTACCCGCGCAAGTCTCAGGGCATTTCAGTCCAAAAGCCACGCGCCAGTCCAACTACGCGGGAAATGGTTTGACTTATTATTATTATTATTATTTTACTTCCAGTCTCTAAACCAAATAAAGTAAAAATTAAAAAAAAATTCATAAAAGTAACAGAATCCGTCACTGGGCGAGTTCTGGAGACACCAAGAAAAAAAGACGAACAACTCCCCACCACGTTCGCCCTCGCCTTCTATTTCTCCCATCTTTCCGCCGAGCTTCAATCGTCAGTGTTACAGTATCGAAAGTCGAAACCCTAGAGAGAGAGAGAGAGAGAGAGAGAGAGAGAGAGAGATTGGTTCTAGGGTTAGGTTTTTGGGAGATTTGGGGGAGATGGCAGGATTCTTGTCCGCGAAGACGAAGAGGAAGGATTTATGCGAGGTTTATGATGAGTTCTCGGAATTTTCGCTCAATTCTCCGGCGAGAAAGATTAGGAGGCTGGTAACTGACTCGCCCTTATTCGGTTTCTTCTTCTTCGTTTTTTTCCTTTTTAGTTTCATTATATACTTTATATATGCCTTCTCTGTATTTTTTTAAATACTTTTTTTGTACTTTTGCTGGTTTACTGATCTTGTATTTTTTGGTCAAATTTAGTGTGTTTTGTGTCTGATTTGTGAAAATTGAAGCACTGTATGTGGAACTGACCAAAAATTATAGTTTGGGATTATTAGCATTTTATTTGGTGAAGAGTTAATCTATCATTTCACAGCTACGGAGACTTAGAAGGGTTTCTTTCAATATATATAAATTAGCATGAAATCAGAAGATTAAATTTGATTTGATACTTGGAACTTTTACTTGCCATTCCTGTTTTTGAATATTTTGATGAGAATATTCACTACATATGGAAAACTCTTGTTCTAATTTGATTCTTTTTTTTTTTTGGGAGGAAAGACTGGTAGTTAATCTATTGATTTTGATGCTAGAAGGGTTTATTTCAGTTTATGGCCTTCATATTGGTTTTTTTTTTAAACCTTTTAATTTTCTGGTGAAATTTCCCCTCAAGGAAAGAAAATTCTGGGAAAATTCGTAATTATTGCTTGTATTTCTTCATACTAAGTTTTAAGTTTGATCTGTACTCAGAACCCATTCTTTTTTTTTCCTTTTCATTTTCTTCGGGACCAATCATGTTCTAGTTATTAGTAGGAGAAAGAGGATTTTGAATAGTTTCTACTTTTAATTTGAGATGTGTTGATGATTACATCTGAAATATTAACTTTTTTTTGTCGCTTATTATGCTCTAGGATGTTGAATTGTCTCCAATTATGGAAGAGGAAGATGCAGCAGCAGTGGTCGAGCAACAAATTCTGTCTGAGTTAGCGAGCACGGCAGCACCGGCGTTAGGGTCAGCAATGGTAGATGCTGAGACTCCTCTTCCTCTGAATGCAGAGAGATCTCTGGTTCTTTACAAGCCTGTTGATAACCCATTTGTTTTGGCACATGGTCCATCAGAAGTTTCCTTTAGAGTCTATTCTGACTTGGTCAGTGGTCTTAAGAGTAAGTGTCTCTTTCTTTCAACTTTTAATTTTATATCATGATGCATGTTTACCCAAGAAACTAGATTTTGGTAACAAGAGCTGTTTTATCTATGAGATCATTGCAAATGCAATAAAACTTGACCAGTCGTATTGTATACTAATTTAGTTCTGCCAGTTGCCCTCATATTTATACTCCCCTTTACAATAAACTTACAGTCATGGAGTTTCTCTACTAGTTCATGTTCTATGAGAAAATAAATCTTTTTAGTGCCAGCTACTGTTTCTTTATTCTGGATTTTGTAGTGTATGATGTCGTAGGCATATCACATTTGAAGCTTGAAATTGAAAAGACGGCCTAGGAGACATGTTCTGGTAGAAATTGTCAGGAACATTGGACTCCACATGTCAGTTAGTGGACTGCATGCTTGTTTGAATCTGTTCAGGCCTGATCTCAAAAGCAAGAGGACATAAAAAATTACCCCCTCTTTTTGATGGTATTTTGGATGCCTCACATTCATTGGAGGAGACTACATGACAAGGTGGAGGAGATTTCAACTTATTTTGCAGTCAGAAACATGCACATGACATGTATAAATTCAAGCTCTGAAGGTAATTTTTGACAGCTTTGAAAAGCTGTCGAAAATCTGGGACATGCTTTAGTCTCGGGATGAAGCTTTTGAAATCTCTGAAGAAGCTTTCGACAATTCTGATCCAGTTTTTGCTCTCAGGGATGGAAGGGACCTTTCGAAAGATGATCCAAGACTTTTGAAAGCTCTGGGCGGTTTTCAGAATTTGAACTATTTTTTGTTTGGGATTTCGAAAGGGTTTCCAATTCTTACTTTCTAAGGACGGTTGATTGGATGACCAAGATGATTTTGTTGAATATTTAGAAGATCTAGATTTATTCTAGAAGCTTTTAAAATCTCTAGTTGTGGATTTAGGTAGTGAGTTTGTATTGAGAGTTTTAGATCTTCGTAAACTCTGTTTTGGTTCTCAGATTAATAAGAATTTCTCCCCCTCTCACAAAATTTTGTGTTTGATTTATGTTCTTCTTCTTGTGCTGATCAATTTATATTGCTTGCTATGGTAAATTACTCGGGGCTTTCGCGACTACTTTTATTGTTTGGTGATGTTTATTAAAACAATTGGTATCAGCGTTATGGCTAGCAAGACGATCACAATGAAGTTTGAGACAAAGAAATTCGATCGGAAGAATAACTTTCTGCTGTGAAAGATGTGAGTAACGATATTGCTCGTGAAGGAGGGTAATCACACGCCCCTACTTGGTGCTGAGAAGAAGCCGTCCAAGATGGAGGACACGAGTGGGTGGATCTCGATGTTCGAGCCAGGGCCACTATTATATTATGCCTATCAGATGGAGTTCTTTACAATGTAATGAATGAGAAAACAACTGCAGCTTTATGGTGTGAGCTGGAGAGTTTTTACATGAAGAAGAGTTTATTCAACAAACTCTTCTTGAAGAAGCAGTTGTATAGTCTTCGGATGAAGGAAGGGATACCGGTTTTGCAACATCTCAATGCGTTCAGATTTTGAGTGATCTGTTGGCACTGGAGGTAAAACTAGAAGAGGAAGACAAAGCTCTTCTGTTGTTGTTTTCTCTTCCTCAGCTTTATGATCACTTGGTAATTACCATCGTATATGAAAAAGAGAGCTTAAAGTTGGAAGATGTCAGGCGGATGCTCCAGAACAATAAGCTGATGAAGAAGACAAATTCCATAGAGAAGACCTCAGGATTGATAGTCAAGAAGAGGAGGGGGATATCACAGAGTAAAAAACCCAAGAAGGGTACAAAAACTTCTAGCGGAAACAATGATTGCTAATACTGTGAACAATCAAGGCACATGAAGATGAACTGCTTCAAGTACAAGGAGATGCTAGAGAACAAGGAGATGCTAGAGAACAAGGAGATGGGTGGTCTAGGAGCTGATGGAGCTAGTACCAGTGAGAAATAATTGACTCAAGCTGGCATAGTCGAGGAAGCAGTTGAAGAACCATGTGATGTTTTGTTGGTGAATTCGGGCAGTGGCAAAGGGAGGCTTTCAGATGTTTCATTGCTTGACTTGGGATGCACATACCACATGTGCCCAATGGAGTGATTTAGCACATATGAGCCTTTTGAGGGAGGCACATACCTGATGGGGAATGCTGCTGCATGCAAGACAGTTGGAATAAGCTGTATCCACGTGAAGAGTTTGATGGATAGGTGCGAACGCTCAAAGACGTGAGACACGTTCCAGGCTTGAGAAAAAATCTTATCTCATTGGGAGCATTTGAAAGCTCAGAGATGCAAGTTCTTAGGTACAAATGGAGCTCTAAAGGTCACTAAGGGTTTCATGACGGTCCTCAAAGTAGAGCGTACGACAAACTTATACAAGATGATTGAAAGTGTGGTGATTGGTGATGCTTTCGTAGCAACAAGGGACACCTGGAAACTATAAGAATTTGGCACATACGTTTTGGACACATGAGCGAGCGAGATCTTCGAGCCCTACACTACAAAGGAGTTCTACCAGGTATTAATTGTTGTAAACTTAACCCTATGTAAGTTTTGCATTATGGGTAGACAGTCGGTAGTAGTTTTTAGTTTTTACTATCTCAGTGCACAAGACTTAGGGCTTGTTAAATCTTATACACATGGATGTGTGGGGATCTTCGCCAGTTGCATCCATCGGGGGTGCATAATAATGTTACTTTTATTGATGATTTCTCTCATTAAGTATATGTGTATTTCTTGAAGCAGAAATCAGAGGTATTTCAGAAGTTTAAGGAGGGAAACCCATAGTGGAGAAACAGACAGGGCGAAAGGTGAAGTTCTTGAGGTCAGACAATAGGGGTGAGTATGCAAAGAGTACTTAGCTAGTGAAGGTATTGAACACTAGTTGAGTATTTGATGAGCACGATTTTATCACATTTTCATACCCATATTTATTTATCATTTGTATATAAATAATGCTACTCGGGTATTTTTAGTGGTGTTTTGCATGCAAAGCTATTAGGAGAGGAATAAACCCCAAAAGTGCAATCTGTGGATGTATATCATGCGAAAAGGAGTTTGAATGTAAGATAGGAGACTTGACATTGTTGGAGTTGCTCTACTGCTCCTAAAATCTACACCACGGAGATCTACATTCAGTTTCAAGATGTTTGAGTTCAGTTTGGACAAAAATGCAATTTTGTGGAGTCGAGAGGCTTAAATGTAAATATGAGACTAAATAGCTTGTCTCTGGAATTTTATATTTACTTGAGGACTTATTTGTAAAATAGCCAAAACCTAGGCTATAAATACCAATGTATAGCCTAAGGTTATGGCTGCCTTTTGTTTTGGCCATTTTTACCCCAGTTCTTTGCCCTGTTTGGCCATTTTTTGGCCGCCTGGTTTTGGCTGAATTTCTTCTTTTTTATGCAATTTTCATTTGATTAAAAATAATCTTTTTAATGGCGACTGTATTTACACCTACTCTTCTCTGCGTTTGATTCTAAATCTCGTCCCAATTTAATCATCACATACTTATTGGTGACGCATCCTTTGTTGATTCTCGTCCTCGGTGTCTGCTTGACCAGACGTTGGAGAATTGGTGGGGTCCATGGTGACGCGTTTCGTGTGCAAGAAACAAGCAAGGCAGTGTCATCCCTTTACATCGAACCCCGAGCGCTAGGAACATGGCTGGGTGCCGTGGGGTCCACGTAATCATCGTTCTTGTGCTGAGTGCAGTGACTGTAGCAAGGGAAGGGAGACAACGCATTATTTTTCTCATGTTGGCTTATGTGCATAAGAAATGAGCTTGTGCTTCAATAGTATCACAAGTGCTGGTGCTTATTTTTTTAAGGTAAATGTTTTTCTTTCATTCATGTAATTAGTTAATTTAGTTAGTGACTTAATTAGTAGATAATTAATTTAATTGAATCAGCTAAATTTATTAATTAATTAGAATATGCTTATTTATTTACCTATCTTGTTTGTGGAGTAATCATGTGTAGCTAAATTCTAGAAGTACCTAGGGGAGATGAACCTAGGCTAGACAATCATGTGGTCAATCTGTAATCTCCTACCTAGAGCTGTTTGGACTCACCAATTGACCTACCATTTTTTAGGAGATTAACTTTTAGAACAATTAAGTATTTGACAGATTATATATCTCTAGTTAATGGTTCATATTTAGGGTTTTGCTGTTTTTTTACATTTTATTTAATTGTTAATTTTGATCACCTTTGATAGATCATGTGACGTAGATAATATCATGTACTTAGATCGAATATTCAGACTTAATTTGCCTTTTAGGAATAGAGATATGGTGATTGACAACAGACCGGTAGAGACAAATTTAAATTGATCACTTGATGCTATTTTAAGGGATTCAATCCTAGATGCTTAACTTTTCTAGGTCTCAAAACTAAAAGAGTTAGTTCGCCTAGAAGTGTCTAAACCAAAAGAAACACGTGTTCTTGTGGATTGACCCTCAAGTGTTACAGCGGTTAATTGTGCGCTGTGATAAATTAAAACAGGGAGTGAAATCTCCCCATCAGTATTCCAAAGCGATCAGAACAAAATGGAGTAGCAGAGCGCATGAATCAGAAACTTATAAAGCGTGCCCGCAGTATGAGGGTGCAAGTTGAATGTTAGAAGATTTCTGGGCAAAAGAAGTGAGTCATGCGAGCTATTTAGCGAACAAGTCACCATTTACAGTCGTTAATCTTCAGATCTCAGAAGATATATACGAGAAGAGTCACTGGATTATTCAACCTTTCGGATATTCGGTTGCCCGACATGCAGTTTGGTTTATAGTCAAAAGAGGAATAAGCTGGAATCCACGTCAAAGAGGTGTTTCACCAAGAGAACCAAGGCATGTAGATTTTGAGATTTAGAGAAAAAGAGTGCCTTTGTTTATCAGAGATGTGATCTTTGATAAAAATTCAATATTGCAAGCAAAGTCAAAGACGGAGGATAAGACGCAATGTGGAGCTTCAGATAGTTCAGCAAATCCTCAGAGAGGATTTTGAGTTCTCAAATGACCCCAACAAGCTGTCAAGTCAGATGAAGACTCTTCAGTTTCAGATGGAGACATGCCTGAAGCTACTCAGAAGTAACATGTGCAACCTAAACTGTTGAGGCGGTGAGACAGAGTTTCGTACCACCAATTAGATATGGCTGAGAAGAGGACCCAATCTCTTTTGCATTAGTAATGAAAGTTGAAGATCCTAGCAGTTACAATGAGGCAATCGAGGGGGATGACAATGACAAGTTGGCCGTAGCGATGGAACATGAGATGGAGTTTTTGGAGAGAAATCAAACATGTGATTTGGTGAATCTATCAAAAGATTCTAAAGCATAGGTTGCAGGTGAGTCTTTCAAAAGGACAATGAGTAATACAAGGCAAGGCTAATTGTCAAAGAGTATTCTCAGAAGGAGGGTATTGATTACAATGAGATTTCTCTTGTAGTCAATCATACATTTATTCGATTTGTTGGCAATCATGACTCAAAGTGATCTCAAGTTGGAGCAACTGGATGTGAAAAATATTTTTGCATTGTGACCTAGAGCCTAGACGATAGGATATACATAAAGCAACCTAAAGGGTTCATTCAGGAAGGTCAGAAAAATAAGGTATGTCTTCTCAAGAAGTCCCTTTATGGGCTGAAACAGTCTCTTACGTAGTGGTACTAGCGGCTCGACTCATTTATGGTCAAAGTTAACTATACCTGATGTGATTATGACAATTGTTATCTCAAGCAGTGCAATGATATTACATATTTGCTGTTGTATGTGGATAATATGATGATTGCTGCGAGAAATAAGAAATATATTCAGAAGCTTAAAGCTGAGCTAAAAGAGGAGTTCGACATGAAAGATTTGAGAGAAGCCAAGAAGATCTTACGTATGGAAATCAGTTGAGACATGAGTACATGCAGACTCTGGATATCTCAGGAAAACTATGTTATCAAGATGTTGGAAAGGTTTAACATGGTTGAAGCAAGACCGGTCACTACTCTTTTGGCAGGTCACTTCAGGTTATCCTCCAGTCAGTGCCCAAACTCACAAGAAGAAGATGATAAAATGTCTCGAATATTATATGCTAGTGCGATGGGATCACTGATGTATGCCATGGTCTGCACTAGGCTTGACATAGTCTATGCAGTTAGTACAGTAAATCGGTTCATGTTGATCCAGGCAAGCAATATTGAGAAACAGTGAAATGGTTGTTACGATATCTACGAGGGACTGTGAGATTAGACGCGACGCTTCAGAGATTGAAAATGGAGAAGCCTAGGGTGTTACAATGATATATTGATGTAGATTATGCAGGAGATCTTGATTAGTAAAGATCTATGATAGGTTATGTATTCACAATAGCTGAGTGTATTTTTAGTTAGAAGGCAGAGTTGCAAAATACCGTGACGCTTTCAACAACAGATGCGAAGTACATGACTGAAGTTGAGGCATTTAAGGAAGTCTTGAGGTTGAGAGGATTGGTCAACACATTTGAAATCATACAGGATTCAGTTCAGATTTAATGTGATAGTTAGAGGGCGATACATCTCGCTAGGAATCACAGGTATCACAAGTAGACAAAGCACATCGATGAGGTATCATAGAATACATCAGTGGGTTGCAGTGAAAAAGGTTATTGATTTGATTAAAATTAGTCCAAAGAAGAATCGAACATACATGATGACAAAGGTCATCCGGTGGAAAAGATCAGAGTATCTCTAAGCTTCATCATGATTCTTCTTAGGTAATGTGGAGAATGAGCTCTTGGGAGGGAGCCGTGTGAAGTCACAAAAGGAGAGAGAACTTATCTGATGATGTGGAGGTTGATGATGTGGAGGTCAATTTCTACAAGGACTCATGGAATGTGAGTCAAGATAAAGATTGTTGGTATTTTAGATGCCTCACATTCATTGAAGAAGACTACACGACAAGATGTGGAGGAGATTTCAACTTATGCAGTAGCCATAAATGTGCATTGAACATGTACAGACTCAAGCTTTCGAAAGTTTAAGTGAAGCTTTTGAAAGCTCTGAGAAACTGTTGAAAACCTGAGACACACTTTAGTCTCGGGATGAAGTTTTCAAAAGCTCCTTCAGAGCTGTGCTTTCGACAGCTCTGAGCCAATTTTTGCTCTCGGGAAGGGAATGGACCTTTCAAAAGGTGATCTAGAGCTTTTCAAAGCTCTGGGTGATTTTCAGAATTCGAATTGTTTTCTGATTGGGATTTTGAAATGGTTTTCGATTTTTATTAAGGGCGGTTGATTGGTAGTAATGACAGTGTTATAACATGCTAGGTATTGATGATGTTAAAATATGATATTTGTATATTTTCTAAATTGTTATTATCATTATATTGTATCACTTGTATTTAAACATATATTATATATTATTAACATGATCGTATCACTATAGTATATTATTGCTTCCTTCATTTTACCACTCACTAGGTCGCTTTCTGACGACCCTGAGTTTGCGTGCTCAGATTGGAGATCTGGGGTTTCGTAGCACTTGATATTTCCCGAGAAATTATTTTGAGACCGTCACTCTTTCCTATTCGTAAGTTTCTTTATTATTTGTTTACATTTCCTCATTTATCCCTGTTTTCATATTTATTATGGTCACCAACCCCTTTTGGAGGTATTCTTGTACTTATTTAATGATGGAATTATTGTGTATATTTTATTTATTCCCTGTACTGAGGCTTAGAGTACGTATGTTAGGTATTTATGTCCGCGTATGTACGTCGTCGTAGCGTCCCCGTATCCGTGGGATAGAGGTGTTACAGTGTGGATGGCCATGATGATTTTGCTGAATATTTGAAAAGTCTACATTTATTTTAGAAGTTTATAAATTTTTTAGTTGTAGGTTTTAGGTAGTGAGCTTGAAAAGAGATTGTTCATCCACCTTATATTGAGAGTTTGAGTGATTCTTGGGACAAATCCTTGTAAACTCTGTTTTGCTTACCAGATTATTAAGAATTTCTTCTCTTCCCATAAAATTTTGTGTTCGGTTTATGTTTTTTCTCTTGTGGTGATCAAGTTATATTGCTTACTACGGTATGATAGACTGCTCGGGCTTCCGCGGCTACTCTTATTGTTTGGTGGTGTTTATCACAACACTTTTTTTCTTCCCGTTTAATTGCATGCCCGTACAAGTTTCTGGGATGAAGCTTTTGCATTCATGGCTGCGTGATAAGGTTTTGACCTAGGCAGCTCCCTTATAGAAAATAGGCCGCCACAGATGTGAATCTGCTGGCGGCGCAGTGGCGTCATACTCCTAATGGTTTCCTAGCCTTGTAGCCTTAAGATTTTGGCTTAGACAATTCCTATCTCTTGTATCGGTTAATCGGCAGGTAGTGCAGAATGCTTTGAGCTAATTTTTAACTTGGCTAGCTCTGTAATAAAGTTGCTATAATAGCTTTTGTTTCTTTTAGAAGTAGTTGAAGTGCAACATATCTTTCTTCGTCATATTTCCCCCAATTTGTTTTCAAAACATGATATTAACAGTGTATTGTCATACTTCTCTCATCTTTATTTCCAAAAAAGAAAAACATTAAGACTATATTGCCATATCCCATCTTTATTTCCAAAACTTAAATATACAAATTGGGTTACAGGTGGAACGCTAAACGCATATGTCGACAAAGATGTTTTTGTCGTTTTATAATGTTGACAAGGATAAGTAATGTTTGCTTGAAAATGACCCCCAGCTTGACATTGTTTTAAAACGTGTATTTAGAATGCTTTCTGCTGGGCATTTCATTTGTCTGCTGGTGCTTCCCTTGTGAGCTTTTTGTTACCTACTTTAGTAATGGTTGCATTGTCACCTACTTTCGACGTGACATAAAAAAAAGAGAAGGAAAAATAGAAAAAAGAGGGGGGAAAAAGAATTTGCACTTGTTCCCAATGGGCAAACTTTAGGGAGTTGTATGATTTTATTTTAATGAAGAGCGCTGGTGGTTGTTTTTTGGTGAGTTTATGTGAAGTTGTGCCTTGCTAATTTCTGAACTTTTGTGCAGATCAAGCTTTCTGGTCTGCAAATCCTTGTGCTGTGACCATGGAAGAAGTGCCCGTGGACTACAAACCAGCAGCTGCTAACAATTCTTTAGCTGTTGTTCCTTGGGTACCATCCCTGGCCCTTCAGCTGTGGCATCTGAATCAAGAGGCATTCATGTGGAGGAGCCAATGGAGGCAGAAGAGGAAGCCGGAGATGCATCCATGGAAGTTGAGGAAGACAGACAGCAAGCTGGTAGTGGTGGCGCGGGAGAAGGTTTGCATCAGTGGCCACAACATTGTCTGATCCCACAGCCCCCGCAAAACACCTCCACCCCTGCCATGTGGTCATGGGGATAGGAAATCTCAGTAGCTCTTCATCCCTTGATGAAAGGCAGGGGAGAAGCAGTATGCTGTTCTTTTGTTCCACCATGGTCTGGTAGTGTGCTTTTGTAGATGGCTGAGCTATAGCCTGTGCTAGATGAGGATGAACTACTAGCTGCCATTTTGTATATTCATGTGTTTGCTCCATGTTTAGAGCCATTCCAGACATTTTCATAATTTTGGTTTGGGGCGGCGTGTGAACAGCCCTAGTTTGTAGATTTTTGTTGTTTGGCTAGTTGGTGAACTATTTTTCTTACATCCCATGATGTGGGTCTCTGCAGTAGTACCAGCGACCGCTGGAGGAAAAAGGAAAAAGAAACAAAATTGCTTGTATGATTTTCATCTATTGTGAATGCTCCTAGTCTTCTTCACCTTGGTGCTCGGTGATTGTAACACCTGACAGATGTGGTACACTTTCTGCTGCCTTGATTGCCCTTGTGTTTTTGGCTTGCAGCACAGTGAATCCATCCTTTTTTTTTTTTTTTTAAAGAAGAGTAAGAACAGGGCCTTAATTAGAGAGGCACATTCAATATATTAGATCACAGTGAATCCATTCTGATAATGTTTTGGGAGATGCATCGTTTTTGTAAAATATTTCGCACGTCAAAGCTGTTTATGGTTCATTGATATGGATTTCTGTCTATTATTAAGATGCTTGAATCTTCTTATTAGTAAGATTGAAGTTGATGTGTTGTGTTAACTTGTGTTCATGTGTTGGGGGATTAGCACGAGTACGGTTTTGGGGCCTGGAAGAGCCTTTGTAAACGCTGGGGGGGAGAAGACTACCAATTTTAACTTGTCATTTTACAAGAGAAGCAAAAGTATGCATCTTTTGTTCATTGAACTTCATTTCCTGGTTGCATTATTCAAGGTAAAACTACAAGGTGTTTCTTTCTATCTCAAAAAAGACTACAAAAGGAGCCAAACATAAGTAAAAACGAAGCAACAACAAATTCACACAACCCTAACAATCGAAAGGAAACTAGACAACAAATCCAGGCACGAACAATCCTAATTCAGAGGAAAGTAAGCATCCAACCATGAGTTGTTGCGATGATTGCTGCTGCTGTGGTCCATAAATGAAGTAAACCCCACATCTCCACAAGCCATATGCTGCTCCTGAGCAGCAGCAGCAGCAGGAGGAGGAGGAGGAGGAGGAGGGTTCATGATATCTGTGAACCACTGCTGCCGCTGCAGCTCCTCCATAGCCACCTCCATTGGGCTCTTCTCCTCCGCCTCCGCCACCGCCGGCCCCACCGCCACCTCTTCCATCTTCATCTTCTCCTCCTTCACCACCGATTTCGGCACTCTCACATCCCCTTTATGCCCCTCGATCCTCTTCTTCACCTCGTTCACCTTCATCTCGATCAAACACGCGAGGCTGGTCACCTCCTCGATCCCCACCCCATCCAAGCTCTTCCCCATCAGGCTCCGGTACATGAGCCGGGTGGTCTCGAGCTCCCGGTTCTCCCTGTCCTGCTTCCTCAGCTGGTCCTGCAGCTTCGCGATCCTCTGCCGCATGAACCCTTCCTGGTTCATCATCTTCTTGCTCTGCTCCATCTCCGGCATCCTCTTCAGCTTGGCCAGGACACGGACCGCCTCAGGCACCGAGGGCCACACCTCGGGCGCGGGCTCGTTGTGCCCGTACACGATCAGGCACGCCTTGACGTCGCACAGGGTGCTCAGCTCGCTCACCTTCTTCATCAGGCCCTTTCGCCGCTTCTTGAACGTGGCTCTCCTCGCAGCATCGTTGGCGATCCACTCAAGCTTCACCTTCTTCCTGGCCATTGAGGAGATACGAACAAAAAGCAAAGATTTGGATGTGAGTTACCATTCTTGTTGAGTGAGTATGTTTTTATAGGGGGTGGAGTGTATTGGCGCCCTGCAGGATACATGGGAGGATTTGGTGGCAAATATTGTTAATGGCTTAAATGTTTTTGATTCTCACATTTTAAGCAACAAATCTGGGTGAAGATTTATGAGATATATTTGCTCATTATTACAGGATCATAGTAATGGTTCAGTTAATGCATTGGGAATTGACCGGGTCGGGTCTGGAATGGCTCAACCCATTTCCAAGTAAAGAATGGCTTGTGCTCAATTGATGTGGGGTTTATTTATGCCTCTTTGGTGACCATTCGGGTCTAAATCAGTGTTGGTCTCGTGCAATTCTTTTGTGTGTCCAGTGTTGATTTTTTTTTTTTTTTTTTTTTTTGTGTGTGTCTAAATGTCTATTTTTTTATGAATTTGGCATGAGTCTATTACATACTTTGGTCTGTTGACCATCAATTGTGTAGTCTCTTACATTGAAAGCATATTTGAGATCTTTTGATGAATATAATATGTACCAACATAAGAACATTGTAAGTACATTTTATGTGAAAATGAAAGCCAAGATTCATATCTTGCTTCAAATGGTAAATAATAACAAAAAAAAGATTTGAGGCATAAAAACTACCATATATTTCACAACAGCTACCAACTCGGAAATTTATGGAGAATCTGACCTAATTATCTTGTATAATTAAGATAAACCTTTGTCCTAGCCAACAAAGATAAAATTTTGTAGCTCTGCAATTATCACCGTGCTACAAATGTTTGATGGTGTCTCCCATTATCAAACATTAATGTTGCCAAGCTAGCATAGTGTTTGTATAGTTTCCACAAAAGTATATTCAAATCAATGTGATGGGACAGAAGCAAACTAATTGCATATTAGTTAATGGTAATATGGTTGCTTTGAGAGACCTTTGACAGAAGGAAGCATCATGCATCCATTGCTGTGGCCCAACCAGCAAAATGAGCAGCTGACATTGTTCAACCAAGAACTTAAAAAAGAACACTCGTGGTAATATTTTTAAAAACATGAACAATAGGCGACAAATGTTAAGGGAAAAAAGATTTAAAAGCCAAGCAAGCAAAGTAAACGTTAACAGTTAACTACTACTGCTACGAAGTAAAGCGGATTATTTAAAACCTTATATACAACGACAACTAAGCCATTTATCCCAGGTACTTGGGGTAGGATACATGAACCAAAAGAGAATTATGTCGCATCGGGCACATGAATCAGTTTTCTCCACTCATTTTTATCAAGCAATATGTATTCATTAAGATGTTTAGCCTCTACGTCTTGTCATATCACTTCCATTCATATTTTCTTCGGTCTCCTCTTTACTTTTTAACTTCTCCTAAGTTGATAAGCTCTACTCGTCGGACTGACGCATCTGTAGGTATACGTCGCATATGATCAAACTATCGTAGGCAATTTTCTCTCATCTCCTCTTCTATGAGGGTTATTGTTGGGAGAGAGGAGATAGAGGAGTAGAAGAAGTTAGCACAGAGATCGGAAATTAAGGAGCGAGAAACAGCGCATTGGAGCAGGCCAGATTGTGCCCTCGATCAGCCACCCGGTCAACCGGTGGAGAAGGCCAGTCGGCCGCCGGTTGACCGGCGTGCACGACGTGCATAAGGTTATCCCGGTCGACCGTGGCAGAGAGCGATCGACCGGCCTGGTCGACCGACTGAAAGCAGGCTGCTCTCGGTTGGGAACGGTCGACCGGCACGGTCGACTGTGGCATGGGCCGGTCGACCGACCGACAGACGCGTTTTGGTTTTCCTTTTGGGATTCGGATTCCTTTTCTGGATGGGATCGAATTCAATCTAGGTTTCATTAAATCCAGGGACTCTGTGGCTATAAATAAGGGCTAGAACCCTCATGTATTATATCCCTAAGAATCTTTTCGAGTTTTCCTCTGTATTAGTTTGTATTGATTTTTGAATCAATAAAATCTTTCTCTCCCTTGCCCTGAGGACGTAGGCACGTTACCGAACCTCGTTAAATACTGTGTTGATTACTTTTCTCTGTTGTTCATTGTTCTATCGTGTTGGTTGTTTCTCCGGCTGCATCAAGTCTCCGCCTGGTGGGCAGATTCCTCAGAGGGGTTGTTGCCCCGCGCGCAACAATTGATATCAGAGCATCCCAGGTTAGTCGTGGGATCATGTGTTGATTCCAAGGGCATCGTTACTGTTTGGCGGAGATCGTGTGTCGATCTCAGAGCGGCGTTGGGACTATTTGTGGGATAGTGTGTCGATCTCAAAACAGCGTGTAGATTGCTCGATGAATCAATTTGAAGGAGTAGATAGTTTCGGAAACTCTTCGAGGGTTTCGCGTGGAGGTAGAGATCCTGTCTTTATCAAGTTTGTTTTATCTAACTCCGTTTGTTTCCACATTGCTTTGAGAAATCAGTTGAGAAGATGGCTGGAGAAAGTACGTCGGTGAGATCCATGAATCCACATCCAAGGATTGATGTGGTGAAGTTCAACGGCACGAACAGTTTTGATATGTGGAGGTGTGAGGTGATGGATGCGCTGACGGCATCAAACCTCGAAAACACTCTACGGTTAGAGAAGAAACGCGCATCAACAACGTAAGAAGATTGGGACAAGATGAACCGTTTGGCGTATGGCTTGATCAGGTCTTGTTTGACACAAGACATCAAGTATTAGGTGTTGCATGAGACATCTGCGAGGCAGCTGTAGGAGATTCTGGAGAAGAAGTATCTGACGAAAAGTATTGAATCACGATTGCAGTTGAAGAGTAAGCTTTGTGGTTTTCAGATGCAAAGAGGATGCTCTATCAATGAGCACTTGAATCGCTACATGAGGCTTCTTACAGATCTAGTTAATGTGGATGTGGAGACCAATGAAGAGGATAAGACGGTAATTCTTTTGAACTCTCTTCCTAGGGAAGAGTATGAGACCTTTACTCTTATATTGCTCAATGAAAGAAAATCCCGTGAGGTGTCTACTGCTCTTATGAGTTATGAAGTAAGGAGACAGGACCGACTGTCTTCTTCGGAGAGCACAAATGCAGAGGCATTGGCGGTAAGAGGCAGAAGTTTCAATAAGAAGGGAAGAGATGATCAGGGAAGATCGAAGTCCAGATCAGGCTTCAGAGATCTGAAGAGAAATCAGTGCGCCTTGTGCAAGGAACTAGGGCACTGTAAAGTTGATTGTCAGCAGGCCAAAGGTAAGAAGGTGGAGTCAAACACCGAGGCGAATCTCGCACAGGCGGATAGATCGGATGAAGACTCATCCGTATTCTCTCTGTGTTACTAATTTTATAGTTGATTACTCAGATAATGTTGAGTGGATCTTGGATACTGGAGCCACCTATCATGTGTGCCCGAATAGGGCCTGATTTTCTAGTTTTGAGAAGTTAGATGGATGTTACACGGTCATGGGTGATGATCATCCGTGTAATATAGAAGGGATGGGTATAGTCCGTATCAAGATGGATGATGAGATAGTACGAGAATTGAAGGAGGTGAGATATGTACCTCAACTCAAAAGAAATCTTATCTCTGTTGGCGCTTTAAGCATTGGGCCTTGTGATATCTGTACGAGATGGTGTTCTCAAGATGATCAAAGGCTCGAAGGTGGTGATGAAGGGCGTCCGCCGGGACAATCTCTACTACTTGAAGGGTAGTACGGTTACAGGTCAGGTGGAGACTTCTAGTTCTTCAGAGATGGTTGCATGAAGATCTGGCAGGTGAAGGTCGGACATGGAGGTGAAAAGTCTTTGCAAGCTCCTGCAAAGAAGGGATCATTGGAAGGTGCTGCTACCTGCAACTTGGAGGGTGAACACAGCGTTCTGAACAAGAAGGTGAAATTCAGTACCAATACTCACCGCACAGAAGGTCTTCTTGATTGTGTTCACGTAAGCATTTGGGGACCTGCTAAGAATGCATAACTTGGAGGTTACAGGTACTTTGTCTCTTTTATTGATAGTTTATCTAGGCATTGTTGGATATATCCCTTGAGACAAAGGTGTGAAGCCCTAGATATGTTGGTGAAGTGGAAAGGAAGAATGAAAAAGCAGATAGGTAGGAAGATCAAGGAGCTACAGATTGGTAATATTGAAAGAGACATGAACCAATTCCTACGATTTGGTCAGAACACTGGTATTGGTACTCACTTCACAGAAGGTATAAATGGGTTGGTTAGGGAAATAAACCGTTCCTTGCTGGGGAAGGTTCGGTGTTTGTTGTCTAATGCAGGATTAGACAAATCGTTTTGGGCTGAGGCGATTGTGTATGCTAGCCATCTCATAAATGGATCGACTGTAATAGGAGGTAAAACTCCATTGAAAATTTGGTCTGGGAAAGCTGCTCAAGATCATGATTTGCAGTAGAATTTAGAAGTCCGACCTACTTCGGTACCAAGGATGACAAGGTGAATCCGCGAGTAAAGAGGTTTGTGTTTTTGGGTGTCAAAAGGAATATGAAAGGCTACAGTTTGTGGGACCCCGAAAATAAGAAGATCGTGTTGAATAGGCATGTCACGTTTGATGAGACTTCAGTGTTGAAGTCTACCATCTCTCAGCAGGTGGAGAGGACGGAGACCAAGAAAGTATCGCAGCGGGTGGAGGTTGATGCTACTCCACCATCTCCAGTTGGTTTGGTATCAGTGAAGACTTCACCGGATGTGACACCAGGTGGAGATCATGTAGCCAGAGTTGATACTGAACAGGTTGAAGACATTGATAAGAATGTCGAGTTATTTGCAGCCACTGAAATCAAGGTAAAACCACGCTCGTAGGTAAAGAAGTATGAATCTCAAGCTTGTGATTGCGACAAGCTCAAGTTAAAGGCTGTTGTTCTCCATGATGGTCGCGAGGAGGTTCATATGATTCAACCAGATAGGTTCGCTGCTGAAGATTTAGGTACAAGTGCTTGAGCTTGATGGAGCTCATTTGAATGAACTACGGTTAGCTTGATCCTTTGAGTAAGGTACGTAGGCAGCCGTAAAGGCGCAGTCACATTTGGTGATGTAACCCATAGCTGTTTGGGTTCTCGAGAAGAAGATTTGGACTTCACGTAGAGGTGAAGAATTGGGCTTCACGTAGAGGTGAGGTGTTGTGATCTCGATGAACAGTTGATCTTCTGGTGAGAAGATATTTAATCTTGCATAAGAGGGGTGTGCATCCAGTTGTTGGAACCGATGATGGTGTTCGGTGTGCTCTACTCAGACTTGGTTGGACCGTCAGCTGAAGACATGTAGACTGGATAGAGTCAGTCAATTGGAGAGTCAGTGTTGACTCATGTGTTGGCCCAAGAGGTTACACTCTCCATTGTTTTGTGTTTTGATGATGACAACCAAATTAGTGCTATTTGGTACTAACAAGTTTGCTAAGATGAGTTTCAGGTCTTGTACCATGTTTAGAGTCCATTCGCTTAGCTATTGCAAGAACTTCTAAGTTCACAAAGCAAGGAAGACATTTGCTCATCAAGGAAGGATCATAGAAGAGAAGGCACTAGCAAGGCATTGGATGGCTCAAAGACTTGTAGATAGCTCAAGAAGTCTTCATGTATTTTGTTTTTTTTTTTGGTTTATAGTATGTTAAAGAATAGTGGATAGGTTTGAAGCTCAATCACACACGTTTTTGCGCATATACTATTTCTTAGTTTATTTCCTATAAAATATACAAAAATATTTTAGTACAAAATCTTTCTTCTACAAATTTCTTTTTATGTTACATACTGAATTCCTGTTTAAAATAGTTTTGTTAAAAATATTTTTCTTCTCAAAATTCTGTCTTTATTTCGTTTTCTGACCTGATCCGGTCGACCGGCAGTCTACCGACAGTCGACCGAGTCTATGTCAGGCTGGTCCGGTCGACCGGACCAGTCGACCGAGGTCCTGGCAGAATGCACGTATCCGTGTGCATGTCTGTCGGTCGACCGGGGCAGTCGACCGATGTTTATTTTTGAGTCACAGTTTGTATCAGTCGACCGGGTCGGTCGACCGATAGCCTGTAACGGTCGAAATTTTGTACTACCGGTCGACCGGCCCGGTCGACCGATGTAGCCGTTGAACAGTAACGGGCAGATTTTTTAAGAGCTGTTTATTTTTGTCTTTTGTGTTTAAAAATTCGTTTAAGGATATATTTTGATCTAATTACCTCCTAAACATCAGTAACTATGTTTTATCCCTAAACCCTAGCCCTCTCCTATAAATAGGGGGTTTGGGGAGAGATTGGTTACACAACAACTATTATTGCTAAAATTCAAAAGTTTAAGGCTTTCAAAGTTCTTGGTTTTTGTGCTAAATTCTCTCAATTTTCTGAAGGGTTTTCAAAAATTTTTCTCTGATTTCAATTTCTTTTCCTTACACAAAAGAGCTTCAATTCTACTCATTATTCTCTAAGGACCTTTGTAAGGGAAGAGATTTTTTGAAAGAGAGAGTTTGTGGTCTTTTGACTACCAAGATAATTACTTGTTCTTGAGATTGTAGGAGTTGGGTACTCCATTGTATTTGAGATCTTCGTGATAGTGGAAGTGGTCGGAATCCTTCTGGGGAAGGTGGGGAGTAGAGCTGGGTGCTCGAACCTCGATAACATATCCTTGTGTTTGCGATTGGTTTACATTCTTGCAATCCTTACTCTATTTTGCTTGCACTTATTACTTGCTCATCATATTCATTGTCATACTTACTTGCTTGCATTCATCTTGTGATTGTTGTAGATTTTTTTAATTTGCCCTTGATTAGCATTGTCACCTATTCACCCCCCTCTAGGTGACTTTTCAATTGGTATCAGAGCTTGGACTCTAGGTTTGGCTTAACATCCATAGAGAGATCCTTAAAATATTGCTAATCAACATTTTCATTCATCCATTCATACACTAGTAAATATGGCCGACAACATTAAACCCCACCTAAATTTGATGGACTTAATTTCCCAATTTGGAAGGTTAGGATGACTATATTTTTGCAATCTTTGGGTAGCTTAGTGGCCAAGTCCTTGACTAAACCCTATGTAGCACCCGATAGTGATGAGAGCACTTGGACCGACTTCAACTTTAGAGAATATGAGTCTAACTCCAAAGCCCAAAACTCCCTATTAACCGCCTTGAATGAGGATGACCTTACACGGGTAATTCATTGCCAATCCGCCTATGAGATTTGGCAACACTTATTGGTCACACATGAAGGGACTTCACAAGTCAAGAGAGCTAAGATAGATCTCTTGAGGTCTCAATATGAATCATTTAAAATGCTTGATGATGAATCCATTGATTGTATGATTACTCGTTTCACTAAAATTACAAATGGTCTTTCTTCATTAGGTGACGTCATCTCCAACGATCAAAAGGTGCGCAAAGTGATACGGGCTCTTCCTTCTTCATGGGAGATCAAGGCCACCACCTAAAGGAGTTGAACGACAAGGATGAGATGGACATCATTAGTCTCATTGGGAACTTAAAGACCCATGAGATGGAGAAGAAGGCAAGAGAAGAAGCCACTACTTCAAAGAAGAAATCCATAGCCTTCAAGACTTCATCCACCAATGATGACGATGATGAAGACGAAGAAGAAGATGAGGAGCTAACTTTACTTGTGCGGAATGTCAAGAGGTTGTACCGAAAGAACAAGTTCAACTTCCGGAGAAGATTCGAAGGTAAAGAGGAGCGGAAGATCATTTGCTATAATTGCCGCAAACCCGGACACATCATGGCGGATTGTCCGGAGTTCAAGAAGAAGATGACTTCCTCCTTCAAGCCAAAGAAACCGGAGGAGAAGAAAGCCTACAAAGCAACATGGGATTCGGAAAGCGAGTCCGAAGAGGAGGTGGATCAAGCTAATATGTGTTTCATGGCAAACACACCTAAGGTAACCCCTCAATCCCTTGATGATGATGATGATTTGAGTAAGGAAGTTCTAGTTCATGCTTTTGTAGAGCTTTCCGAAACTTATGATAACAAGAAAATGGAATGCTTAAATTACAAAAAGAAGTTGCTTTTCTTAAAAATCAACTTGCTTTGGTTTCAAAAGAAAAAGATGATCTTTCTTCCAATCTTGTTTCAATTCAAAATGAATTTGACGCTTATAAGATTTCTTGTAAGGGTAAAACCCCTATTGTTGATAATAAAGAAATTTCTTCCTTAAGAACCAAAATGGTTGATTTTGAAAAGATTTTGAAAGATTGTGCTTTTAACACCAAGAAGCTTGAAGAAAAGTTTTCCAAAAAGCACACTTCTCATGTTAAAGATTCTCATGCTAAAATTCCACATGCTCACACTTCAAATAATACTTCTCATGCTAAATCTTTTCATGCTCACAATGCCCATGCTCACAAATCACACACTCACTATGCTTTTAGATATGGTAGAGTGTATAGATGTACTTATTGTGGCAAAAATGGACATTTAGCTAAATTTTGTTATGATAAATTGCATAGTTCAAATAATCTTGTTTGGGTTAATGGCTCTAACCCTCATGGACCCAAGAAAATGTGGGTACCAAAATCAAGTCCTAAAATGTTTGATGTAGGTACACACCAAGACTCCAAGACGTAGGGAGCGGTGGTACCTTGATAGTGGTTGTTCGAGACACATGACATGGGACATCAACAACTTCACAACCCTATCAAGGTACATGGAAGGTGGCACCGTCACCTTCGGGGATGACTCCAAAGGAACTATCATCGGTATAGGTAACATTCAAATTGGTGCATCTCCTATTATTGAGAATGTTGTTTTAGTAGATGGTTTAAAACATAATTTGCTTAGCATTAGTCAACTTTGTGATCGTGGACTTAAAGTTGTATTTGATGATACTTCTTGCAAGATTTTTGATGTTAAATCCGATATTTGTATTCTCACCGGTTTTCGTGATAATAATGTTTATATTATTGACATGCTCAATTTAGATTGTTCTACTAAATGCTTGAATGCTTTTGATGAAAATTCTTGGCTTTGGCATAGAAGACTAGGACATGCATCTTTTGACCATATTTCTAGGATTAATTCAAAGGAATTGGTGAAGGGTATACCTTGCTTGGATTTTGAGAAAGACCGCATTTGTAGTGCGTGCCAACTTGGGAAACAAACCAAGTCTTCCTTTAAACCAATCAAGGATATCATGTCAACTAGGCCTTTAGAATTAATTCATATGGATCTTTTTGGACCAACTAAAACTAAGAGTTTAAATGGAGGCAGATTTGCATTTGTTTTAGTTGATGATTTCTCCCGTTTTACTTGGGTTTTCTTTTTACAAAATAAAGATCAAACTTTTTCTCATTTTAAAATTTTCGAAAAAGAGTTGAAAAAGAAAAGGGTTTTCCGATTTTGAGAATAAGGAGTGATAGAGGTGGTGAGTTTGTTAACCAACTCTTCATGACTTATTGTGATGAAAAGGGAATTAAGCATGAAATGTCTTGTCCTAGAACTCCACAACAAAATGGAGTTGTAGAAAGGAAAAATAGAACACTTCAAGAGATGGCTAGGACAATGATAAGTGAATATGACCTCCCTCAATATTTATGGGCCGAGGCCGTAAACACCGCATGCTATATATCGAATCGTATTTATTTATGCAAAAATTCTTCAAAACTTCTTTTGAAATGTATCATTCTAGAAAACCTAATGTTGCATATTTTAAAGTTTTTGGATGCAAGTGTTTTGTTTTGAATACTAAGGATAATTTGGGTAAATTTGATGCTAAGGCTTATGAGGGTATCTCTGTTGGATATTCCTCTACTAGCAAAGCATATAGAGTTTTCATTAGATCTTCTCAAACCATTGAAGAATCCATGCATGTTAAGTTTGAAGAATCTAATGTGTTTGTTGAGAATGTTGTAGAGTTTGAACCATTAGGTGAAGACATGGAGAGACTATCCTTGAAGGACTCACCCGCTCAAGAAGAAAAGCTAGATCCTATTGGTGAAGTTCAAGAGGATAAGGAGGAAAACACTCAACCACTTCCTAAAATTTGGAGATACGCTACAAATCATCCTAAGGAGCTCATCTTGGGTGATGCATCTAAAGGAGTCACAATGCGCTCCAAACTCCATGACCTATGTGGTAACTTTGCTTTCATTTCTCATTTTGAACCCAAAGGCATTCTCGAAGCCGAGACGGACCCATATTGGTTGCTTGCCATGCAAGAGGAACTCAATCAATTTGAGCGCAACCAAGTTTGGCACCTTGTTCCTAAGCCCCACGATAGACCAATAATTGGTACTAAGTGGATCTTTAGAAACAAGATGGATGAGTCCGGAAATGTCATTAGGAATAAAGCTAGGTTAGTGGCCCAATGTTACACTCAAGTTGAGGGAATTGACTTTGAGGAGACCTTTGCACCCGTAGCACGGCTTGAAGCCATACGGATGACACTAGCTTTTGCATGCTTTAAAAATTTTAAACTTTTTCAAATGGATGTGAAAAGTGCATTTTTGAATGGTTTTATTAATGAAGAAGTTTATGTTGCTCAACCTCCCGGTTTTGTTGATCATGTTCATCCCGATTTTGTTTTTAAACTTGATAAAGCTTTGTATGGATTGAAACAAGCTCCAAGAGCTTGGTATGAAAGGCTTTCTAGTTTTCTCATTTCAAATGATTTTATTAAAGGCAAAGTAGACACAACTCTTTTTACTAAGCATGTTGATAATGATATTTTAATTGTGCAAATTTATGTTGATGATATAATTTTTGGATCTACTAATGAGCTTTTGTGCAAGGATTTTGAGAAAGTCATGCAACTTGAATTTGAAATGTCTTCCATGGGTGAGCTCAATTTCTTCCTTGGACTCCAAATCAAGCAATTGCAAGACGGAACCTTCATTAACCAAGCCAAGTATGCAAAGGAGCTAGTAAAGAAGTTTGGGCTTGAAGGATCAAAGGCTTGCAACACTCCAATGGCAACTACAACCAAGCTTGATAAGGACGAACAAGGTAAAAATGTTGATATTAAATTATATAGAAGCATGATAGGAAGTCTTTTATATTTGACGGCAAGTAGGCCGGATATCATGTTTAGTGTGTGTCTTTGTGCTAGATTTCAATCGTGTCCTAAAGAGTCTCATCTTATTGCGGTAAAACGCATTATTCGTTATATTAAGGGCACTATTGGAATGGATCTTTGGTATCCGAAAACTATAGATTTTTTAATGACTAGTTATTCGGATGCCGACTATGCGGGTTGTAGAGTAGATAGAAAGAGTACTAGTGGGACATGTCAATTTCTTGGTAATTGTCTTGTTTCATGGTCCTCTAGGAAACAAAATTCCGTAGCTCTCTCAACCGCCGAGGCGGAGTATGTTGCCGCGGGGGCTTGTTGTGCACAAGTCCTTTGGATGAAACATACTCTCCTTGATTTTGATTTGCACTTTGATCATATAAAAATATTTTGTGATAATACTAGTACTATACACATGACCAAAAATGCAAATCAACATAGTAAGACCAAGCACATTGAGATTAGATATCACTTTCTTAGAGATCATTTGAGAAAGGTGATATAGATATTGATTATGTTTCCACGGATTTACAACTAGCCGATATTTTCACTAAACCTCTTGATTTTGCTAGATTTTCGTTTATTTGTGGAGAACTTAATGTTTGTATTATTGAATAAATATGTTTTTCATAACCCTTTTTGATGTATGACAAAAAGGGGAGAATAAGTTTACATGACAAAAATAAGTTCATTTGGTCTTGGTTCCATATGAATTTATATGCTTTATTTTAAGATTTGTTTTATGAATTTATATGTTTTGGTTTTATGAATTCTTGTGTTTTAGTTGTTTTGTTTGGTATTTTTGGTATCAAGAGCAATTTTTGGTTTCTAATTTTGTTTTAATTGGTTTCAATAATTGGTGCATCATTTCAATTATTGGTATCTAGAGCATATTATTGTGTTTTATGTATAGCATAATTTGAGGGGGAGTTTTCTCCTACCCTACATATTATTGTGTTTTATGTATAGCATAATTTGAGGGGGAGTTTTCTCCTACCCTATATTTTTGTTAATAGCCTATTTGTTTTGTCATCATCAAAAAGGGGAGATTGTTGGCCCAAGAGGTTACACTCTCCAATTGTTTTGTGTTTTGATGATGACAAACCAAATTAGTGCTATTTGGTACTAACAAGTTTGCTAAGATGAGTTTCAGGTCTTGTACCATGTTTAGAGTCCATTCGCTTAGCTATTGCAAGAACTTCTAAGTTCCACAAAGCAAGGAAGGCAATTTGCTCATCAAGGAAGGATCATAGAAGAGAAGCACTAGCAAGGCATTGGATGGCTCAAAGACTTGTAGATAGCTCAAGAAGTCTTCATGTATTTTGTTTTTTTTTTGGTTTATAGTATGTTAAAGAATAGTGGATAGGTTTGAAGCTCAATCACACACGTTTTTGCGCATATACTATTTCTTAGTTTATTTCCTATAAAATATACAAAAATATTTTAGTACAAAATCTTTCTTCTACAAATTTCTTTTTATGTTACATACTGAATTCCTGTTTAAAATAGTTTTGTTAAAAATATTTTTCTTCTCAAAATTCTGTCTTTATTTCGTTTTCTGACCTGATCCGGTCGACCGGCAGTCTACCGACAGTCGACCGAGTCTATGTCAGGCTGGTCCGGTCGACCGGACCAGTCGACCGAGGTCCTGGCAGAATGCACGTATCCGTGTGCATGTCTGTCGGTCGACCGGGGCAGTCGACCGATGTTTATTTTTGAGTCACAGTTTGTATCAGTCGACCGGGTCGGTCGACCGATAGCCTGTAACGGTCGGAATTTTGTACTACCGGTCGACCGGCCCGGTCGACCGATGTAGCCGTTGAACAGTAACGGGCAGATTTTTTAAGAGCTGTTTATTTTTGTCTTTTGTGTTTAAAAATTCGTTTAAGGATATATTTTGATCTAATTACCTCCTAAACATCAGTAACTATGTTTTATCCCTAAACCCTAGCCCTCTCCTATAAATAGGGGTGTTTGGGGAGAGATTGGTTACACAACAACTATTATTGCTAAAATTCAAAAGTTTAAGGCTTTCAAAGTTCTTGTTTTTGTGCTAAATTCTCTCAATTTTCTGAAGGGTTTTCAAAAATTTTTCTCTGATTTCAATTTCTTTCCTTACACAAAAGAGCTTCAATTCTACTCATTATTCTCTAAGGACCTTTGTAAGGGAAGAGATTTTTTGAAAGAGAGAGTTTGTGGTCTTTTGACTACCAAGATAATTACTTGTTCTTGAGATTGTAAGAGTTGGGTACTCCATTGTATTTGAGATCTTTGTGATAGTGGAAGTGGTCGGAATCCTTCTGGGGAAGGCGGGGAGTAGAGCTGGGTGCTCGAATCTCGATAACATATCCTTGTGTTTGCGATTGGTTTACATTCTTGCAATCCTTACTCTATTTTGCTTGCACTTATTACTTGCTCATCATATTCATTGTCATACTTACTTGCTTGCATTCATCTTGTGATTGTTGTAGATTTTTTTAATTTGCCCCTTGATTAGCATTGTCACCTATTCACCCCCCCTCTAGGTGACTTTTCATCATGATGAGTTCTTCGTGAGGTCATGTAGTTGCGGAGTAGGAGACAACGTTCGACAATCGGCATGTATGAAAGTTCTTCTAAGGTGAAGTGTAAGGAAGGCATGTGTGGTGCATCCCAGTTGATAGCTGAGCTACAGATTTCAAGCCGAAACGTGTGTCGATTTCGTCGAGATCGTGTATCGATTTCGTCCAGAGCGCGCAAGCCGAGATCGTGTGTCGATTTCGCCGAGATCGTGTGTCGATTTCGTCAGGTGATAGACTGGAGTTCGTTGGAGATCGGCTCAGATTTGAAAAATCTTCACCGAGGTGGAGAATTGTCAGGAGAGAGGAGATAGAGGAGTAGAGGAAGTTAGCACAGAGATCGAAAATTAAGGAGCGAGAAACGGCGCATTGGAGAAGGCCAGATTGTGCTCCCGGTCGGCCGCTCAGTCGACCGGTGGAGAAGGCCGATCGGCCGCCCGGTTGACCGGCATGCACGATGTGCACAAGGTTATCCCGGTCGACCGCTCGGTCGACTGTGGCAGAGAGCGGTCGACCGGCCCGGTTGACCGACTGAAAGCAGACTGCTCTCGGTTGGGCCCGGTCGACCGGCGCGGTCGACCGTGGCATGGGTCGGTCGATCGGCCGGTCGACCGACAGAAGCGGTTTGACTTTCCTTTTGGGATCCGCATTCCTTTTCTGGATTGGATCGAATTCAATCTGGGTTTCCTTAAATTCAGGGACTCTGTGGCTGTAAATAAGGGCTAGAGCCTACATGTATTGTATCCCTAAGAATCTCCTCAAGTTTCCCTCTGTATTAGTTTGTATTGATTGTTGAATCAATAAAATCTCTCTCTTCCTTGCCTCGAGGACATAGGCACGTTGCCGAACCTCGTTAAATACTGTGTTGATTGCTTTTCTCTGTTGTTCATTGTTCTGCTGTGTTGGTTACTTCTCCGGCTGCATCAAGTCTCCGCCAGGTGGGCGGATTCCTCAAAAGTGGTTGTTGTCACCTGCCAGTTGCTTCTCCGGCTGCATCAAGTCTCCGCCAGGTGGGCGGATTCCTCAAGAGTGGTTGTTGTCCCCTGCACACAACAGTTATGCCTATATTAATAAGAATATTCTCATTTAAAACCTAAATTGTTAAACACATATGATCAGTATGAATTGCTCGTTAGAGCCACACAATGTTCGGATTAATATACAATATATAAAAATAATAGATGCTCTGTCTATAATTGAACAAATAGAATTGCCTATCGATTGCCCAGGCCTCGTGTAGTTGGATCATGTGAGGTTCTAAGTTTAAGACCAAGTTAAAGGTAAGAGAAAAAAGAAAGGAAGGAAACAAAAAAAAAAAAAAAAAAATGAGGAAACACTTGCCCCAGAATCATATACACATGACCGGCTTATGAGACAGTAAAAAATTCAGAGACACCCTTAGGACTTGTATGCCTTTGGAACAAAGGGATACTATAGGGGGTGTTTGGTTTGAAGGAAGTGGGCGAAAGTAAGGAAATGGGGAAGTATAATTGATCACTTCCCTATCTATCCAAATACCGGAAAAGAAAAATAAGAAAACTCCTTTTCCTTTTCTATTTTCTCTTTTACACAACCATTTCCTCACTTCCATAGTGCTACAGTTAATTTTGTGGTCATGTAAATCTCATTTGTAATAAGTTGTAGCGCAAAACAGTTAATTTTTTGATCATGTAAATTTCACTTGCATTCTAATTACAGTCCATTTTTTATTTTTCTTAATTAATTTTTATTTTAATATTATTTTGCGGTCAACTTTGTGGTCGACTTTTTCACTTTCACTTCGACATTATCATCCAAACACCGGACATAACATTTTCAAACTACACTTCCAACAACATCCAAATACTGGAAAACTTACTAACCAATTCTCAAATTTCAAAAGGAACTATTATCACTTCCTCACTTACTTACTTACTCACTTTCACCCTTAACCAAACAGGCCCTCAAAAGTCATTGACTACAATTGACAGTTGATAGTCCTGTCGAGTTAATTGGCAAAGCAACTGGATGAAACCGTGAAACTTACCTGAAGAACCAACACCCAGAGACCTTTTAGAACCAATGCCCAGAAAAACTAGACTCACAGTTGGAAGTAAGAAGAAACTCAACAATCAAAATCTAACGCAAGAGGGGCATTGTAAATGGTTAGAACTGATGATGGTCTAGAGATTTATTCATTTTATCTGGAGCAGAACAGTAAACTCCAATTATCCCCACGAAAATGTTGCTTTTGTTGATTCCTGTAATGACATTTCATCTGATTTTTGAGTATTGAACTCGTCGAATATCTTCAAAATCTTTTTTACATCCTTATTAAAAAAAATAATCAAGTAAAGTATCTATACTTTAGGCTAGAATTCTCCCAAAGAAAAACGGTATCTATTAAAAAAGATCAATTTTTTAAAAAAAATTTCCTCTTGAAATTTAATTCCAAGAAAAAGACATCTGAATTTAATTATCAAAATCGGCCTTTGATAGGTCACATCGGTGCTGAGCGGTTTCACCTCGCCTGCGTGACACTGGACCGCCGTGGGGTGGTTATTTTTTGTTTGGATTTTGACGAATCCGTACGTAAAGTTGTAACAATTTTAGTTCCGAATTTCGCGAACCGGACGTAAGATTATAAAAATTTAAGGGTGGGTTTGTTTACTAAAATTAAGCGAAATTAAATGGTGTGTTTGGATTCATAGAAGTGAACGGAAAATGAGAAGTGAGAAAATTCATTTCCCACTGCCCTTTTTTATTTTGAATCAAAATTCTTTTTCTCTTTTTCTTTTTACACCTGTCTTTTACGCTATCATTTTTTCACTTCCAGGATACTACAGTTAATTGTGGTCATGTAAATTCCATTTGTAATAAGTTGTATCTTAATGTATTAAATTTTGATGTCATGTAAATCTCGCTTGCAGTTTAATTACAGTTCAGAAATGTCACTTCAGAAATAATATTTAATTTAATATTATTTTGTTGTCAGTTTTGTGGTCAACTTTTCCACTTCCACTTCCACTTCCAATCTCAATTTCCCACTATTCTACATTTCTCACTCTCACTTCCCACTTTCAATTTTCCTCCCACTTTTATGAATCCAAACGCGCTTCTAAATTCTTTCAGATTGAGGCCATGTCTCGAATCTATAAGGCAGGTAAAAAAAATTTAGTATTTTTAGGTTAGGGTTCGCCAAATTCAGATCTGAAATTGTTACAATTTTGCGTCTGGGTCCCCAAATTCGCACAAAAAAATAACCACCCCCGCGGTGGTCTAAAGCCACGCAGACAGGTGATACTGCGCAACACCTACATTGCGACGACGTGACTTGTCAGAAGTCGATTTTGAGAATTAAATTCTGAAAAGATCCTTTCTTAAAATTAAATTTAAAAAAAATTCTTTTTAAAAAGAATTACCCATTAAAAACTGCATTCAAAGAGACCCTATATGTTCCGTGCTTGTGTCCCCGTGTGTGTTTGGGGGTTGGCTTGTCGTCGCACCGCCGTACACGCATTTACATTAGTATATAAGTATACATCTACATCTACACTTGTCTTCGAATTCTCCCAAGGAAAAATGGTATTTTTCCGAGCATTCAAACGAGGCAAATATGTGTGACAGTTCTCCCACGCACATCGACAACATACATACGTAGGATATGAATGTATATCACTTGTTACTTATGTCAGCATATGCCATATGTATGAATATGACCTATCACTTATATCAGCTCAACAAGTTTCGTTTGAGTTTGAGTTGGAAACAATTGAATTCACCTGGAAGGAATAAAAATGTTAAGGACGTGTTTGTTTCTTGTAATTGGTCCGTAAGTGATAAAATACAATTGCAGTAAAATCACTTACGATATTTGTTTGAAGCCGTATATTGTAAAATGCACTTGCAGTCCACTTTCAACCCAAATAGTTAATTTTGTGGTCATGTAAATCCCACTTACAGCACAAGTAGTTAATTTTGTGGTCATATAAAATCTGTATTGCAGAGAATGAATTGTAATTAGATTAATTTTTGGGGTTTTTCGCTTCAACCCCTATATCAAAGCGTAATTAGAAAAAAACTCAGCTTCATAATTTTATTCGCTCGAGCCACCTCTTTTTTAAAATAAGGATGTGCCCCCACTGTCAAGCGCTGAAGTACTTATCAACCGCGAAAGATGAAAATACCGCTAAGTAATCGCTTCAAAAAAGCAAACCACTTCAAAAATTTCATATTTTCTGAGGATTGTGATTATGATCGCATTCCTCATAAAATGATCACAGTATAAATGACTGCGACTATGATCTCAGCTCTCACAAAAATGTCTTATTTTTTAGGACTGCGACTATGATCGCAGTTCTCACAAAAATGTCATGTTCCTGAGTCTTTATATGATTGTAACTATGATCACAGTCCTCTCACAGTATTCACAAAATTGACATATATTTAAGTCTTTATGATGACTGCGACAATGGTGCAGTCCTCACAAAATATCATATTTTTGAGTTTTTGTGAGGACTGTAACCATAATCGCAATCCTCACAAAATACTCTATCTCTGAGTCATTCCTCACGGATCTCATTGCGAGCACGAACAAAACGAGATTTGCAAAAAAGTCGATCCCAAAAAAAAATCCGCGAATTACTCTGCGTCAGTATCAAGGTTGAGGAATGAGTAACACCAGGTGAAATAGGGAAGCGTAAAATAAGAAATGAAAATATATAAACAAGCGATACTTGGGAGGAATCAATTTTGCTGACGTGAATGAAGCCGTAGTGAATCTAATTATGTCCGTTAAGTTTTTTTCTAATTATGAAACAAAGTAGGTGACTGTAGCAAAATATTCCTTAATTTTTATTATTGTTAGATTATATTTTATTTTTATTAGATTAATCTTTTTAATTATGAGAAATTTTTTAATTATTAGATTAAATTTAATTATTATATTAAAGATTTTATTAATTATTCTAAGATTTTTTGTTATTAGAATCTTTTCTATTATTAGATTAATAATATTTAATATAAAATTATTTTTTAAAATAATTTTTTTAATTTTGAATCTAATATTTATAATTATTGAATTTATAATATTTAATATTAGATTGTAATGTTAAATATTTTTAAATAATTAATGTTAGATTACTATTAATATTTAGTAATTTATTTTTTAATATTAATATTTTAATTTTTAATATTTAATATTTTAATATTTACTATTTTTATTATTTATTTTAAATATTTATATTTTTTATATTTACTTTTTTTCAATTATTTTTAATATTTAATATGTTTAAATCACCAAACAGTTAGTTTTTGTGGTGAACTTACGACTTACAGATTACAAACCAAATACTGTAAACCACAATATACTTTTTCACTTACAATTTCACACATTATCAACTAAACACCACCGTAAAACTTACTTGCATAAAACTCAGTTACAACTATAAAAGAGTTTACTACTTACGACTTACAACAGCAAAACATATCCTAAACGAATGATTTTTGACTTTTTCTGTGTTCCCTACAGTATTATGATTTACTGTTTGTTTGGTTATCGTAATTGGCTGTAATTCGTAAGTCGTAATTAGTAAACTCTTTTACCATTATAAATGAGTTACATGCATGTAAGTTTTATGGTGTTTGGTTGATAATATAAAGTTGTAAGTGAGAAAGTGTACTGTATTTTATAGTGTTTGGTTGTCGTAACGTGTCAGGTATAAGTGAAAAAATTGATCACAAAATGAATTATTTGGTGATTTAAAAAAAATTTAAAATTGTAAATAAATACTAAAAATATTAAATATTAAAAAAATCTAATATTAATATAAAAAATAATACAAATTTATACCACAAAATTAACTATAAGTGGGTTGTAAGTGAGTGATAATTGAGTTGCGAGTGAGTGATAGTTGAGTTGCATAAGTCTTTTACGAACTACAGTTCAAACAAATTTCATAATTGTAATTAAGGTAGAAGTCATTTACGAATTACAACCTTTGACACGAAACAAACAACCGACATGCAGGATGATTTTGCCATGGAAATAGAGATCAACAAGAACAACCACGTGAAAAAGAGCCTGCAAGTGTGCACCACCCAAACAATCAACGCGGAAACAACCCCCAAGGAAAAAAAGTTTTCTGGCCAAGTAGAAGAGTAAAGGATGCATCCACACCAACCAAACACATAAGAGATGCACATACCGTTTCAAATAAATTTCTCCACATTGTATTCGTGATTGGAGGTTCCCTGACAAAATCAGTCAACAACAAACTTTTGGGCAAGTGAGAACCATCAAAGATTGTGCCCAGATGACTGTGAAAATTGCACGCATCTCATCACCGAGAAAAATAGAAAGTGAACCATCAAGTTCGGTCATGGAGAAACAACAGAAATAACACTTCATTACACCTTTCAATTCCTCCGTAACACATGCATTGACAAATCTCAACTATGTCCACGTATGAATGCAGTAAAAAGCAATTTATTTGTGAAAGTTACTTTAACATAAGCAATACAAAGAAATGTTGTAATACTTTGTGGAACTTAGTGTTAGACCTGACAACTAATCAGGATCATTGATCTAATTAGTTAGGTCCATGAAAATCAGGTAAGAGATTTTCTGTTTGATAGAATATTTTTTATTACAGAACCATCTTTCAATTTCTTTCTTTAGTTAAATACCAATTAGACTGGTATTAGTTAGTCTCAATATATATATTCAACATATTAACAGTAAATGAAAATAAATATTCCAGCATAACTCCTGTAAAAAGAACGTTAGTTCAATTATACAATCAAAATTAATCAGTACCTCAAGCAGAAAATTTTGGAGGACTTTTCACATATGGTTCTTATCAGAATCGTTCTGTACGTTGCCGGCACTCGTACCAAAAAGAATCGAGTGCGCACTCCTGCACAGGGGCTGCCACTTGTGGGCATAGTTTCCCTTCAAACACGCACGAAAACTCCAAGTACCCAAAAGGCACGCCGTTAATTCATATCTTTTCATATTTAAACATCTCAACTTTTCACACAATAGTCAATGTCAGATTAAAATATTTTGACTTCTTTTAATCTTCTTTAGCTATTGAATTAAGCCAACTTCCGACTTGAATATCTTATTCATTCTGAAATGAAATTGAACACGTGAATATACTACGTTCATCTCCAATGGAAGGAGAACACATTCCAACCATCATCTATGCGATTCTAGTAACGGATCAAGTCTGAATTCAGCTCAAAAATTCATCTAAAATTTCTCATTTTTCAACACTTAGTAATTAGCAATTAAATTGACAGAGCATGAAATCTGTGCGTGCGCTCGCGCACACACATCACACCAAAAGAAAAGAAAAAAAGAAAAAAAAAAAGATAAGGGAAAGGAAAAAAATGCGCGCATGCACACTCCAAAACTACGTGCAAAGTACAAGTCCTCGCTGAGAAATAGCAAGTGAAGCATCAAAGTTCTCATTTATAAAGAAATAACAACACATATTAGATGTACGTAACACTTCACCTACACCTTTTCAATTCCTCAATAACATTGTCACAGACAAATATCTACTAGGCATACACATGGCTGCAGCAGAAATTAAGCTCTATATTTGTGTAACCAATACAAAGAAATATTCTAATACTTTCTGCAACTTAGGAATTAATAACTACATTGCCATACCATAGCATTTTTGTGCTTAACCCCCACCAACGAATGGACAAACACAGATGCATGCAAATGCACAAAAGAAAGAAGCATGCATAAACCCCAAGGCTACGTAAATATACGAGAAATCTCATCACTGAGAACAATTGCAGGTGGACCATCAAGTTCATTCATAGAGAAAAAACAACTCATATTAGATGGACATGACACTCCATCTAGCCCTCCCAATTTTCTCAATAAAACACAGGCTTTAGCAAATATCAACTAGGCACACATATGGCTTTTTGACAGAAAGCTCTATATTTGTGTATGTTACATTAACAGAAGCAAGCAAGCACCCACACACGCGCGCGCGCACACACACACGCACGCACGCACGCACAAGTGCATGCCATCGATTTCCTGTCCTCTCACCACATGAATCAGGTAATTGTAAGCTTACTGTTGATGAGTTTATGTACAACATGATAAACAATAACCAATTGCTTGCAGGTGACACAATGATGGTTTTTATATGAAAGTGTGATAATTTATTGTTAGAAAATATGATTTGTGTAAGTAGTAGTGTAACACCCCGTTCCCGGAATACGTACTTAGTTGCGTATCCAGATTTTTCGATCATATTTTTCGATTTACTTCTTGTATTGGTTTTGCTTTATGAATTATCTACATGATCGTTTTGTCTTGGATCTGGATTCGAGAACTCGGAGTCAGCCTAATCTGAACCGAGAACCCGATCCTAGTGTTTTACTCGATTTGGTCTTGCTATTCCGATTTGACCGATTTCAGTTTCAAACATCATTTTCTAATATTTTAGATTTTCTATGATTTTCTGGAATTTTCCTGAATTAAATTAAAAATCTTCAAAACCGGTGTGGACCAGTGCCACTGACTGATTCTCGGATTTTTAATTTACAAACGGAGTTGAAATTCTAAAACGGCTTTCCCACAACTTCTTAAAATCACATTTTCTATGTAAATACTTTTTCTGGGATTTTTCTGAATTTATCAAAATCCGGCCGACCCGGTGTAGACCGGTGTCAACGGTTGACTTCAAGATTTTTATTTTGAAAATGAGATCAAATTTTTGAAAACCGATTTCACCAAAAAACTTTATATAATATTTATTATTTTTGAGAATTTTTGGAAGCTTTTCAAGCTACTTTATTTTTTAGACTTTTCCGGAGTTTTCGGTGTTTTCCCAGATACTGGAATTCTATCCAGATATTTTATTTCCTCTTTTCTCTATTTTCTCTCTCCTCTCTAGACGCGAGTTTCACCAATCTGGATTAATCATTAAATGCAGAAATCCTCTCCATACTGCATTTAATGCTCTGCTAATCAATTCCAATCAAGTCAAATCTGACTTTTGTCCTTTCTGTTAAAGGCAACATTCGCGTTTTTCTTGGACGCGGATTTTATCTCCGCGTCTAGCTCTTTGGCCTAGACGCGGGTGTCCTTTGCCAGACGCAAGAATCATTTATATGGGACGCAGGTGTCATTTGATGAAAGGATGGCAATCTTATAATAATATTTTCCCCCCTTATATAGCCACCCCCATTTCTTCCTCTCTCTTCCATTTTTTTTCTTTCTTCTTTCTTCTCCATTTCGGCAAAAGAAAACAGCAGCCAAGCTAGCCACCTTGCCTCCTTCTTTGGCCGGCCACCCTCCATTTCCACCACCATCTCCTCCACCAATTCCTCCACCATTCTCTCCTCCATCTTCTCCTCCATTTCCAAAACAATAACACCTCTACACTACCTTCTTCATCCTCATTTCCACCAAGAAACTCCAAGGAAACCCACTTTCACCACCAACTTCACCACCTTCCCCACCACTACCTACACCACCTTAACTACCACGAACCACACCATCTTTCTCTCCTCGGAATACTCTTTCTAACGAGGTATAGCTTCGTTCTCTGAAGCCTCGTTTCTAAAACTCCATTTTCACCATTTCAACTAGAGTTGCACCACCATTGGTTGGACTTGGGACTTTAGCCACCCATCTCCGACCACTTCCGGCCACTTCCGGCCATCTCCGACCATCTCCGGCCACCTTCGGCCGTCGCCGGCAACTTGACCGACCACCCCCCTTCCAAACTTCTTTCTTTTCTTTCCTTTCCTTCTTTCTTTTCTTCCCTTCATTCATTCTTTCTTCCCTTCTCTTTTCTTTCCTTCTTTTTCTTCCTTTCCTTAAAATTTCAAACCTGCGTCTCTTCCTATTTCCCGCGTCTGCCATTTCCTGCGTCTGTCATTTTCCTCGTCTGCTATTTCCCGCGTCTGCCATTTCTCGCGTCTGCCCCGCCATTTCCCGCGTCTGCTATTTCCCGCGTCTGCCATTTCCCGCGTCTGCTATTTTTCGCGTCTTTCTATTTGAACGCGTTTACGCGTTGATTTTCTGGATTCCAGAGCTTGGGATTTCACGGCGTTTTCCGAAGTTCTAGGCGAGTGTTCTCGCTTTCCCATTGGACTTTCCCGCATCGTCGGGTTGACTTGCATAACATTATGTATTTTTATCGGTATTCTCGTTTGGTATTGTGATGTACATACTTGTTATATTAACTGTTGACATACACCTATTTGTATCATACTTGACAACTGACGTGTTACCACCTGACATGATTTACTTCTTAGCGCTTGTTCCTCATTATAACATGACTCATCACCTGCCCCCTGAAATATTAATACTTGATCTGTGATTATCACATGTACGGGAATACTGTACTTGTTATCCTGTATTATAATACAGTGACCTGAATCTGTAGTACTTATGTACACCTGAATTCCTGATCATGTCATGTTCTTGCTATTCCCGTAAATTGATAACTACATATTAAATTATTATAAGACAACTTGTACCCGGTTTGGGGGAAACTGATGGGCCCTGATTAATCATGTTTATGGTGGCCTTATCGAGTCACGCGTGGCCACATACTTGAGGGATCACCTGGCGGCCACTAGGGATTCCGTGGGGTGTGCTGGCACCCCTACTCCTGTTTATTCCTGACGGGTATGCACACGCCCTAGGCCTATTTCTATGGGATCTGCGATACTCTATTCCTATTCGGGCGTAAATAAGTCCCGGTACCTAGCGGTACGTTCCGGCTCAGCACCGGATACTCCTGGACCGTTGTCCCGAGCATGTACGGGGCCCATCCGAAATATGATTCATCGAACTTTATCAGTTTCCAAATAACTTGCTCTATAAGTTGTGAGTGAAAGTATGTGGAATGGGACACATACTGAAGCCTAGAACTTAGACGGCCCCAATTATAATAAGATGTTAATATGCAATTTGTTGTGCTATTCTGTAACTCAGGTTGTACGCTCTTGGATTATGGTAACATGGGATAAAGGTATATAGATGAGGGTTTCCTTATTTGGATTATTCCTTCGAGGTACTAATCTCATGGAGCCGTGGCCTAAACCTGTACAATCGGATTTGCTCCTAATCTGTTTTATTCGGTTTTATCAGTTTTATGTTAGCTTAGGAGATAACTGGTGTTGCCCTATCTACTTTACTTCTCGTCTTGTTACCTCCCCTTATCTTATCATACCATGAGTATTCCCTGCTTGACATCACTTATTATATATCTACTCGCTCCTGCATGCTTATGCTCACAACTCGGTTTTCAATGCATGATTATGATTCGGTTTTATCGATACACTTGTACTTATCTTGGCACGCCATCTGGTATTCGCATCACCACTCGCTGGAGGAGTTCTGACTCTTCTGGATCCTTATGTCCAGGTTATGGAGCTTGGGGCTAGGGGATTCTCTTGTTGCTGACCAGAGAGGTGCTGCGGTAGCTTGGATCTCCAGCAGACCTTTTGAAACTCTATCCTTCCAGGCCCCCTGTGCGCCTCTCGAGTTTTCCTTTTGTAAACTCGTGAGTGCCTTGTACTGTTCATACATGTACATCTCTTTGTATTCTCGCATTTGCGCCTATCAGTGATGTAATATTCTTGTAATATTTATCACCTCTGGTGATAACTTTGTAATTGTACTCATAGGTTGGAATGTATAATGCACCATTTGCTTCCATACTCTGATTCTTGCCTGTACTGATGCTTAGCGTATATACGTGAGGGTATTTCTTACCTGCGTATATACGTCACAGTAAGGTCTCCGTATCCGCGGGATCGGGGCGTTACAAGTAGTGTATATGAGTTGTATAAGTAGTAGTATAAAAATAAGAGTAGGATTAGAGTTTCGTATATCTATATAAAACATTGAGAGGATCCCCCCCCCCCCCCCCCCCCCCCCCCCCCCCCCAAAAAAAAAAAAAAAAAAAAACTTTCTCCTGAAATTCCTTTCATGCCCCCACCCCCCCCCCCCCCCCCCCCCCCCCCCCCCCCCCCCCCCCCCAAAAACAAACTTTCTCCTGAAATTCCTTTCATGGTATCAAAGCTACAAGGCTAGATCCAAAACCCTAAATAAGAAGATCCAACAAGTTTTACATTTGTATTCTTCCTCCTCCCTTGACAGCAAAGTTCTTTAGCTGTCCATAAATAAGAATAAGTAGGTTTGAACCAGACACTTTTTGTGCTCTCTTATGCTCATTTCTTTGCTTCAGAGTGGGTACTTGAGAAAAGTGATGTAGCTAGATGTTGGAACCGAAAAATGGACTATGATCAGATGTGAGCAAGAACTTAACCCGCCACCTTCGGCACACAGTAAAAAAAGATTTACCACTGTGTAGTGATGGACTGAACTTTAGTTACTCCAAACTTTCAAAGTGTAATGGCAAAAGAAAATTTTACCTTAAAAATAAGTGGATACTGCTTAAGACCAATTACGCAAATATTTGCAATAGATGTTTATGTTCCATCAAAAGTATTGCAGTTCTTTCTTATACCGTTGAGGCTTTCCCCAAAAAAGAGAAAAAGTGAATTTATTTCTAACATTGAAATAATGTTGGGGATGGAAATCCCCGATTTGGATCTCGATACACCACGAAATCAATCACACACACACACACAAATAGAAGAAAACACAATAAGAAGAAGACACAAAATTTATATGATTCGACTGTCTAATTTCGGCCTACTTCATGAGACATATGCATGAAATTCACTATGAAAAAGAGAACTTATAAGAGTACAAGAGAATCCAGTCTCTCTCTCACCTCACTCCTCCTCTCTCTCTCATCACATTGATTCACATTTCTATAAAGCCATCGTTGCAGCCCTGAGCACCACCTGCGAGTCACTGCTGCTTGTGCCTGCGCCATCATCAGGGCTATAGACCGAACAATAGCCACTGGATAACACACGAATATAGGCCTTCACGTCGTGGCAACATCACATCCACGTGTTGAATCGATCATCATATCTTATTGTAGATCACATGAGATTTGCACTCGTCTGTCTGCCAATCCTAGGTCGGCTCTTCGAAGCCTTAACTAACTTCACATCGACTGGTCTATCACTTGCAACCACTTGATTTATAAATATTAACCTTTTCTTTTTCTTCTTCTTCTTCTTCTTCTACCTCTTCCTCCTTCCAAGATTTCACCTATGCGGATGAGGAATGAATGTGGGATCATTGAATAAGGACTCTCTCTCGCCTTTTGATTTAAGTTCTAACTTGATTTAAGTCCCAACCCAGCTCATATGTGGGTTGAACCAACTCAACCAATTTTAACAAGTGGTCATATCTCTTGAATCTAAAATTACAAGAGACTCAAGTTGAGTGCACTCATGGGTACGCACTCAATCCCAGCAAACTTCCCCTCCATGCCCATGATGGGTGATCACCGTGACTATTCACATGAACCACATCGAATCCAGCCGAGCACCTTCAGGCAAAATATTTGTTTCTCTTTCATATGCTTGTGTGATTGATTTCGTGATGTATCGAGATTAGAACCGGGATTTCCATTCCTAACAAGTATTATCTTATTTCTAACATTGAACTTTTTTTGGAAGTAAAGACTCCCCCCGTCCCTATTTTCAGTTTTTATTTCATGTGGCTATTGGATCTACATTTGTATTTTGAAGTTTTTAATTATTTTTTAATTATAATCCTCAAAAGAAACTTCCCCGGTTTCCATTTCCTTTTCCTGTGGTTGGCCGTATGCTCTCTCGTGCCATCATCCATGCCAGGGGTTCCCTTCTCAGATGGCCAAAGCCTGGGTGCCACGTGGTGTTCAGGGATTCTGACACGTAGGTCATTTGTCACGTGCATTTGCCGAAATTGGTTAATTACGTAAATTAATCCAAGTATAAGGGAGAGTATAAAATCCGTGGCTTCTTCCCTCGGGAAAACGATGTCGCTTGGATCAAGCTACGCGCCACAGAACAGCAAACACTGTTTGCTAGCTGACGTGGCCTAAAAGTACATCCCTATCGGGGCCCACCACGGTCCCCAAGCTTCCTTCCTATTTGATTTCGGACAGCGGATGTCGGCTGAGATAGCAATCCATATTTGCCCAATTAAACCTGCCCTCCGTATAACAAGGAAAAAGAGGGCCAAGGACTCCCCTGCCGTTTCGGTGTCGGCCGATCCGATACGAGCGTAACAAGGAAAACGAGCTTTGCTCTCTCCCCCCTCCTCAGGTCTTCGCTGCTGAGTGAGTACTCATTAGATCTCTCCGATCTGTTCCATTTTTTTAGCGAGCTTTCTCGATCGTTCCGCCGTCTGGCGTTTTCCGATTCCGAGATAGGCGGCGAGCTCGATTCACTGTGATTTTAACGAATCGTACGGATGTTGAAAGGGTAGCATGCGTGAAATCTTGGGATTTTTGTGATGGTTTCGTTGATTTAGTGGCAATTGCCGTTTCTGTTAGGGTTATTAGACATGACGTGTTGTCGAGATGTTAAAGATTAACTTGTATTTTTCTTTGTTATTGCCGATTTTAGTAAGATACTGTTAAAATAGGAATATTCTGCCTGGATCTAGTTCCCTTTTTTTTTTAATGCTTTTAGCATTAAATTTATTAATATCTAAAGAGCTGGATTTGAGCTGTCTCTTTATTCATCTTAGAATGCTGTTTGAATACAAGGGGGAAAAAATATTTTTTTATAGATTATTGTAGTTCAAACTTGATGATATGTATTTTTTTTCCTTTCTTTTTCTATTTTAGGTGGGTGCTTACGGAATGTGTGTAGTTGAGATGTTGTCATTTTGAGCGTTCAACATATCCAATCTTCCAAAGGTACTCACTGAAAATGTGAAATTGCTAGACTTAATTGTCTTATATTTTTTAGTTCAAACAATGGAAATGTTTTTGGACTAATTGTTTGTTGGAATGTGTACTGTATTTGGTTCTGAAAAAGCTTTGTACTGTAGTTTTTGGTTCCACTATTGATGACTAGACGCTTTAATGACTTGTTGACAGTGATTTTAGGAGGAGAATGCTGACTGTGTGTAATCACTGTGTTTGTCATACAATAGACTGGTTGATGACAACTTCTTTTACGAGCTCTAGGAATTAGTTATTCTGAGTATTAAGTTCACTTTTGCCATCTTTGCCATTATATTAGAAGTTGCTTAACTTTATTTTCTTCAATCACTGGGAGAAGCTTGCATATGTTAGCATCTTTTCCATGAACACAACAGTCAAGGGTTTTCCTTATAAATCTGTATTTACTACTTATGGTTCAAGTTCAGTGATAAGTCTTCAATCCGGGGCCAAAATTAAAATTCCCCCAGGGTTGCGACTGATTTTTTAATTTTTTTTTCTAGGCATTAAAAACTGTATCTTTTAGAATGACAGGTTATTCCTGGCATGTCACATCATATGACGTCACATCATATGGAGTGGATAAGAGGTATTGTGGGAGTTAAGCTCATATATAAACTTTCATCATGGAAATATTTGTAGTTATATGCTGGAGCGTTTGACCTCTTAATGCTTTTAGTCATAGGAAGTCATTTGGCCATGATTTTGTCAAGTAAACATATATCACTGCATACATAATGTTTTTGCCAGTTAGAAAACAGTGGACTTCAATTAGAAATAAAAAGGAGATGACTGATTCATTTAAATTCCTAGAAGTGGATAAAGCAATGTCTGAAAAAAGTATTTATTTCATGATTGTGCTCATCGAGATTTGAGGCTTAAAATGGATGCTTTGTTCTGAAAGAAGAGAACCACAAGATTACAAGTTGCAACAAGACCTTTATATCATAATATATGTATGCTCACTACGTGTATGTAAGTTTTTATTTTTCCTCATAACATTGTACGCATGCATTTATGCCGACAATATGCAGGCATGCTTGCATAAATGCATGTCATAGTTTAAAATCCAGATATTAGCATCATTCAATGTTTTTTAGTATGAATATTGCCCATATTATAGGGTTAATATCGAATCGGCTACCTTAGAACCCGATACAATGTTGTCTATATATATATATATATATATATATATATATATATATATATATATATATATATATATATATATATATATATATCCCCAAGGTGGCCTAGTGGCAAGTCATTGGGTTTGGTTCCCAAGTGGATTGGGTTCAGGGCTGTTGGTGAACATATTTTGCCCCCGGGTTCGGCTCGCGATTTACCCTGTTTCGTGGTGGGAAACTCCCAGGGCGGGGGCTAGGGGACCCGTGGGATTAGTTATGGGGCACACTCGTTGTCTGCATTATGGGTTGTGGGCTCTGGATACCCTGACAATTTTCAAAAAAAAAAATATACATACACACACATATAGATAGACTTATGTCATTCCAGAAGGATTTGAGGCCGAATCATTCCAACTCAAATACAACACTACGACATTCGAATGCAAGATCCACTCTGTTGAAGTTGATCTACATTATTTCAAATAACTAAAAATCAAAAATCATATATTTTGAATAACTTTTGCCTATCCATCAAGTAGTTACAAATGGACGGCCGAAAATAGCATATTGCTTAGATCTACGTTTTTAGACATACAGATTCTCAATCAGACCATTTTATCATGATCTAAATACTTAAAAACCCTCACACACCATTTTTTTTTGTTAGATTTCAAATATTCTACACCTTTAAACTAATCAACTCACTATTTTCGTTGTCCATTTTGCGCCTACTTAATGGATGGACAAAAATTACTTAAAATACATGATTTTTGATTTTTAGTTATTTGAAATAATGTAGATCAACTTCAACAGTTGTATTTCGATGTCGTAGGGTTGTAATTGATTGGGAAGGATTAGGCCTCGAATCCTTCCGGAATGACACAAGTCTCTGTCTCCGTCTCTCTCTCTCTCTCTCTCTCTCTCTCTATATATATATATATATATATATATATATATATATATATATATATATATATATATATATTATTTGTGTGTAAAAAATATATAAGCGTACATATTTCAAGTGACTAATAATATAAACTCCTAGGTTATTTTCTTAAATTTTAGGTGAACCCATCCTGTAAAAATGGCATTTTGTTCTGCTACGTTCTACTCATGATGCCATAATTTTCTTCCTCCCAATAGCAAGAAGGGGATAAGCAACAAATTCTTTCTTCCAATAAATTCCTCATAATCCATAACTAGTTTATGCTCATGATCACAAGAAAGTTATGATTGAACGATAATTTTCTTTATCTTTCTTATCTCTTCTTATTTGTTGTTTTTTTTTTTGTTTTCTTTTTTGGCCCTTTTTTTTCGCCGGGGGGGGGGGGGGGGGGGGTGTCTTACCATATAGAAGTGATTTAACTATTAATTTCCTGTTTTTTCAACTTACATTTTGCTTCTCCTAAAAGAGTTTTGGACCTACACATTTAAGTTTTCATATAGTACCAACAGCTCGGAAACCTCCCTGATCATACATATGATTCCCATCATTTATTATTCATCGTGACAAATAAGCACTCAATCAAACTTCTCGCTTCCACATTTGTCTCAGTTCCTATGTATGAGGGTTCCATTAGATAGAATTATCATCAAATTCTAAGCTATGCGGCAGCTTAGGTGACAAACTGAAGTGTTTAAAACATTTTTACACAAGCTGAATTGGAACAAATCAAATAATGGCAGTTTAACATCAGTTTACAGTAAGGACAGTGGATAAACCTCCTGCAATTTCCATCTTCCCATTCCCCATGAAACCTTAAGGTTGAACTCCCATCTTGCCCTTTTTCTCCTCTTCCAGTAATCATTCAACATCCTTGTAGGACTAAACTTAATCTTGAAGATTCATCGTAAGTAATTGCTGTCTACTATTTGGAAATCACCTGTCCAACATATATGTGCCTCATTAAGTTGCAAAGCTTAAATATCAGTCAGATGAGAAGGTTGTTGCCTCTTAACCAATGCAGCACAAACACTTTTACCATGAAACATACCCGTGTCGGACACTGATACTCTCTTGGACACTTCTCAGATACTTTCTAAAAATGTTGTTAATTAGATACTATACTTTTTAGTTTCGGATACTTGTTGGAACTTCTTCGACATGTGTCCTACATCTCTTGTACGCTTCTTACACGCTTGATATATTTATTTAGCTTCATCTATATATCAAAAACTATAGCGGAAAAAATGTGTCAAAATATTGGTTGGCATGAAGCTATGATAAGTTTAGATATCTTTCAACATTAGCGTAATACATTGAGCTACTCTCAACAAAATAGAAGAGTCGAGGCCTATTCATTTTGCAAAATCATAAAAATGTATGATAGGTTAAAATTTAGCATATATGTGATCATCAAATATTATATAATTAGATGTATGGATATTTGGATGCACGGACATATTTTATGTATATATGTATGCATGAATGCACACATCTATGCACTTTTTCTTATCATTTCTACATATTCTATATATTGTACTTTCATGTTGTTGTGTCCCTATGTCCTACATTTTAAGGAATTGGTGTGTCGCGTGCCCATGCCGTACCTGTGTTTCCTGTCTATGCTTCTTAGCTCTTAACTAATCAATTTTATTCTATCAGGGTTTTATGTTTTGCATGAAATTTCTATCGCTTAATTGTTATTAGACAAGGCAATCTTGATTAGGCCAAGGCCGCTAGACTATCTTGGGCATGCACGCAACTTTTAAAATTTTAAAATTGGCTATCTAACTGCTTCTGGCTGCAAGTATAGCATCCATATATTATATGTTGATGTATCTTGGGCATGCACACAACTTTTAACTTTTTAAAGTTGGTTATCTGACAGCTTCTGGCTGCAAGTAGAGCATCCATATATTATATGTTGATGTTATATGTCCTCTAAGTGAATATCAAATATCTTTTCTTTTTAACAAAGTCCCATTTGATAGAATGGTATTAAATCCCACTAACATCTAAATTTTGTATCGACATTTTGCAAATTCCTGCAGTTCTCTTTTCTGTCATTGGCATTTCTTTCTTCTGTTCTTGCTTGATTTGAAGGTAATTTGACTTTTTAACTCTCATATTGTAAATGATTGCCTAAGATTATTGACAGTAAAAAAAATAATGTCTACCTCTTCCTCTTCCATCAAGTAAACTTGATTGTCCAGAAATATGCACTCTCCACTTGTTAATTTACAGGTGCTCTATATACTTTTATCTAAAAGCACTCTCACACAGTCTAGGAGAGAACTGTTTTGTGTAGATTGGGTCCTTGAAATTTTTGCCTTAATAAGCCTAATATTAAGCCATTATTTTCATATATTCATATTATTGCTCTGAATTGTATTCTTTCAATTTATTAAGGTATTTATGTTCTTTTCATTATCCTTATTTCTTATGGCCCGATCTTTTCTGTTCTTTCCATTTATCTTCTACCTATCTACCTACAATTTCAAGAATCAAATTATAAGAATTTGCATCTAGATCTGTACAAGTATGATTAGTCTTGAATTACTGTGAGACGTGATTTAGTTTTAATCACTTTTGAAACCTTATAGATCAAGATGCTTCATCTGTGAAAGAGAGAAGGAAGAAACAAACAAAAGGAAATATGGATAGGAAAAAGAGGAAAGAAGAGCCAAAAATGGAGATGTGCACAGCTATTTATGCAGACCATTCATTCTGCCAGTCTGCCTATATTTATAAGATCATGATCTTCATTTATTGGTGGAAGAAATTCTCAGCAAGGAATAGTTCATTCTGTTAAAACTATCTTGAGAAAATATTCATATTAAGTAATTTTGATTATATTGTTTTCAGAGTTGAAATGTAGTTATTATGGATTTATCATTACTCTAAACTCATCGCTGCTTACGTTGGAAGGAAGAAGGGTGTTATCCTTTGTTTCTGAGAAAACAGGTACAGGAGTAGCCTCCCCAGATCCCACCGCGCGGCCTTTGATGGCTTCTTATCTCATGATGTGGGAGCTCAATTTGGAAGTTGAATTGTAAAGATAAAATTTCAAGTTACTGAAAATTGAATTCCAAGCTGTAGAATAGAAACTCAAGCTTGCAGTTGGACTGTCTTCCATCAAGTACCCGTCCTGCATTAACTCCATGCTTAATATTATGTCTGAGGAAGCTGTTAGCAGATACAACCTGTTTTTTCAGTTCTAAATGATCTCCTTTTAACTGAGACTCAATTATATTTTTTTTATTTATTTATTGTGGCTGTGGACTGACTACTGTATGACGAATTCCAAATTCCATATATTCCAGAGCGCGTATTCTCACATATATTTTGTACATTGATTAACCATTAATTCTTGTCAAATTTGTACTTCCTCAAACTATTTCATATGTATTCCTGTTTAGTTTAGGAAGCTTAATTTGTCAAACAATTTGTTTTAAGAAGTATATATTTTTCTTGACAGTTTTGGGTCTTACTGGAATTATACGATTTATGATATCCAGCTAGTAGAATCGATCCAGATGCAGTCAAATTTGCAAGATGCTCCAGCAATGGTGAAAAGAGATAGCTCTACATCACCACGACCTTTGAAATGGATTATCAAAAAGCCGGTGGATTTTGCTAAGGTTGCTGCAGAGGATCGTGGGGATGAGTCTGTTGAAACTTCTTCAGACAGTGTAGCGCCTGGAATTAGAGAGTTGATCCAAACACCGTCAATTGTGGAAGATGCTCCACCAGTGGTGAGGAAGGAAAGCTCTAGATCCTCTCGCCCTTCCAAAAAGTCTCGTAAAAGGCCACTAAATAAAACTGAGGTTGATGTAGAGGATGGCGGTGATGAATTTATTGGAAGTACTTCGAACCAGTTGGTTCTTTACAACCCTGGTTTCTGTAATACAAATCAAGATGTACTGCCGTTATTTGATCACAGCGAAAGCTATACCTCAGCCTTCCAGAAACTGATGGCATCAAATCCTGCCAGCCGGGTACTGCCGTCTGTTGGGCATTCACGGTTCAGTGTGCTGACTGTTTTAAATGGAGGCTCATTCCAACAAAAGAAATATACGAGGAAATACGTGAACATATCTTACAGAGACCTTTACCTGTGAACAAGCTCGTGCATGGCGCCCTGATATAACCTGTGATGATCCAGCAGACATATCTCAAGATGGGAGCAGGCTTTGGGCAATTGATAAACCTTACATCGCTCAACCCCCACCTGGGTGGGAAAGGCAGCTTAGAATTAGAGGGGAAGGAAGCACCAAATTCGCAGATGTGTAAGTGTTCTTTTTCTTGTCCTGTCCTTTATATTCACTCTTTCCCTTTTGGCTCTGCTGTAGTAAAGCATTGGTAATTCATTTCCCTTAGTTGAACAAACAAATACTAGTTTGTTAATTAAGGGAATTTGGGCATATTCTGAGAATTTTCCGCCTTTTGTTGAACATAAAATTAGAAAGCTGTTCTATATTTTAAATTTCAGCTATAGTTACTTCTGCCCCTAATTGTAGGATAGCCCTTCCCCTGAAAAGGATTAAAACAACCCTTTTTATGTGGCTATCTCTAGATGTGAAGGGAAGTTGTACGCACAGGTCGCGTATAGGAATTATTGCGAGGCTCACATGTATGGAATGTCTGTCCCAGCCAAGTTACAAGGAATCAATTTTGATGATATTATTTATCATTTCTGGTGTTGTCTTTGTCATGCCTCCAATCTCAAACACTTGCCAATTGCGTTGTAACCTTCCTTTCTAACATATCTAATAAAGAGAAATATATCTACAAGGATAAATTTAACCAACGCCAAATCCATATATAAACATCTAGTAACAATCTCACATAACCGAAAAAGTATTCCATCTCTAAAGTCTCAATCAAAGATTATTCCCAAAGGGCCAAAATTCACAACTACAAAACTTAATAGAAAAGATCCACAAGTTTCCAAAGACCCGTCTACAAATAAAGTTCCTCACAGTATAGTCCAACTTCAAATATCAAAAGATAGCTCCTAAATTGAAACCTACTGAATAAAATTAATCTAAAATTGGCAAGTAAAAAGATTCTCTTGGCCCTACAAATTGAAATCTACTCCCATTGGACGAGCAATATCTTCGGTCTTATCAATATGAAAAATATTAGAAACAACACAATGATCAACGAAGCTCAACAAGTAATTAGACTTATATCAAATAGAATTACAACATAAGCATGAATAAAATTAATAGAAAGTATTGTTGATGCTAAATTCGATATTTACATAATTATTCTTTAATTGTGAATTTAGTTTTTTTTTTTTTTTTTTTTTTTTTTAATACTTTCGTGCATGGAATATTAAGTATGATCACGACTCATGTTGTCAATACCTCATATTCCCGGTTGACATGTGTGAAATTCCACTATTATTGCTCTAGGAAGAAACATATTTATACCCGTGGTCGAGTTTGCCATTGGCATTGCGCAAATTAGTCCCATAGGGACTTCACCATTGAGTCAAAGATGATACACTTAAATTCACGTATACCGGTATGCTGACACAAAATGCACAACACATGAGCCACATATTTAACTATAATTACAATAATATTTTGAAAATCGAGCAAAGTGAGATTTTCTCCCATGACTCATTAAGAAACTGTGTTCGTCTATCGTCTTCTTCCGCGAGAGAGAAAGAGAGCAGCAGTGCAACCTCCCTCCACTCTCCCTTCAGCCTTTTTCTTCTCCCTCTACTCTCTCCCCTCCAGCTGCCGCCTTCTTCTTCCTTGTTCTTCCTCTCCCCTCCTCCCGTTTCTTCCTCTTACCTTGCTTCTCGGCGATGGAACTCGCTCGGTTTCCACCGCCACCGGTATACTAGTTCTTTACAAACATATACCCAATGTCTCAATAGAAAATTTGTGGTAGTTACTTGTGTATATAAGATGAGGATTAGATGTTCCTACTAACAACATGAAATCATAATTATACAACATGTGAAACGTACATAATAGTAACACTAATAATTCAAGCGTACACCTGTAGTTTTATACAATACACAAAAATCCAATTCTAAATATCAATTCAATATACTTTTGAAATTAAACATCTTTTTGTGACATAAAACTATGAATATATGATAGTAATAAAAGGTACAAATTACAACACAATAAACTACCAAACATTTTGAATCTCGCTTGAAAACTCCTTTCAAATGTTCCTTGGAGATCGTGATGAATAATAATTTACATAAATATATAGCCATCACTCAAATACGTATACATTAAAAGAATTCCAAATTTACATATTTAAATCCTATGCATCAAAACTACCCCACATATATGAAAATATTAGGTTTGTAATATATCCCAACTATCCAAGTAACCTTTCCTTATTTCTGAAATGTTATAAATATTTTATAAGGCAAAATTGGTTAGTAAATAATTTCTGAATTATTGGGGGCTGAACAGAAATTTTCCATTTATCACGGTTTCCATGATTCCTATTTGTATGATATGATAAAAATTCAGTAATAAATACTTGACATCAAATCCCTATCTCAACATTGTAATTATTTACATCAAAATTATAATCTAAGTCCCATGCAACCCCTGTGTACTCGTAAATAAATTATAGCCAACTAGGGACTTAGAGGCAATATTCATCTTTCCTATTCTTCCTCCTGTGACCAACAACTCTCCCAATAACCCACTTCTTATCCTCTTGAAAACAGAAATAGTAAATATTAGTTCAGCTCAAAAATTACCCCAAGACGAGTAATATAACTCTAAGTAAGACTATATTAATAAATTGAATGAAAAAGTTTTTTTCTTTACCTTTTCCCTCTTGTTGTCTCTTGTTGAAATTTTGAATTAAAATCAAAAGAAAAACTTTCATTTCATTTATTTTTGACCAAGTCAAATAAAGATCAAGTCTCGGGATCTAAGTCGTTGAGCATATCTACTCAACTGCTCGGATTTTTTGATGGAGTAATTATAACAACTGGGGGCTTTAAGGCTATAAATAGAGCCTCACAGATCAGTTCTCAAGTGCACACAACATTCATTCTTCTTATTTTCCTCTGAAAATTTGAAGCCTACTCTTCGTGAGAATGGCTTCAGCGTTAAAGAAATTTTTTGTTCTTTATCTCTACTTTTTAGACAATCGTTCCTCGTCTGAACAGAGACCTGGTCTACTATCCTAGGCCAGGTGTTGCTGACTCTAGAGGGTCTTTTACTGCTAAGGGACGACCGTCAATTCAACGACCGGACGATTGGGGCAAGCTTTTGATCCTTTAAGGTAGCGACTACTGACTGCATTCCCCAGACTAGATTTATTGTTTCCTTTTATATTTGTTAGTCGCATGTTAGGGATTTAATTCATTTGTCTTTGCACAAAATTTTGTTTTGCATATTTTGAAAATAATGTCAATTTACCAACAGTCTAAAGGATCAAAAATTACTTTAATATTATTTCCTTTCTCATGCAAATCAATTAAAGTTTTTAATATTACAAGATCTCTTTATGAATTATAAACAAGATTTTGACCTGCTTAAGGTTCTTGCAATAGAAAATATTTCATGCTATAGCAAATTACTTGATTTCTTTCTAAATAATCTTCAAGCAAACTCTTGATCATACAAGTAATTGTCTTATTCTCACAAATTTTTATCTTATTCTTGGTAATTGAATCCTGCAAGAGCATTTGTTACATTCTAAACAGTTGAATCCTCCATGTGATAAATTATTATTCTTACAAATTCCTGTTTTAAATTCTTGTTTTCAAATTCTTGCAAAAGTAAATTGCTACAAGTTCTTACTATTTCAGTTTCTTACAAAACTATTCCTAATATTTACTAGCAGTTAATAAGCTAGTTACTATATTTTGTAAATTAATTGCAAATTAGATTATTTCTAATTGTTGTTAAATTCTTGTCTTTTACTCAAGAATTAATTTATTTATTAACTAGAATTTGGTTCATGCAATAGAATTAATCTTAATCTGTTTCTTTTACTAGGAACAAACTAATTGAGTTCATGCAAACATATGTTTTCAAAATTAGAGTTCAATTCTTACAAAATTTTACTCGATTACAGTTCTTACAAAAAAATTTATTCTGATTCTTACAAGTTATTATCCTAATAAATTGCAAAACTGCTATTCAATGTAGAAATTATTATTTAAATTTTACAAATCTTATTAAAATTATTTATAAGATCTTATCCTCTTAAATTTTCACAAATTTTGTTGAATTATGTTAATTATAAGATATTATCACATTAGATTATTGCAAATCTTATCTTGTTAAATTCTCACAAAATTCTTACAAGACATTACCTTATTGAAAAATTCTTGCAATAACATTCTCAGATTCTTACAAGGTTTATTCTTGCAATAATTGATTTCTTGTAATTAAATTTTTTCTAATTATTGTAATATTAAACTCTTATCTCTTAACTGTAAGTTAAATAAAAAGTAGTTTTATGCCAAAGGAATAATTCCTGCTATACTTGTTTATTACATCCAATAGATGTTTCATGAAATTGAGATATTACATTAGAGATGTCTTAATTCTTATTATCTAGATTATTGCTGTAAACAATTTCTAAAGATTTAAGAATTGTCCAATTTCCTGTAAAACAAGCTGCATAATTGCTGCATGTGAAATTCTAGATTCTAGCATAATAATATTGTGATTCTTGCTCTTATCTGCTAGAATACTTTGTCACTTAAATTAAATAAGGGATCTACATCACTTTTATTTTGCATACCCTAATTTAAAAGCTATCAAAATAAACCTGATAAATTTTCTAGATTTTATATTAGCAGTGGACAAATTAGATGAAATATTGGTTAGCCACCTTAGATTTATATAGCCACAGTTGACTTTGTTCCTCCTCCTTCTAACCATCACCAGTTGATTCTTCTTTCGCAGACCTAAATTACAATTACAACATTATTTGTGCACTCTTCATGTAGTTTAAATAGGTATAGGCTCCTAAGTATCTTTAGTTCAATAAAACTTGAAAATTAAAGGGTAAATCTTTTCCCCAAAATTCGGTATAATTGGTGTTTAACTAAGAAAGTATACTCAACGTGGTTCTGTAATTAAAGAATGTCAAGAGCAGAAAACTTCACACCTGAGTTACGCTGACCTGGCCAATTAGACTGGTAAAATTGAGATCTTGACTAACCCAATAATTCTAAGATCATTTATTAGATATTATCAGCCTATGCTAACCATAACCTTAAAAATGATGTTGTTTAAGTTATATCCCTAGCTTACACACCGATATTTGGACATAATTGAATCTGTTTGGGTTAACCTTCATTACATGGTATAGTTGGATCGAGCTATAACTACCTTTCATTTTGAATATGATGTAAATAATGGTAGGACCATGCTTTATTAGATAGAATTGATATCTTCGTTTATTCTTAGTCTAGTCTGAGGAACATAAGATTGGAAATCTCATGCATATGATTATGATGAAACTGTAATTAGATTGTGCTACTAGTGACATCATGTTTGCATGAGCAAATCTCGTAATTTGATCTTATGTAAATGAGTATATTAATCATAATCATGTGCGGGATGATTAATAGCTATGTGTGGTTTTGTCACCCATCCAATGCTATTTGAGATCTATTAAAACTATATTACCCCTTAACTTATAGTTATAATTATGAAGTTTTGGATTTGGTCCTATTGGACATTTTAGAAACCAGACTTCAATTTTGACTTTACAAATTATAATTTTCTTCTAACTAAGTTTAGAGATTAATTAAATATCTATTTTGATATTTTCAAATATTATTTTAATTGTCGAGAATTTGACTGAAGTTCTTAGTTAGAATTTTAATTTAGATTCTTGTATATGAAAAGTTATCTCTTTTAATATCTCAAGTAATGAAATAAATTTCTTTGAAATTATCTTATTACTGAAAAATTATTTAATCTTTCTAATTTCATTAATAGCTTTTATTCAGTAAGATATTTATTATTATCATCTATTGATGTAACTTATATTTATTAAAGGTATATTTATAACTGAAAATTTATACACCTATTATTTAAGTGTTTTCATGATTTTAATAATAATAAAATTATGAGGATATTCTTATCTAAGTTGTGAAAAATATTAAACTTCAAATTTTATTATTCATTAAATTGTGTATATATATACATTATAATTCAAAATTTTGAAATTATAAGTGCATCATTTTATAGTAAAATATTTTGATATGATTGCTATGTTTAACATAGACATGCACTCAACTTTTTCTTTAAAAGAGTTTGCATCTTTATAAAGGATATTATAACTTTCAATGTTAATTAAATTGTAAATATTTTTCAAAATCATTTAAACTTTCTTTGAAGTTTTTAATTGTAAAATTTTTCTAAACTAAAGATATAAAATACATACATTATGTGCATGTATTATTTGTGAAAACATGAACAAGTTGCATGTATAAAGGAGAAATTAAATTATATACTCTAATCACTAAATTAAGACAATGGTGATTTGTCCAAAATGAAAATTCAGATACTAATAAGAATATAAATGGTAAGGCAAATTAGGATGTCTTGCTATCTAGCAAGGAACCAATTTGCAGCCATACTAAAATTCAATCTGAGATATCATCAATGTCTTAATGAGGTGAGTAGAATAAATAATAAATATTTTTCTCTAGTATGTATAGTTCTTAAAGTTTTGATAAGTATATACTTAAACTATATCTTCATATATATTTGGTTTAAATATTACTACTTAAATTTGACAAAGTGTGCATTAAAATGACTTTTGATAAGCATATATTGCTTGATTATTCTTTATCAAATTAAATATATGTATATACATATATATTTTAAATATTGGAATAATCAAATGCAATGCATATATGCTTTATCTTAACCATTATGGTATAATTTGCTCGTTTTGAAACTAAAACAATAAGGAAAACTCTATAATTACCTTATGATCCCAAATGGGGAGACTCTGACAATTACTCAAATGCTTTATAGGTTTGATAAAGGGTGTCAAGAGTCATAATAATGTGATCATGAATAGCTAAACCTCTGACTATCACCATTTGGAAAATAAAACACTGTTAAGCTATTTTCTGAACATGGAAAATATAGTCATTCTGACTAAGGATCTTTCTAGGAGTGTGGTTTCAGAATTATCGAGGGAGATGGGGTTAAGCTCATAGTAAAGTTCATCGACAGTGGGAACCCAACCTACTTGATGCTCATAGTAGAGTTCACAGACAGCGGGAACCCAAGCTACTTGATTGGGAGTTAATTTTATTAAAAAGGTTTAATGTGGTAGAAATAAGCTGGACTAGTGATACTTGTGTGAGCATCGACCCGGATATGTTTGTATCTTATATGTAGTATTGTAGCTACTACCCGTTCTTTATGGTGATGACGCTCTTATAATACAGCTAGGTAAGATTGAGTTTAACTCTTAATAAGTCCAACACATGTAATGTGGAGGGTATATCATCCAACTGTAGTATCCTTGGAGGACTTACCTACGTGAGAGAAACCGTGATGGCTGCAGTTGGGTAGAGCTGACCCCTAGAAACTCTTATAAGTCGATTACTGTGAGCATGTTCATTGACGCTCAACACGTTCGCTCAATAGAGAAGGACTTACTGTGTGTCTTCTATCAATATCTGGTAAAAGAGGTTAGTTTCTGGCATTGTTCACATGTCTCTCAGATGGTGATGAATTCACTAAGGAAGGTTTCAGACGTAGTCCACCTGTCCTGAATCCACAATATGAGATTTTCCAACATTATTCGTGTTTTATGTTTTTCTGATTTGTGTTTTCTGATTTATTTACATCATGTTATTTTATTTTGTCTTCTTAAAACTTAAGCTTTTGGGGGGACTGTTGGAATTTTGAATAATAAGTCAAAGGAAAAACTTTCATTCAGTTATTTTTGGCCAAGTCAAATAAAGACCAAGTCTCGGGATCCAAGTCGGTTGAGCAGCTTGGATTTTTCGATGGAGTTGTTACAACAACTGGGGGCTCTAAGGCTATAAATATAGCTTCACAAATCAGTTCTCAAGTACATACAACATTCATTCATCTTTTTATCTGAAAAACCTAAAGCCTACTCTTCGTGAGAATGATTTCAGTGTTAAATTTTTTTTTTTTGTTCTTTATCTTTATTTTTTGGGCAATCGTTCTTTATCTGAGCAGAGGCCTGGTCTACTATCTCAAGCTGGGTGCTGGTGATTCTGGGAGGTCTTTTACCACTAAGGGACGACTGCAAGTTCAACGCCCGGACGATTGGGGCAGACTTTTTATCCCTTAGGGCAGCGATTACGCGAGTGCATTCTCCAGGCCAGATTTATTGTTTCCTTACTTTTATATTTGTTAGTAACATGTAGGGATTTAATTCATTTGTCTTCGCACAAAGTTTTGTTTTGCATGTTTAGGAATTAATGTCAAATTTTACTAACATCTCTTGCTGCAAGTCCTCTCCCTCTCCCTTTTCTTCTTCATCTTCTTTTGATTTTTTTTGGCTCTCCTCTCTCTCTCACCCCCACTCTTCTCTTTTTCTTTCTGTCGTTATGATTTGTGTCGGTTGCGACCTACACGATCCCAATCCCCCAAATCTAATATTAGGTTATTTTTCCCCTAATTACACCCTAATAATTTATACTTACTAATTAAACGTTAGTGAATCCTATTTTCACAAAAAAAAAAAAAAAAAAAAAAAACCCTTCAATCTTAATAGTTACAATTTAACACAAAATTGGCTTAATTTGTTATATTTGCTTATAAATTTGGGTTATTACAGTCTTGCTGACACTCACTTATTGTTAGAGGACTTGGAAGTGAAAATTGTAGTTTTGATCTGTTGGCTACAAGCTATGTATCTGACCTAATGAATATTTATATTTGAAGCTAACAAACTATAAAAATGGTTCCTTTTCTGTTTCCATTGGAATTGTGATGCTATAGATGAGAGCATTTTTTTTAAGTTATATTCCTTTATCACTATGGTGAATGACAGTGCTAGTAATCTATTAGATTTGTAAATGACATTTTAGGGTGTCATCTGCAGTCCACAATTTTCGAGTGGATGGATAGTTTCTGAATTTGTATATTTACCGATTTTGGCTCCATAAAGCGATTGCTTCCCAGACCTTGTTGCATATTGAGTGTCAAGATTTTATGGGTTCCACTGCGCTTCACTTAATTGTGGAGAAAATGATAGACAAAATTCATCTGTTGAGTTTGATTTAATATTGCTGCAATGATGGTCAACTTGCTTGGTACATAAGCAGCCTATGTGATTACTGGCATTGTAGCTTGACCATATTGTGCAATATCCAGTTAGCTATGATCTCAGAATCATGTTTAGTTTTGAACATTGAATCCTATTTGATGTAAAACTTCCTGGATCGCAATCACCTTCAAATCGTAACCAAAATTTAAATTGAGAATAGGATAAGATTTTGGGTTTCCACCCCTTACACGGGCTTCTCACCCAAAACTCGAGAGCAACTAAACTCAAGAATTTAGCAAGATAATTTGAGGAAAAGTTTTAATCATTCAATAATTAATCCAATACAATAGTTTAGGGGGCCTTATATAGGCTTTACAAAAGAGGACTACTGGGAAATAACCGATGTGGTACTAAACGCCCACAAAGGAACACAAATAAAGCTAAAACATCTACTACAAATAAAGCTGAAACAAAATAAAAATTCTCTAAATAAGCTAAGGCATGAAAAGATAAATGGAAACTGCGTGATGTCCTCATCAATTCCCTCGGGGTGGGAGAAACTCGGCCCTGTCGAGTGAGGACTCTCCTCACGAAGCATCTCAATCGGGCCAAGGTGGTGGTCGTGGCAGCAGCATGGGTACATCATGTCGAGACCATGGTGGCGGAGGAGGAGCTGGTCTCCATGACGGATCGGTTGTGGAAGATAGCAGCACGATCAAGTCACAGAGAGTAGAGCGAGGCGCATCATCATGGCTGAGGACGGAGCTGATACCAGGATCCCACGGGCTATCCAACTCGTAAGTAATGTACGCAATCCTCTTCAGAGTTATTTCGAAATCTTTACGCCAAGCGTGCAACTTTCTCGTGGCCTCAGAGTGACTCGTAACCATCACCTTATTATCAACTGTAAATTCCTTCAAAATACTATATTGGTATGCAGCAAATTTGTAGGTGTTATTGCAAAGTGCTATCAGCCTAGTGATATCATCAATATGTGCAACAGGCAGATGCAAAACAGTAGGTATTCTAAGCATAACTCCTAACGATGGGAGAATGAGAAATATAACATGCTTAGAAGGACACACATCTAACGATGGAGGTACACGGGACTCGGACACAAACTCTAAACAACCCGAAAGAGAAGTATTAGAAACCATTTGCTGGACCTTGGCAAGAAATTCAGGTGACTCCCTAAAAGATGAATTGATAGGAATAACCATAAAACTAGGTTCAATACAAGGAGACTCGAATGGCTGACTAGGCACAGTGGGTATATAAGGTTCAACTATCTCGTCCACGTCATCATTGGCACTATCAGAAGACATGTGAATTTTATTAATAATCTGTGTGACAGAATCAATTGCTATGTCTTCAATTATATTAACAGTCTTAGGAGAAAATTGGACATCCCCAATAACCTTTGAGTCGTCAACTTCATCAGTGGGCACAGTTCTAACATGTTGACTCTCTGAGGGGCACTGATAATCATAATGTCCATATCCCTTACATTTAGAACATCTGACCTTGGCATTGACTAGCGTTTTGAAAGTTAAGTCCAATCTTGATGCAACATCAAAGGCATCTTCAACAGTGTCTAAGTCATAGGGGCCAGTAATTATAGCACATTTTATTTTAGGCCGTAAACCCCAAATAAATTTAGTTAGAGTCTCAGAAGGGTGCTCTCTCACTTCACTACGATGGGTTAAGTCCTTAAATATGATAATGTATTCATGAACGGACATATGACCCTGATGGAGATTGTGTAGCTGGTCTAAGTGGGGGTCCCTATACTGCTGACTAGTCATGATGGCTCAAGCAAACAAGCAGATGCAGTGGAGAACCCTAGAGTCAATTAAACTAAATGTATGCACTAAAAAAAAACTCTAAAGTTTAAGCTTTAAATGTAAATAAAAATGCATTCCTAAAATGATGAAAAGATGCAACCACTAGATCGAAGCAAATAGCATTTCAACCAACAAATTATAGCAATGCATATAGGGGTGGCAGACGGGTCGCGACCCGCCAGACCCGACCCGACCCGACCCAGAGTTAGCGGGTATGGGTTTGGGCTAATTGGGTTTGGGTCGTAATCGGGTCGACCCATCTGACCCGATTATTAAATGGGTCGGGTCGACCCGAACCCGCTTGACCCGCCAGACCCAATTATTCTCTCTCCTCCTCGGCCTCCTCCCCTTCGATCTCCTCCAATGTCGCCACCGCCTCCTCCCCTTGACCTAAATTAAATTGTCAAAAAATATGCGTGAGCCCAATTTCGAACATGTGACCTTTAGTGTATGAGCTTAGTGTGATGACCAACCATATCACCAAACAATTTAGTAAAATAGCGTAAAGAAATTGTATTTAATGGCTTAATAATCGGGTCAAATGGGTCGGGTCGGGTCGACCCGATTAAGTCTGGGTCGGGTCTGGGTCTGAATTTTTGACCCATATAATAAACGGGTCGGGTCGACCCGACCCGATTATTATATGGGTCGAGCAGTAATTGGGTCGGGTCGACCCGACCCGACCCAATTGCCACCCCTAAATGCATATAGTAGTTGCAAGTAATCTAACAGTTAACGAATCAGGTCAAGTTATGAGATCACCTGAGGGGGAGTCGTTTACGCCCAAACGCAAAAATTCTCGAAGATTCCTCAGAGAAATACTCACACTGAAGAGTTGAGATCGCCCACAAGACTCTTGGACAGCGGTGATAAGAAGTGGAAGCTGGATGCCTCGAGAATGGCGCAAATCGGGCCCGAATCGGGGCAGAAACAAGCTGTGAACTGTGGTGCGCTGATCAACTGAGTTGAATCTGGAAGACGATCGGAGCTTGAATCAGATTGTGACTGCTATAGGATCGTAGTACTAGTTGTCACGAATCCACTACCTTGAGAATGGCTCAATTTGGACTTAAAACGAGTTCTGAACGACCTCTGGAAGATATGGTCTGCCACTGAACTGATTTGGGTCTGAACTGTATTTGACCCAGACTTGGTCTGAACCGGGTACGAGTCAACTCGGGTGTGGTCTGGTCTGGATTCTAGTTGAACCAGACCTGGTCTAAACCAGGGTTGATCGGCTCAGTTTGGAGCGGAGTGAAGGTCGCGTTCGGGTTGGGTTCGAGTGTTTTGCAAAGGATCCGACCCCAATCACTTAATCCCCTTAAAAGAAAACCACCCGAGTCCACTTCCCCGTCCTTCGAGCTTGCAGCTAGGGCAGAAGGATTGAAAACGAAGGCGACGAACCGAGATGGCGGCGAGATTCTGATGGCGGCGATGAAGTATTGATGCTGGCGAAGGAAGGTGTGGAGCTCTGATCGAGGCTGGATCCTCTCCGTTGACGACAACGTCAAGAGTCTGAAGGTTCTAGAAGTGCCGGGGAAACCCTGGAAGCACCGGCGAGGTTGAAGTCTGACCGTAATCGCTTTGGGGGAGCTTCGTCGGCGATGGGTCTAGATGACAATGGAAGGAAGGGACGATCTGACCGGCGACGTGCCTCCGTTGCGTCAAGGATTGGTCGGCAACAAGGGAGACTGTAATACCCCGTTCCCGGAATACGTACTTAGTTGCGTATTCAGTTTTTCGATCGTATTTTTCGATTTACTTCCTGTATTTGACCGATTTCAATTTCAAATATTATTTTCCAATATATTAGATTTTCTATGATTTTCTGGAATTTTCCTGAATTTAATTAAATATTTTCAAAACCGGTGTCGACCAGTGCCGCTGATCGATTCTCGGATTTTTAATTCACAAACAGTTAGGAATTTCTAGAAGGTCCTTTAGACTTTATTTCTTAGAATCATATTTTCTATCTAAATACTTTTTCTGAGAATTTTATGAATTTATGAAAATTCCAACGGAGTCGGTAGATAACTGATTCCGGAATTTTTAGTTTTAAAACTATAAATTATTTCTCCAAACGAATTTCACCATGAGTCTTAAAATAATATTCTTGATTTTTAGTAAATTTTGCGAGTCGTTCCGAGATACTTGAATTTCGGACGATTTCGGTATTTTCCAAAACGTTTTCCGCATCCTCGACTTAAACCCGGGAATTTGTCTTTTCATTTTTAAATCCAAGAGAAAATATCTTCATTTATAATTTCTTTTCCTTTTTCCTTTTTCTTAATTTCCTTCCTTCCTCCACAACCACAAGCTTTTCCATTTTCCAAAATTCCAAATTTTTTTCCAAAATTACAACCTCCACTCACTTCCACCAACTCCCTCATTAATGTCTCTCTCTCTCTCTCTCTCCCATGGCCGGCCAAGTGGCCAAGAAGAGGGACACTCATCCCCTCCCCTATTTACACAAAACCCCCTCTCAATTACCTTATTTACACCTCCTTTACAAAATCAAGATCCTATATAAACTTTCCTTTACATTTCTATTACTCTTTTCTTCACTTCAACAAAGAATTAGCCCTCACCACTTCCCCTTCCATCTCAACCTCAACCCTAACTCCAAAACACCTAGGTCATCTTCTCCATCTCAAGCAACCACCACTTCTTTGGATTGGGATCGTCCGCAATATCGCCAAGGATCAAGTTGGTGATATCGTCGACTACGATCTTTTCGGAACTCGTAAAGCCTCGATTTAACCGTTCAAAGTGAGTATTTTTACTCACCAAGACTTGTCTAATTCCTAGCACACTTGTGTTCTCATATCCTGTATATTTACATCTTCAAAATCATGTTTTTGGACCATCAAACACAACCATCAGAAAATCTGTTCTGTATTCTGTTTCTGGACGATTAGTCGACTTGACCTAGGTATTAGTCGACTAACCCATCTGTTTTGAAACGTAACCTTTTCTGGAACACAGTTTTAGTCGACTTAGCCTATCTATTAGTCGACTAGAAATCTTTGTTAGTCGACTACACTTTCCACCCTAGTCGACTAACTTTTCCTGAATCAGAAACTCAACTCTCTGTATCACAGACTTAGTCGACTTAAGGATCTGTTGGTCGACTTATAATCATTGTTAGTCGACTAACCCTTCCACCTAGTCGACTAACTTTTCCTGAAACCAGAATCCAACTCTCTGGAACCCAGTTTTAGTCGACTAATCCAGACTGTTAGTCGACTAGAAACCCCTATTAGTCGACTAACCCTTCCACCTAGTCGACTAATTTAGGCTATTTGTTATAGTTGATTTCTTTTCTGAATTTGGATCGTACTCTTGATACATATGTGATATATTATCTTTGTTTATGCTTCATAACTGGTACTTCATGACATGTTACTTGATGGACATTACTTCTCGTTACTTCATGACTTATTATTGTGTAGTCTCATTCCATAACTTGTTAATAAATGGATATCACCACTTATCATGCCATCACTTGAACCAAGCATGATACACTTGACTTTTGTATAAAATGGACCAACTTATATTGGGTCGGGGGAAAACATGCGAATATCGATATGTGTTCGTGTTTACAGTGGTTTTAGGAATGTTGTGCAACTCATGTTCCGGTCTGACCTGTGGGCCACCAGGGGACCGAGGGGAGTGCTTGCTCCCTCCTTACTGGTACCATCATGATAAGGGCATACATAAGTCCCTCCTGTTAGCCTAGCGGCTGGCTTCCGTCACCAAGCAACGGAACAATCCTGGACCGTTATCCCGGGCATGTACGGGATCCACTGTAAACATAGTTCGTCGATACAACCGCTGGTTTCCAATAACAACCTTGCTTTACTAGGATATGGATCTATGTGCGCTGGGACGCTGGGTCACATAGCTAGATATCACAGTAAGACAAGTAATAATAATAATAGACTCTAACTGTGGATTCATTGTATTCTGATTTTATTTCTTCATGCTTCCATTATTCGTTGATTGATATTCATATTACTGTTCTAACTTCCTTATCCTTGTTTTATAGCCATTTGGCTGTAGCCTGTTCGTTGTTGGGAGGTCCTGACTCCCTTGGATTTGTATGTTCAGGTTCTGAAGCTTGGATCGAAGTGGAGCCATCCACAGAGGATCGAGCTTTCTTTAGTGAGCAGGCCGATTAGCTCCAGTCCTTGTGCCAGATCTCTCTTTTGACTCACGGGATCTTCATCCTACTCGTGAGCATTTTGGGTTCATATTGTATCTCTTACTTTTGGACTTGGTTGTGATAAAAGATACATGAAATGTGTAATGTTTTATCATATCTTGTGATAACTTGTACTTGTACTTTTAAGTTAGCATAAGTATGTATATCACGCTTTGTCGTGTACTTGATCCTTGTTGTACTAAATGCTTAGCGTATATACGTGGGGGCATTTTCTGACCTACGTATATACGTCGCAGTGACGCCCCCGTATCCGTAGGATCGGGGCGTTACAGGTTGGTATCAGAGCCTAGGCTCTCACACCTATAGTACAATCAAGTAGCAAATTAATGAAATTTGCTATTGCCAACTACAATGTATAAAGTTATCTAGTCCTTCTTGATCCCTTCTTGATTCCTTCCCTTGTGTCCTAAACTCCTTCCATTTTTCCAATTCCAGTTATCTTATCCCAATTCGGTATGGAGAGAAGGACGGGTCGTAACCATTCCGGACAAGCATCAAATGGACCCACGGGAGAGAATGTCGATATTCTGAGGGTCATTCAGACGATGATGGAGAACCAGCAGCAACAGACGGAACTCCTTCGGCAAGAGTTAGCAGCTCCAAAGGAACAGAGGCCGGGGAATATTTCAGACTTCAGACGGCTGCAACCAGCCATATTCACGGGTGAAGAGAAACCCCTGGATGCTGAGCAATGGCTGACAGACACCACAGACTTATTGAATGCAGCTCGAGTTCCAAAGGAGAATCAAGTGGAGGTTGCTAAGATTCAATTGAAGGATATAGCCAGAACATGGTGGCTAGCTGAGGAGGCAAGATTGGAGAAGCCTGTCACCTGGGACACATTCTCCAAGAGTTTCTATAACAGATTCTTCCCTGCCACTGCTCAGAAGGACATGGAAGAGCAGTTCATCAGACTTCAGCAAGGGAATAGATCCGTGGATGAGTATGCCGCGGAATTTCTCAGACTTAGCCGCTTTGCTCCGTACATGGTAACTGATGAGGAGAAGCGGGCTAGTAGGTTTCAGCAGGGCTTGCAGATGGACATCCAGGTCTTCTTAATGCCCCAGCAGCTGAAGACTTATTCAGAGGTTCTCACCATAGCTCGAGAAGTGGAGCGTGGGCTAGAGAAGAAGCAAGTGAACCAGATGAGGAACCAGGCCATGAAGAGGCCATTTCCACCAATAGGAAGAGGAGGCCCACACAGAGCAGCAAAGGTTCAGACAATGAGGCAACCATTCCGACCAGCTCCCTACTAGACGGCCCAACCATTTTCCTTCTGCAGTTATTGTCAGAAACCAGGCCATATTCGTCAGAATTGCCATAGGGCAAATGGGTTATGTTTGGTGTGTGGTTCCCGAGACCATTCCATCGAAGCCTGTCCACACAGGAGAATGGGGATAGCCGGCCAAGCTTTGCCAGCACTACCGGGACCGAATGGACAGAGAGCACTTCCAGGGCCACTTGGACAGAGGAACCAAGGATCGATGATGAAGAGAGCCATTCCCCCTCCTTCACAGCAAGCTATTCGCCCAGTCCAGAGAGGAGCTAGGACTGCTGCAGGGCGTGGAAGGGGTCAAGCCTTCAATTTGACAGAAGCAGAGGCTGAGACTTCTGAGGAGGTGATAACAGGTAATATCAGGGTGCATTCTAAACCTGTTTTAGCCCTCTTCGATTCAGGTGCTTCACATTGTTTTATCTCAGATCATTTTGTGGCATTGCATTCCATACCTGTTAGATCTTTAGACCACAAATGGGAGATTAGTACAGGGAATGGAGTAGTCACATCTTCTAGAGTTTGTGCTGACTGTCTAGTAGAACTTTGTGATAAGACCTTGGCCATAGATATGCTCGTACTAGACACCAAAGGGTACGACGTAATCTTAGGCATGACCTGGCTCAGTCAGTACTATGCAGTGATTGACTGTAGGGAGAAGAAGATTATTTTCAGAATCCCTCTTCAGCCGGAATTCCAATTCAGTGGAGAAGTGGAGTCTACTAAGAGAAAGACTCGATTGACTACTTCGGAGGTTCGGAAGGGAATACCGGTGTGGGATGAATTCCCAAAGGTGTTTGCTGAGATCTCAGGACTGCCACCTGAAAGGATGATTGAGTTCTCTATTGAGACTGTGCCTGGAGCAGCTCCTATATCCAAGGCTCCGTACAGGATGGCACCTACGGAGTTAGAGATTCTGAAGAAGCAACTGCAGGAATACTCTGATAAGGGATTAATTCGACCAAGTGCTTCACCATGGGGAGCTCCAGTGCTATTGGCGAGTAAGAAGGATGGTGGTAAGAGGCTTTGTATTGATTATAGAGAATTGAACAAAGTTACCATCAAGAACAAGTATCACTTACCAAGGATTGATGATCTGTTTGATCAGCTTCATGGAGCCCGAGTATTCTCTAAATTGGATTTACAATCGGGTTACCATCAGCTTAGGGTGAGGAAAGAGGATATTCCGAAGACGGCATTCAGGACCCGTTATGGCTACTATGAGTTTCTAGTTATGCCTTTCGGAGTCACAAATGCCCCTTCAGTTTTCATGGATTTGATGAACAGAGTGTTCTCGCCCTACTTGGATCAGTTCGTTGTTGTTTTTATTGATGACATCTTGATCTATTCAAAGAACTACAGGGAGCATGCAGAACACTTGAGGATAGTATTGCAGACTCTCCAGCAGGAGCAGCTTCATGCTAAGAGGAGCAAGTGTGACTTTTGGTTGGACAGTATAGCCTTCCTTGGACACATAGTTTCAGCAGAAGGGATTTCAGTTGACCCCAGCAAAGTCCAGGCAGTGAAGGACTGGCCAATTCCGAGGACGGTGACTGAGATTAAGAGTTTTCTGGGACTAGCCGGATATTACCGACGCTTTGTCCAAGATTTCTCTAGGATTGCAGCTCCGTTAACCCAGCTCACTCGGAAAGGAGAAAGGTACACATGGACAGAAGAATGTACTATGGCATTTGAGCAACTGAAGCAGAGACTCATTTCAGCTCCAATCTTGAAGACTCCCTCAGGAAGAGGAGGGATGGTCATCTTCAGTGATGCATCAGGAAAAGGCCTGGGGTGTGTACTTATGCAACATGATCATGTCATAGCTTATGCATCCAGGCAACTGAAGACTCATGAGCGGAATTACCCAACTCATGACTTGGAGCTAGCAGCTGTTATTTTTGCCTTGAAGATCTGGAGGCATTATCTTCTGGGAGATAAGGTGTTGATATACACGGATCACAAGAGCCTCAAGTATATTTTCTCACAGAAGGAGTTGAACATGAGGCAGAGGCGGTGGCTGGAGCTGATGGCGGACTATGATATTGACTTGCAATATCATCCAGGCAAGGTCAATACAGTACCGGATGCACTGAGCAGGAAGCCAGAGAATAGAGTGCTTGTCCAACTTACTCAGCAGAAGGAGTTGATTCAAGACATCATAAGATTGGACTTGATGATAGTTCGAGGAGTTGATAAGGCAGGACAGTTCATGACCTTGCAGATTCAGTCAGCATTATTGGATGAGATCAAGGAAGCTCAGAAGGAAGACCCCAGATTGCAGAAATTCAGAGCTCAAGTAGAGGCAGGATTGAGGACTGATGTCTGTATTCATCCAGATGGTGCATTATATTTTGGCAGCAGGATTTGTGTTCCCCAAGGAGAAGTTCGGCAGAAGATTCTAGCAGAAGCGCACAGTTCAGCATATTCCACACACCCAGGGGGAAACAAGATGTATCAGGACATAAAGAAGCAGTTTTGGTGGAATGCTATGAAGAGGGAGATAGCCCAGTATGTTGCCAAGTGCTTGGTTTGTCAGCAGATAAAGATAGAGCATCAGAGGACAGCTGGACTTCTACAACCTTTACCGATACCTGAGTGGAAGTGGGAGCACATCACCATGGATTTTGTCACGGCATTGCCTCGCAGTCCTAAAGGTAATAATGCTGTGTGGGTAATCATTGATCGCCTCACCAAATCAGCTCACTTCATACCATTCAGGGTAGGTCAGACAACAGAGGTTCTGGCAGACAAGTACATGAAGGAGATAGTTCGTTTACATGGAGTTCCAGTTAGTATTGTATCAGATAGAGACACCAGATTCAGATCTCATTTCTGGGAAAGTCTCCAAGAAAGTCTAGGAACCCGTCTGAAATTCAGTACTTCGTATCATCCTCAGACAGACGGACAATCTGAAAGGACTATCCAGATTCTTGAAGACATGTTGAGGGCCTGCATGATTGAGTTCAAGGGATCATGGGAAGACCATCTTCATTTGGCTGAATTTTCTTATAATAACAGCTATCAGGCAAGTATCAAGATGGCACCATTTGAGGCATTGTATGGAAGGAAGTGTAGGTCACCGATTTATTGGGATGAAGTCGGCGAGAGGAGACTTTTGGGACCAGAGATCCTGATTCAGACAACAGATAAAGTCAGGATTATCAGAGATCACCTCAGGGCAGCACAGAGTCGGCAGAAGAGTTGGGCAGACACACTGAGAAGGCCATTGGAATTCCAGTCAGGGGATCATGTGTTTTTGAAGATATCTCCTACAAAGGGAGTAATCCGGTTCGGTACTCGTGGAAAGCTTAGTCCGAGATATATCGGCCCATTCGAAATCTTGGATCGAGTGGGAGATGTGTCTTACAGGTTGGCGTTACCGCCATCTTTGGACGGAGTTCACAATGTATTCCACGTATCACAGCTGAGGAAGTATGTGAAGGATGATAGTCATATCCTGGATCACTACGAACTGGAACTACAACCGGATTTGTCATATCAAGAGCAACCGATGGCCATTTTGGACAGAAGTGTCAAGACATTAAAGAACAAGGCTATACCTTTAGTGTTGGTGTCTTGGAACAGGCATGCGCCAGGAGAGGCCACGTGGGAACGAGAGGATGTTATCCGTGAGCGTTACCCTCAACTCTTCACTTCTTGATTGGTAAAACTCTTTCCTTCTATCCTTCTCTACGGTTATCCTTCTTTGCTGTTACCTTTCACTTTATGAAATTTCGAGGACGAAATTTTTGTAAGGTGGATGGATTGTAATACCCCGTTCCCGGAATACGTACTTAGTTGCGTATTCAGTTTTTCGATCGTATTTTTCGATTTACTTCCTGTATTTGACCGATTTCAATTTCAAATATTATTTTCCAATATATTAGATTTTCTATGATTTTCTGAAATTTTCCTGAATTTAATTAAATATTTTCAAAACCGGTGTCGACCAGTGCCGCTGATCGATTCTCGGATTTTAATTCACAAACAGTTAGGAATTTCTAGAAGGTCCTTTAAACTTTATTTCTTAGAATCATATTTTCTATCTAAATACTTTTTCTGAGAATTTTATGAATTTATGAAAATTCCAACGGAGTCAGTAGATAACTGATTCGGGATTTTTAGTTTTAAAACTATAAATTATTTCTCCAAACGAATTTCACCATGAGTCTTAAAATAATATTCTTGATTTTTAGTAAATTTTGCGAGTCGTTCCGAGATACTTGAATTTCGGACGATTTCGGTATTTTCCAAAACGTTTTCCGCATCCTCGACTTAAACCCGGGAATTTGTCTTTTCATTTTTAAATCCAAGAGAAAATATCTTCATTTATAATTTCTTTTCCTTTTTCCTTTTTCTTAATTTCCTTCCTTCCTCCACAACCACAAGCTTTTCCATTTTCCAAAATTCCAAATTTTTTTCCAAAATTACAACCTCCACTCACTTCCACCAACTCCCTCATTAATGTCTCTCTCTCTCTCTCTCTCCCATGGCCGGCCAAGTGGCCAAGAAGAGGGACACTCATCCCCTCCCCTATTTACACAAAACCCCCTCTCAATTACCTTATTTACACCTCCTTTACAAAATCAAGATCCTATATAAACTTTCCTTTACATTTCTATTACTCTTTTCTTCACTTCAACAAAGAATTAGCCCTCACCACTTCCCCTTCCATCTCAACCTCAACCCTAACTCCAAAACACCTAGGTCATCTTCTCCATCTCAAGCAACCACCACTTCTTTGGATTGGGATCGTCCGCAATATCGCCAAGGATCAAGTTGGTGATATCGTCGACTACGATCTTTTCGAAACTCGTAAAGCCTCGATTTAACCGTTCAAAGTGAGTATTTTTACTCACCAAGACTTGTCTAATTCCTAGCACACTTGTGTTCTCATATCCTGTATATTTACATCTTCAAAATCATGTTTTTGGACCATCAAACACAACCATCAGAAAATCTGTTCTGTATTCTGTTTCTGGACGATTAGTCGACTTGACCTAGGTATTAGTCGACTAACCCATCTGTTTTGAAACGTAACCTTTTCTGGAACACAGTTTTAGTCGACTTAGCCTATCTATTAGTCTACTAGAAATCTTTGTTAGTCGACTACACTTTCCACCCTAGTCGACTAACTTTTCCTGAATCAGAAACTCAACTCTCTGTATCACAGACTTAGTCGACTTAAGGATCTGTTGGTCGACTTATAATCATTGTTAGTCGACTAACCCTTCCACCTAGTCGACTAACTTTTCCTGAAACCAGAATCCAACTCTCTGGAACCCAGTTTTAGTCGACTAATCCAGACTGTTAGTCGACTAGAAACCCCTATTAGTCGACTAACCCTTCCACCTAGTCGACTAATTTAGGCTGTTTGTTATAGTTGATTTCTTTTCTGAATTTGGATCGTACTCTTGATACATATGTGATATATTATCTTTGTTTATGTTTCATAACTGGTACTTCATGACATGTTACTTGATGGACATTACTTCTCGTTACTTCATGACTTATTATTGTGTAGTCTCATTCCATAACTTGTTAATAAATGGATATCACCACTTATCATGCCATCACTTGAACCAAGCATGATACACTTGACTTTTGTATAAAATGGACCAACTTATATTGGGTCGGGGGAAAACATGCGAATATCGATATGTGTTCGTGTTTACAGTGGTTTTAGGAATGTTGTGCAACTCATGTTCCGGTCTGACCTGTGGGCCACCAGGGGACCGAGGGGAGTGCTTGCTCCCTCCTTACTGGTACCATCATGATAAGGGCATACATAAGTCCCTCCTGTTAGCCTAGCGGCTGGCTTCTGTCACCAAGCAACGGAACAATCCTGGACCGTTATCCCGGGCATGTACGGGATCCACTGTAAACATAGTTTGTCGATACAACCGCTGGTTTCCAATAACAACCTTGCTTTACTAGGATATGGATCTATGTGCGCTGGGACGCTGGGTCACATAGCTAGATATCACAGTAAGACAAGTAATAATAATAATAGACTCTAACTGTGGATTCATTGTATTCTGATTTTATTTCTTCATGCTTCCATTATTCGTTGATTGATATTCATATTACTGTTCTAACTTCCTTATCCTTGTTTTATAGCCATTTGGCTGTAGCCTGTTCGTTGTTGGGAGGTCCTGACTCCCTTGGATTTATATGTTCAGGTTCTGAAGCTTGGATCGAAGTGGAGCCATCCACAGAGGATCGAGATTTCTTTAGTGAGCAGGCCGATTAGCTCCAGTCCTTGTGCCAGATCTCTCTTTTGACTCACGGGATCTTCATCCTACTCGTGAGCATTTTGGGTTCATATTGTATCTCTTACTTTTGGACTTGGTTGTGATAAAAGATACATGAAATGTGTAATGTTTTATCATATCTTGTGATAACTTGTACTTGTACTTTTAAGTTGGCATAAGTATGTATATCACGCTTTGTCGTGTACTCTGATCCTTGTTGTACTAAATGCTTAGCGTATATACGTGGGGGCATTTTCTGACCTACGTATATACGTCGCAGTGACGCCCCCGTATCCGTGGGATCGGGGCGTTACAGAGACGACCCGGATCTAAACCGTCTCCTCTGATCCAACCCTATTCGCTCCAATCAGCCCTGATCAGCGTCGGCGAGGGCTCAATGATGATGATGCTGATGTTTGGTGGCGATGATGATGGAAGGTGGTGGAGGAAGGGGCGGCGGTGAGTGGTGATGTTGCTGCTTTTGATTGGAGGTTGAAGATGGTCTTGTCGATGGCGTAGGACGATGGTGGTGAGGGAGGAGTAGACGGCGACGAGGGATCTTGATGATCCGACAGGTGTAATTTTGGGGAGCTTCGTCGGCGTTGGATGCTTCAGTCGGAGGCGCCGAAAAAGAGAAGGCGTCAGCGCTGATGGAGAGCGGTAACAACGGCGGCGCCGTCGTCTAGTCGAAGGTGAGGGGCTCCAGACTCCGATGCTCTCCGGTGAACTCTGGGGAGGCAGTGGGGGAGTGGGAGGGCTTCGGCAAGATTGGGAGGATTCCGATCAAGTTCCTGGAGGCGTCGACAATACTCGGCGGTGGTTTGCAAACTCCGGCAAGGAGCTGGAGATCTCGGCGAAGGCGATTCGATGTTGCTGCAGCGAGAGAGGAGGTCTGTGGATGCAGATCTGGCCTTGGGGAATGTTGACGAAGACGATGATGATGAGGATGGAGATCGGGAAGCGGCGAGGTTTTGAGAACGCCGACGACTTCGGATGGAGATGGCGACACTCCGACTGCGGTGGCGGGGAAGAAGACAGTGACAAAGTGGGGTCTAGTGGTGAAGATCTTCGACGATGACGATGGCGGCGTTGATCGCCGATGGTGATGGCGGCGAACGGCGGCGACTTCCTGGCGATGATGGCGGAGGAGGGCGTGGCTGTCGGCGGCGGCAGAATTTGGTGGGAGGGGAACTTTGAGAAGATGATGAACAGTGTCAATTTGGATTTTTCAGAGATTTTCGAGGGATTTCACTGTTTTTTTTTTTAAATAGTGAAATCTTTTTTTTTTTTTTTTGGATGGATCTAAATCTGGGGCTGATGTAGATCTAGGGTTTGGAGACCGGAAGAATTTTGGAAAAGAAATTTTTTTGAAGGGGATTGAAAACCAGGGCTCTGATACCAAAATGATGTAAAACCACCTGGATCGCAATCACCTTCAAATCATAACCAAAATTTAAATTGAGAATAGGATAAGATTTTGGGTTTCCACCTCTTACACGGGCTTCTCACCCAAAACTCGAGAGCAACTAAACTCAAGAATTTAGCAAGATAATTTTAGAAAAAGTTTTAATCATTCAATAATTAATCCAATACAATAGTTTAGGGGGCCTTATATAGGCTTTACAAAAGAGGACTACTGGGAAATAACCGATGTGGTACTAAACGCCCACAAAGGAATACAAATAAAGTTAAAACATCTACTACAAATAAAGCTGAAACAAAATAAAAATCCTCTAAATAAGCTAAGGCATGAAAAGATAAATGGGAACTGCGTGATGTTAAATGGGAACTGCGTGATGTCCTCATCACTATTGTTTCAAAATTCAAAGTATTTTAATTTAACTATATGTATATAAAATTTTGAGGGATTGTGTAGGGTGGTGCATTAGCATTTGGTAACATATTTGTTTTCCATGTATTACTTGTGTACAGAACTCTTTTCCAGCTTTGCCAATTAGTGAATCCCATAACTCTTGCCGCTGCAAAGAAGCTTCCCACTATGCCTTAGTGACACTCTTCATCTGAGTAGGACTATTTTACTGGGTGGAATGGGCCTGCATAATGTCCATTAATTCAACACCTAGAGAATGCTCAGCATTTTGGCTACTAAATAAGCCTGGCTTGTGTTATCTTGGGGTATTTTATCTGTGACATGCTGTGGCTGTAATCCTAAAGGGAGCTTGGATACCAAGCATGATCTCTTGCTTGGTTGGAAAATCAGTCCATGCTTATTATCTACCATTCTACTAGATATAGTTAATTATATCTAGTTCGTTATATCAATCTGCAAATGAAAGATTTTCTGGAATTCTTCTCTCAAGGGTGCTAAAATACTGTACCACGTGGTCAAAATACCTCTCTTCCTCCCTCCGCCTCCCCTCTCGCGTGCGTTATTTCGGTAATTTGTATTAGCTTCTTTTGTTGGTAAACATTCATTGGTCAAATTTAATGTTTTTTTTATATGTATCCTGTCAATCATGATCCACCTTACATGCTGGCATCAAGACTTGTCCCCGCCGCCTATGGATTCTAGAGGTGGCTCTCATGAATTGAGGAGTCATCCCCACCACATCCTTGTGTAGCATTGCACCTTGCTCCTATAGCATTTGCCTTGCTTTCACACACTTTTGGTTAGTGTAAGTTTAGATATTATTTATTTTGCCCCGAGCGAGACTTCCCATTTTTATTATATGCTACCTAATAAAATGCTAGCTAACCTTAATTCTCGGGTTCATCGGGGTTACTAAATTGCCAGTGACCCTTCTAGCTCACATCCCATGTGAGCCTATTCACCTGTGGGGGTGACAGGATGGATGGTTTGGTTACCTGCTTTGGAATCAAGATGAAATTTGGACATTTTAAGAAGGTTTGCATATTTTATAGCTTAATGCTTAACTGGAATTTCAACCCCGTACTTGTTTTAAGTTTTGTAATGACAGCTGCTTTGTACAGCCCTATTTGCTTGTTGGTTTTATGAAGGGCCAGGCTTGAGCCAATTTTTCCACTGTTCTGCAGTCAAAGGAAAACAGCACATAAGCGTTGGCTATTACACCAATATGGATGAAAATGAAACTCAACTTTACAGATGATACCGTTAACTATGTCATAGTTGTATCAAATTCATTTTTCTCCCTTTTACTTGTCAATATTCGTAATTGATTATTATAAAAAAAATATTATTAGGTTGGCTTTATGAGATCACCAATAAGGAAACTTAAACCCATATGTTGATTGCAAAGTAGTGCATCATATATACTATACTTTTTTTACAATCACATGTTTATTAGCTTGTTTAGTGGAAATCCAATTTAACTCATGCTTTAATATGATTTATCCCATTATGGTATTTTCAGGTATTATGCTGCTCCATCTGGAAAGAAACTGAGGTCAATGGTTGAGGTCCAAAAGTACGCCCCAATTTTCTTTATCTTATGCTTTATATGGTATTTTCTTTCCAATGTATAACTAGTCTAGTATGATTGGATATTTTATGGGACACGAGACATGAGAGACATACAATATTTTTAGCTATAATTGTGCTTAGGCTTGTTTGTTTTCTTAACTTCTTTGTTCATCTCAATGTATTCATGTTTTCGCTTTTTTTTAAAGTTTGAGAACTTATCCTGCTTTTTTTTATTCTGCAGGTACCTGCTAGAACATCCAGAGTATGTTGAACGAGGGGTAAAATTATCTCAATTTTCTTTTCAGATCCCTAGACCTTTGCAAGAGAATTATGTGAGGAAACGACCTGCAGTGCGAATGTCAAATTCTCTTGATAGTGGTTTAGGACTACCAAGGCCTCTTGAAGCCGTTGAAGGTATGCAAAAAATGAAATCTTTGTTCATGATATTTTGTAAACATTTTACCTGTGTGATGTTTCTGGAGCACCAAATGCTTTTACTTTGTTCTGGTTTGAGATTGGTCATATCACAAAAACATCAGCTTAGTTGCGTACATTATTTGCCTTATCATCATTCTTTAACCAACATATATGTAGTAAAAGAAAACAAATATAGTTCTGGACCATCTCAATAACTGTTTATGATTTATGATGCGGGCATGGTCGTGAATTTCATATTCCAACACGACCGGACTGGCATAACAATAATTTCCAAAAAAAACATTAAGGACTGTACAACCACCTTTTTCTTATGGATAAATATACACACGCATGTGCGCGCGCACACTAGGGGTGCAAATCGGGCGTGTTTGTACATGACCTCACTTGCATTGTCGCAGTTTTTAACTATGTTTGAACAATAATACTCCAAACTTAGGTCGAGTTTGGGTGAAAAACATGAAACCTGAGTTTAAATTCGTGTCATGTACGCTTATCGTGGCCAAGTTACCTGATCTAGATATAACATCCCCCTTCTTCTTCATTGTCTCATATCTTCGTCTCCATCTCCTACCTTCTTCTTCATCTTCTCCTATTTTCTTCTTCATCTCCTCCCTTTCGCCTCCTCTCTGTCTTCATGTCCTCCTTCCTTCTTTTTCATCTCCTTGTGTCTCCGGTCTTCATCATCTTCTCATCTCTGCTGCCGCCCTCGCCCCTCTTCACTTCCATTTGCCACCACATGGCCTTCTCCTTTCATTACCTCACCTCTCACCTGTAGCACCTCCCTATCCCTGCCTTGCCTCTATCGACGCTCCTCGAATCCACGTTACCGGTCTTTCCTTGCTCACTACACTGCCTCTGCTTTTGCATCATTGGTCTGTTACTTGACCTGGATTGAGCCTAACCTGGCTCAGACCTGGGCAACTCGCGAGGCAAATCTGGGTCGGGTTCGGTCCGTGTATGGACAAAGGTTTCTGCAGTGCAAACCCAAGTCAACCCGGATTGTGCCCGACCCAAGTTTTTGAATTGCCCGAGTTGCACCCTTAACACATTCATACACACTGAGACACGCAAACATGCGCGCGCGCGCGCACACAAACATGCACATGCCATAAGAAGAGAGAATAATTAAAATGAAGACTCATAATGCAATTTCATTTTGAAAAAGGCCTAACACAATATCTTGTGCATATTTTGCCAAAAAAAAAAGGGGCACACACTTTGTAAGTGCTCAATCAGGTGTCTGCATGGATTGGGATACATACCCCCCCCCCCCCCCACCCACCCACCCAACCCCCCACCCCACCAAATAAAAAAGTACGTAACACATATTTACATCTGTTTGGGTATGTGTTTGGCAAAGAAGAACCTCACAAGAGATAAGAAATAAACTTTTATTGATCCATTATAGTTTCTTTTCCTGAAGGGATTAACATGCTACATCTTTTGCATATTATTCCAAGCAAAAATGAATGCACATTTTCTTAATTGCCCGGTGTCTGCATAGACGGGCATATATGTTGTAGCCGACAGTGAAACAGATGGCAAGTTTTGGTAGGAGGTGTCCTACATCATATCATAGATGATCATAGCTGTTAACTCTCAGAGAGTGAATTTGTTGGTTATTACCTATGCAACAATTAATGATAGACACATTGCCAGTTGCACTGTGTTAATTTCTACTTTCATAAAAGAAATCATGGAATCTGTTGCATGGAGTTTATTAGACTTGGAATGGTTGTGTGTTTTGCCGCATTTTCATATGAAGGATATTAACATTTTTTAATGTGAACACTGGAGACAGATGTCTTTATGGATATATGTATCCCACATTGTTCCTGATGTCCTGATGGATATATATATGTCATACTTGCAATTCTTCCTTCCATTGCATCATGTTTCCTGTGGACCAGTTCACTTTGTGTGAGTAATATACAATACTTTCCATCTTTGTATTCATACTACAGCACTGTAGTAGAGTTTATTTTTTTCATGTTCAACACTTCATTAATGTATTGTTAATTCTTTAGTCACTATAATCTGTATTGTGCTTACGCGCTTTGTGCGTGTTATTCAGTGAATCCCCTGTCATGGGTCGAACCAACATATGAAGACCTTCCGATCCCTCCATACCTCGGGGGTCCAGCTTACTGTCACCCTTTTTTTGAATCACGGCCACCACCAGCAGCAGCAACAGCCCCGTCACCACCTGAGAAGAAGAAAGGTAACAAGCCAAAAATATACATCAAACACAGCAGCAGCAGCAGCAACAGCTCACCCATACAACCAGCTAAAGAACTTTGAAGACCCTCCATGCGCTCCAAATGCGGTTTCTTTTGAGCTGTTGTAATTTTTGTGAGCTCAAAACTGCTTCTGTCATGTCACTGCGGTTTTTGTTTGGGTTTTATGTTTTATTTATGGGGGTTTTTCCTTTGAGATGGAAGGAAAGATCGATATGTATACAGGTTTTAGGAGATGAACTTTCTTTTTGCGACTGCACTGTGGGATGAATGGAAGTTTTGGAACTGTGAGAGATATCAATACCGAATAAAATATATATCTTTATCCTTATCATAAGAATGGTTGTATTAACTTTTTGTCCTGGAGCTGTTTGTACCCTTTGCTTCTGAATGACAGTCATGAGCCATGGTATGTGGCTTGGAATCAGGCCTGGGCCATCAAGTAACTGAAGATCATGTGACATTTCCTGTGTCTATGTGTTTTTCTAACTTTCATTTCAAGGTGCATGAGTTCGTGCGTTATTTTACGAGTGCCTTTTTGTGCTGCTGATCCCTGAGCACTGTTTCAAAATAGAAAGCTGAAGGATCCCTCCTGATACTCAATTTTAGATTCTGGTGACCAAAATTTCCGGAGTAATTTCAACTTTCATTCTTTTAAAAGGGCATTTTTTTTCCAAAAAAAACTCTATTTAATAAATTATTCTAAAATTCGACTCTTCTCAAAAGTTATTCTAAGTGTCACATTGGTAGCAAGGCGTTCTGCCTTGCCAGTGTGGCGTCTGCGTGTTCTGCCTTGCCAGTGTGGCGTCCGCGTTGGCATATGTGATTTTTTCTTCCTTCGAGGTTGGCTACTCCGGATGAACCTTATATATTTTTTTTCCCTATTTTGTTCTATGTCCGGGGTTGTCAACCCCGAACAATTTTTTTTTTTTTTTGTGGCTTTGTTCGAGGTTGGCAACCCTGGACAAAATTTCTTTTGTTTTTGCTTTTTTTTTTTTTTTTTGCTTTTTGCGTTGTCCGAAGTTAGCAATCCCGAACAAAAAATTTGAATTTTTTTTAAAAGCTTTTTCTTTGTTCGAACAAGGAAAAAAAATAGGATGAAGAGAAAATTATTGTCATTAGGTCATTGTAGCGATGTGGTGAGTACTCTCGTCTGCCATGCAGGTGACCAAGGTTTAATCCCCAACAATGAATCTTTTTACTTGTTAATAAAAAAAGAAAATCCAAAAAAAGCCTGACCTGTCGCATTTGAACCAGCAACTCTAGGGATTGCCAACTATAGTCCTCCATTTTACCAACTAGGCTAAGGTCAAGTTGGTGTAAAACACTGAAAAAATAGAAGCAGATAAAAAAAAAAAAAAAAACACGAATACTTTGGGTAAAAAAAAAAAAAAAAACCAAGTGTTCTCTATTCGGGGTTGGCAATCCTGGACAAAGCAAAAAAGCTTTAAAAAAATGGCTTTCGGAGTTGGCAACCTCGTGTTGTGATAAACACCACCAAACATAAGAGAAGCGGCGAAAATACCGAGCAATCTAACGTAACAAGCAATATAACTTGATCAGCACAAGAGTAAGAACACAAGATTTTGTGGGAGAAGAGAGAAATTCTTATTAACTTGAGAAGTAAAAACAGAGTTTACAAGAATCTCACAAAATGATCTCTCAAAATCTCAATACGAAGTGGATGAACTAATGAAAACAATGTCCTCATCAACTATAATGACGGTGTATCTTCTTTTATAGAGAAAACTAGAGTAACAAGTTATGAAATTATTAAACTGCCATTAACGTGTTCTCCAAGTTTCACGGGCTGCGAAGTTTTCAGAATGGACCGCTTTTTCGCTATGCATCTCCGATGCGCTACTATGCACTGTCACTTCAGAGTGCTCATTCGGCGTGATACAACGCTGCTATTCTGGAGCGAGGCTCCGACCTTGCCCCTTAACCTGAAACTTTGAACTCGTCCAACCCCTTTACCAGGAGTACTTCACCCTCTCCCGGGATCTGCAAGAGGGACTTCTTAAAGTAATTTTGATACGGGGACTCCCACGCCCCCTTCCAACCCCATGTGGACCGGACCGGCAGGTCGATCTGCATAAAGACTCTGCGTAGACTGACAAATCGTCAAGACAATAATTAGGCTCCATCACTTATTAGTTATGGATATTGAATCTGTTGGAATCTCTTCCACCTTGTCGTGTAGTCTTCTCTAATGAATGTGAGGAACCCAAAATACCAACAACCCAAACAAAGAATTACACAGCAAAAAATATAATATTCGTCCGGGGTTGTCAACCCCTGGATAGAGAAAAACTGACTCCCATCAACGCTGAAGCCACGCTGGCGGAGCGAACCACCCTGTCGCCGACGTGGGGTGTCAAAACTCAGTTTTGAGAGGGGCCGATTTTTAAAATTATTTATTATAGAGTTTTTTTAAAAGAAAAATTGCCCTTCTTGAAAGGGATCTCCTATCCAAATTCAATTTTTTTGTACTCACATGGAGTCATGTCATGTGACTAAAGAGAGTGAAATATGGATGTATCTCACTTCAAGTGTATTTACACACAAAATTCTTGTTCGATAAAAGTTTCTTTTTTCCAGTCTCTTTTTATTTAGATTCAGAGTAGCTTGTAGTGTAGAACAATGTGGGCTCACCTATTTATGAGTCCCTTTTGGAGGACTACTGCTTTAAACATGCTTCTTCCTGTTTTTATCATTGCCGACTTTTGTTGTGGGGCAAATTTTGGGCCCCAGCAGCTGAATTTAGTTGCAGATATACTTGACAGGGGTGCATGAGAGTGGACCCACGTGTGAAAGATGATCAAAATGGGGCGGTAGCTTCCTTCCCATTTTTGGTGGAGATAAAAGATTCACAAAGATTTATTCTTATCTCACGATCCTTGTAATTTTGACCGTCCATGAAACTCGGAAAAATTGTAGGCAAAAATAATGAAAATTACTAAATTCCTCACATTTGCTTACAATCCCTCTAGAATTGACGAACATTATCTAATTATTTCTCCTGAATCCTGAACTTTTGTGGGCACCGTGGGAAAAAAAAGAGAGGATAAATGAGAAAAAAAATCTCAAATCCACATCAAATCAGTTGCGAAAATCTCTCCCGAAATCAGGGAAGTAGTAATCCCACAGTATAAAACCCAAACCCCGCTCCTTCACACTCTCTCTATCCTTTTTCCGTTGAGGTTTAGAAGAGAAAAAAATTGAGGAGTGGAAATATCAAAATGGTGGCCAGAGCTGTCAACGGCGATCAGATTCAGGGGCGCTTCGTCATCGCCTACTACATCACTGGCCACGGATTCGGCCACGCCACGCGCGTCGTCGACGTAAGTCTCTATCTCTCTCTTATTTACTGCTCTGCCACTGGGATCTGTTTTTTTTTTTTGTGATCTGTGCGCTTTGAGATGCGCGCCGGTGAGAGCGACGGGGGAGAGATACACATTGAAAGAGCGAGAGAAACGTGCCGCGTCATCCGGTCAGTTACTTATTAGTTTCTCGCGGGTACTGGCAACGACTTTTGCCAACAAAATCCAAACCTTTTCGTTTTCGGGAAGCGTTTGCGTTTGCGTCTTCTTCTTCTTCTTGCTTGTTTCGATTTCTATGCGAAAGGAAGAGCTTTTTCTCTCTTTAAACATCTCTCTTTTTTCTGGTACTTTTTAATTGTTCAAAAAAAAAAAAATTTGTAAGAAGAGAGTGATGAGGATTAGTGATGGAGACTGTGAGATAACAGCTTGTAAAGATCATCTAATCTTCGCCTATTATGTCACCGGCCACGGATTCGGTCACGCCACTCGCGTTGTCGAGGTGCAACAAATCCCTTTACGACTCTGTTTCTCTTTCTAATTAATTAATTAGTTTATTGTCCCTTTTGTCGAGTTCCAGGATACCCAAAATTTTTCTATTTGTTTATTGTTCAATGAAATTTAACAATTATGGTTTATTAGTTAAACATGAGAGCTTTTGGGATCGGTGTATTGATAATTGACCAGTGTACTTCAACTCATTGATTGATCAATGGGTATGTTTCTGTGGAGAAAGTCATCTTTGAAATTTAATTATAAGTTTGGTAATTTACTAATTTCCTACAATTAGCTCTGGAGTATAGTTGAGCTCATGCATCTACCTTTCTGAATTGGGAAATCGGTGGATTTTTACATAAGCCAATAGGACTGCAAGGGGGATTGAGAGACTCAGAAAGTGGATAGTTTGTAGTTTCTGGAGTAGAGCATAGGGCATGTGTGTCATCAATTTGAATACTTTTCCCTATTTGAATGAAGAATAAAAATCTGAGTATGGTATACTGATGAAAAATAAAATGCAATGAAATTTGTTGTAATGGAGTAACTTTCATTATCAAGTGGCTAAAAAACTGCTTACTTCTAAAGTATTTTTCAAGGAGTTAGTTAAATTTGTTCTCGGATCCTCTTGTTAGTTTTGACCTCTGCTTATTTACTTGATATGAAAATTGAGTGTGGTAATTTGGGGCAATGGTGCTGAAATGAAGAAGTTTTTTATTTTTCAAAAATGCAGATCGTGCGACATCTTATTGCTGCTGGGCATGATGTTCATGTTGTCACGGGTGCTCCAGACTTTGTTTTTACTAGTGAGATTCAGTCTCCCAATCTTCACATTCGCAAGGTGAAATATGGAAAGAAGCCTTTTTGTTTAGTACTATCCTCTTGTGTGTTCATTTTTTTTATAGAAGTTGTGGGTAGCAGGATGTGTTGGACTGTGGAGCTGTGCAAGCTGACGCTTTGACGGTGGATCGTTTAGCGTCTTTGGAGAAGGTAAGCTTAGATTGGAGGAAGATGCATTTGCAACTTCATTTTTTAGCTCTTCATTCCTTACATGTGCTTCTCATGCTTGCCACAAAGTTAATGTTTTTCGGTTACTGGATTTTAATGAACTTCTGTTACCTCTTGAAATTCATTATCTTGTACTTCTCCATTCAATTTGCAGTACTCTGAGACAGCTGTTGTGCCTCGGGCCTCCATTTTGACAGCAGAAGTGCAGTGGTTGAATTCTATCAACGCTGACTTAGTGGTAGCTGCAATTTTTTTCCTTGTGCAATTTCTTTTTATTTAGACCTGGTCACGTTCCAAAAATTGCCATCTGAAGTGTGTGATACTGAATTACATCTGCATGCATCTAAAGTGTGGCATATTGCCTATGTTTTTGCAACGTACAAGTGCAACATTTTATTTGACTTATTATGTGTTACTTACATTGAAAAAGGTCTCAGACGTTGTTCCAGTAGCATGTCGAGCTGCAGCAGATGCAGGGATCCACTCTGTTTGTGTTACAAATTTCAGGTGATTATGCTTTCTTGTTTGTCTTATCAATATATTAGATCAACTATTTACTTTACCTCAACCTTTCAATTTAAAATTTATTCTCACTATTTTAACAATGTGGTCAAACTTGGAAGTAGCATTAGACCTGAATTTGATTATGAGGGAAAGGACTGAAAGGGACGGGGGATCATAAGTTGCCAACAGGTGTCACAGTTAAAAGGTTAAACATGAAGTCCTATTACCGTATAGACCCAAATTGTTATTGTGGCTGTAGCATTGACACATATGTCAAAATGTACAATGCCTTCATCTACAAATCATTTCCCCTTCCTTGAAGTCCTTAGAATTAAATCTCTTCTAAATTGTAGGATTGGTTCCTCATGATGGTCTGAAGTTCATTAAATCAATTTCTTTTGAAAGAGATATGTCTCAAAGCAACTATGGAACAAGGTGTCAGTTGAGATACAATTCAGCTCAAAATGTGCAACATGATATCAAGGTAGCATTGATAAAACGAAGGCAACAATGCTCATTTTCATTCAGTTCTTTTATGATTCATTGAGCGATATTGGTTTCCAATGCAAACACAGAAAGGCATATTATTAAAAACCATTTAATTATTTGCAGTCAATTACACCTTGAGAGCTGCATAGAAATCATGAACTGCATGCATGAATGTGTGCATTTGAAACTCAACCAATTTTTCAGTGTACTGGGAAATACGTTCCTTCATATAGTGTGTACTTAACATTGAATAAGGTTTTGGTGAGACTGCACACAACAGAGACATTACAATGATTAAGATTTTTTTTCTTGCTCTTTGATCTATCTTTACTCCTGCTGCCAATTCTTGATTGTGTTAAATGCTGATTATGTGTAGATTGAAGGTGGCTATCATTTTGAGTTTAAAAGAACATCTTATGTTAGATTTGTTTTCTCTGTCTCTTTGCTAATGCAGTTGGGATTTTATATATGCCGAGTATGTTATGGCAGCTGGAAATCATCATCGTTCAATTGTTTGGCAGGTGACAACTGCCCTCAATCTGTTTTTTCCCCCTTCCGAACTATGTGAACTTGCTATTAAGGCATGGCAGCTAACAGTTTCGGTTCTACTGGTTGTGCTGTGGTTTTGCGAACCCCTTTTCTCACAGAATTTATTGAATTTTATCTATAATTTATAGTTGCTATCGTATGTTAACTAAGAAGTTGGGCTATAGGACATATATGGTGGAAAGTATCAAATTGATGTGGGATGGTGCTTTATACAATATTCATTCTTAAGAAATGTGTTAATCTAGATTTATGCCTGCAACCTTGTCTCCTTTGAGGCTACAAATTTATCATAGAATATCATTACTACTCCATATTTGAAGAGTAAAGGAACTAAATCATTCTTACTTCTAAGAAGATTACATTAATCGTGCAGATTTTTTAGTTTGTGTTGGAAAAAATTCTTTATTAGTCAATGTAAATGCGAACGTCGTAACCTTATTCTTGATTACATATATCTTGTGATGTGTCTCCTTCAATTCAACTATTTTCTCTCATGATTATTCCATAAGCTATATATGAAAGCTGTAGTTAATGAATGTTCAATTAATATTTTATTTAAGAAAGTCAACGAAGGTCATCCTTTTGTATTTCAAGGAGTTCAAAAAAAGTACAAAGGTTACCTACCTTATCACCGAACGGGGGCAGGTATAATGAACATGCATTTAGTAAATTTAAAGAGCAGTATAGTGAATGCTTTCTAAAATGTTGATGAGGAAAAAGAGGAAATAGAAAAAAGAGGGAGAGGAGATGAAGAATAAAAATGAAGTGCAAGAGCTGGCAATAGAAGGGATGGGAGAAGAAGGGGGGAGGAAGAAGAGAAGCAGTGAGCAAAGAAAAAGATCTTGAAGTTACTAGTTACTGCTACTGATAATACTTCCTCTCATTCATGCTTTAGAATATATTGGTAGAAGTAAGGTTTAACTTTTTTAAGTTGTTAAATGTATGTCCCATTTACTTTTAAACCAAAATGTTAATTATTAAATAATAATATATGTGGACATTTTTGAAAAGGAAGAAAGGTTCCATGTAACACAATTTTAGGAAACAGTCACCCGGGAAAACCAGTTCTTTTTTGTTTAGGTGGTGCCCTAGACCATGATCCCGGCATCTGCCATGCTTAAAACATTCCAGGTGTTAGGCATCTAGTATATTCTGCTCTGTAGGTTGCATGGTGACTGTTTGACCCTGCAAAAGATTGACAAAGGAATTGATTACTGAGGTTATTGCTGTTACTTTGTATAATATATTGCGTTAAAATCATTTGATGATCTCCTTTTGCCAGCTCTTAGTCCCCTTTCGACTTGGTGTAATTCTATGCGTTAAAACCTGAAGTGCTCACTACATTCTTTATGTAGTAGTTAAGGTCCTACAATTTTCAAAGTTAATATTTTGGTTTCGTTGCTTTATATCCATGTTCTTTCATGCGATATGCGGTCTACTTACAACTACTTAATTCCCTGCAAATCCAGGCATGGGTGCAATAAGGATTGAATGCAGTAGTAAATAACTACATATATCATATTGAAGTTGTTTGGTACCATGCAATTATTGTAGCAGTGAGTATTTTTAGTTGATTGATGCTTAGCATCTGCAAAGGCTAACAAGTAGTTGTGTGGATGCAACGTAGAGGTCCATCACCTTGCGTTAAATTATGCTGTGAAATTGCCCTCGTGTTAGCATCTAACACGAATTTTTGCTGATCAATAACAAAATGTTTATCAATAGAGTTTTTTTTTTAAAACCTCTTCATCATGTCCTCGTCGCTGCAGTCTCCTCCTCATTCTTACTCTCAATTCTCAAAAAATAAAAACAATACGTAGGCATTGATTGCACTTAAACAGAGTAGCAGGGTCGAATCTAGTGTCTAGGACTTCTTGTCTTCTTGTTTTTCTTCTTTTGTGAACACAATGGGTTAGTTATTGGTAAGGTTTATGGGTAATGGAAACTTCGGAGTTTCAAATCAACTTTAGCATGAGGATCAAACTTCACTATGAGCTTGGCATATTCGAAATCATAACACCTAAATTTGGGATCATACAGAACTGATTGTTCTAGTTGATGCAATCCAGCTTTATCCAAATATTGTTGAATTGCTTGTGCTTTAGGCGATTAATCCATTTTTGGCTATCATTTTGTGACATTATTAATGATATTTTTATTTCATCTCAGTTTGGTTTTACCTTGTGTGCATAATTGTTATGCATGGGGAAGCTTGTTTGAATTGTGCCGACAAATATAATGAGTCACCCAGTACAAGTTGATGTGCCATCATAACATTCTCCTCGATGACAAATGAAATCCAATCATGCTTACTTTTAGGCTTATACAATCTTTGGTTTCAGATAGCAGAAGATTATTCTCATTGCGAATTCTTACTCCGGCTTCCTGGATATTGCCCAAGTAAGTTATTTGAGATGCCTATCTGTTGGGTTTCTTTGAATTTCCGGACATTGTGTAGTATATTTGTTGATATGGAGATAAAACCTGTGAATATGTATCCTCTAGTGCCTGCTTTCCGTGATGTAATCGATGTGCCCTTGGTGGTTAGAAGGCTACACAAATCTCGATCGGAGGTGTGAACATCACAACTATGTTTTTATTTTCTTGGATGCATTTTGCCACATTTTGTAGTTACTTGTAAAATTTTTTCTGGTTCAGGTGAGGAAGGAACTTGGAATTGGTAATGATGTGAAGTTAGCCATTTTCAAATTTGGCGGGCAGGTAGGTTATGGAAGTCTGTATTGATTTGTTTGCAGCAGTGCTGTTTAGTTCTTGTTTTGTCTGTACTATTATGTAGAAGATGCAAAGGAAATACCTGTCTACGATGTAGCTGCTAAATGATCTCACGAGCTACAACCTTCATATTATCCTGTGGCTTTACTATCACCACTATCTCAACGTTCATCACGGTCTATTGATGTTGGTGTTTGTCTCTCAGATTTCTGATTCTTCTGTGCCATTCTTCTTTGTTTTATTCTGAAGATAAATTCTAATTAACAATTTTTATTTTAGGTTGTTGACTTTTCTTACTTCTGTAAATTTGTAATCAAAAGTAGAGACTGAGTTCAAAATTTCAATAAACTGTTTCTCGTGTGCACTCCATAACATACACTGTCTTCACATGGGATGACTTGGTTGATGATTATAGTACTGTATCTCATGCCAATATGCCATAGATTATAGGACTTTCATCAATATATCATTATTTGTATTATGCACGAACATTTGCTCTTGTATTCACTTTGATACATACTGGAGATCCTTGGTTGGCCTATGCATGAAAACATTTGGCTTCTATGGATAATCCTTAATAAGTTGGATGATCTTTTTTTGTCATTTTCTAAACCGGATATCAGAGAAATAACTGGCTAGGTTGCAACGGCTATAGGATCTTTTCAGAAGCTGACATTATTATTAATTTTTCCCAATAGTCTTTGTTTCTTGTGGTTCAATATTTTGTTTTTATAAACAAGATTACATTGATCCCTTTAAAATTTTGACTTTGTTACATTTTAATCCTTTTTCTATAATGCAGCCAGCTGGGTGGAAATTGAAGCAAGAGTGGCTACCTGAAGGCTGGCTATGTCTGGTAGGGGTCAAGATGGTTATTGGGGTCTTGCATTATCATCATTTTAATATGGAAATTTTGACTTCTATCTTGAAAATATGATTAATATAGGTCTGTGGCGCATCTGACAAACAAGAGCTTCCTCTAAACTTTATTAGGCTAGCAAAAGATGTTTACACACCTGACCTGATGGCTGCATCTGATTGCATGCTTGGTAATCTATTATAGGAACTATGGCATAAACATTCAGTTTCAAGCATACATTATACAATAGTTATGTCATGTTTCTCATCTATCTTTTGTTTTAGGTAAAATTGGATATGGCACTGTCAGTGAGGCTTTGGCATACAAGTTACCATTTGTCTTTGTACGCAGAGATTATTTTAATGAAGAACCATTTTTAAGAAATATGCTAGAGGTCATGCATATTTCCTTTGTCACTTTATTATCATTAATATATATTTTAAGCATCTAACTTCCTCTAACATCAGCCTGCATATTTGGTTTTTTCTTCCAAAGCAGTATTACCAGGGTGGTGTTGAGATGATTAGGAGAGATTTACTCACTGGACATTGGACACCTTATCTGGAACGTGCACTCACCCTCAATCCATGCTATGATGGGGCCATCAACGGGGGAGAGGTATTCTCCTTGATTATTCCATTATTTCATTTTCCTGCAGAATTATCATCTTCTTTGAGATCCTTTGCAGTCTATTTTAGTCTCTTGTTCCAACTATAAAAATGTGAGCTCATCAATTGAAATAGGAAAAAAGAAAATGGTGAAGGATCCTTCTAATGTCACGTATTCCATATATCATAATAGAAAATTAATAAAAAGGATGTTCTAATGGAAGGGAATAAATTTATTTATAGCCCCATCTCGATTCTAGATGCGTCAATTAATCTAAGGAAGTAAGTTAAATCATTTCTCCTTCAGTTTCAGTTGGCAAATTTAGTTAGAAAAGTTTCTTAAATCTTGCGGAGAAATCTATGATGGGAGAGAAATAGGAGTTTGTTATTAGGGAAAACTTTTCTTTCATAATGATGAATGCTGCTTTTGTGGTCCTGATGTGCTGTTGCAACATGAACTGGTCAGGATGTCATTTGGAAAGCTTTTAATTCTCTGAGTTGTCAATCCAGTTCTGAGGGCGGGGCAATTTGTCAATGCAGTTTCGGCCCCCTTCCATCTTCTTTCTTATTCTTAAATTTGATTTGTCACCACAAACTGGTGGAAGACAAATTTCTTGAGGTCTAACATTACACTGTGAAGCAAATTCACTGTTAACCAAATTCACTGTTCTTATACTGCAGAATACATGTATTAATTACAAAATTATCCTCAGGTGGCTGCTCGCATACTACAGGACACTGCGGCTGGCAAAAGCTATGCATCAGATAAGGTACATAATAGTAGTTTTTTTATAAAAAAGGAGAAATGTCATTGTAGAATTTTGTTTCATGTGTTATGTATGATGCAATGCTCATACTTCCTTGGGTGGTTTTACATTTTGCTCTGCATGTTATTACTAGCTTACAGTTTGATAAGATAAACTTGATTGATTATGAATCTATAAGTTCATAGATCAGTAGGAAAGGTTATATGCTTTACATTCTTCCTTTTCTTGTGCTAGTTAACTTGCTTTACCATACAATGACAGTTGATAGTTCAGATTATGATTTTGTTAACAATTTTCTTGCGCATATGGAATACTTTTGACGCTTGATTTGTTGATTTATTTGTGTTCTTGTGAGTATAGTTGAGCGGTGCAAGAAGATTGCGTGATGCCATAGTACTTGGATATCAGTTACAAAGAGCTCCTGGCAGAGATCTCAGCATTCCTGATTGGTATACAAGAGCTGAAAATGAACTTGGTCTCCGTTCACCGTCAAAAGCGGAAACAAATGAGAATGGTTTATTTAATGAATCGTGAGTGTACAATCATTTTGTAAACTTCCGTTTTGTATTTTATAGTTTATTTACTCCCTATAGGAATTAAGGTGGACCTTTTTGACTATTGCAAGATGCATTGAGGATTTTGAGATACTACATGGGGAGATGCATGGTTTATCTGATACAGTTAGTTTCCTAAAGAGTTTGTCAGGACTTGATCATGCGGCTGATTCGAGGAAGAATTCTGAAAAACCCCAATTACGGGAGCGTACTGCTGCCGCCGCACTCTTTAATTGGGAGGTCTGGAATTTGATTATTCGAAGCTGTTTGTTGTCAGTTGTATTCTTTTCTGGTTATATTTCCCAACAGAACAGTATAGACTCCCATTGTTTCTTCATTTTCGATCTTATGGGTGGTAAAAATGAAGATATAGTTTGTTATTTTTTTAATACCGTGATTTGGAAAAATGACTGTAATTCATATTCTAACCCAGGCTAGCTGGGGTTCTCAGAAAAATTTTCCACCTTAAACCATGAAAGTGACTTTAATAAATGATCTAACTTTGTTACTAGTTACATTTAATTCACCATCTTAATAAGGGCTTATTCTTTTTTTATTTTTTCCATACAGGAGGAAATTTACGTGGCAAGGGCACCTGGAAGGTTAGATGTAATGGGAGGAATTGCAGATTATTCAGGAAGCCTTGTTTTGCAGGTTAGCTTTTTCTTGACATATATGACCATTTCGGGATAATTAGTTATGGATACATAATTTCAGAAAAGTCCAATATCCACACCTCCATTGCATAATCCACACGTGCATCATGATCTCCGTGGCCTAAAATATGGATCCATGAATAGTCATATGATATAGAATTTTTTTTACCAATGGCACTAGTATTGACATTTGTTCTGTTATTGAAAGAGTTCTCATTTTGCAACCACTTGATGCATCGGTGAGAGGTCTTTAATTGCATGCTTTTTCATCGATGTGCTTTAGGCATTGGATCAATTTAAGCAGTGCTATCATTCATTTGAGGATATTTTTTTGTTTAGAATGTCATAAGAGGAAATTTCCTCCAGCATCTGACGTATGTGTATATTTTATGTATGACTGCATACATACATACATACATGTCAGTGAGTGTATTAACATGTCAGTGAGTGTATTAACATTTATCTATCACATACATTTATGTGTTTGTGTGTGTTACATACAAACATTTGCATGAGTGTGTGACGCGAAGAAACCCAGCAAGTCGAGCATCTTATTGGAGAATAAATCAGCTTAACCACCAAAATTTGGCTCAAGATAATTGTCTTGTCTTCAAAATGTGCTACAACATACTAGACTGAGAACGGTTCTCCAAAATCCATGGCAGAAGTAACACTTTTCCTTATCAAAGTGCTGGGAGTATAGACAGACCGAAAACTTGCTCTAGATCAGCCGCAGAATCAGCCCTCCTTGAAGAATCAACAACTCATCAATCATCATCGTCTTAAACCTTTTCCTGTGAAGATGGTCTCGACTATGGGGCAAGACTCCACGAATGATTTGTCAGAGTTTTCAACGGGTGTCAATCTCATGTGAACCATGTGATAATTAGTGCCAACTTCCTAGCCAAGAAAACTATAGACAAGAGAGGCTTGTTATTGATCCTAAAAAGCCAAATGGCATACTCCAAGTTCTCCTAGACTTGAGAAAATGTCTTGAAGTGGAAATGATGATAAATTGGCTATAGGAAAGGGCATTATCTCCTAGGAGTACATAAAGCCAAGAGTCAAACACAATGTTTCCCTGTTGAAGAATCAACAACTCCTAGATGGATCCACCTCCCTCTTCTTAGGAAATGCAAATGAGTTCTCAATGATTTCCCCCCTTTTTTCTTGAGGGTATTAGCTGCCTTGCCTTGTATTTTTTATAACACCTTTCATTCCTAGCAACCCAAACCATAGTCACCATATGCATATTAATAAAATTCTCACCATACTTCTAACTCTTTTTTTTCCCCTTACAACAAGACCACCATGATCTTTAAGAACCAGGATGGCCCTTGATATTAAGTCAAGATGAACGATAATCCCGTAATCCAGCAAGACCTGGGCATTTGATAAATAAATGACAGCAGTTAATTTATGAAAATTACAAAATGGACAGTCAGCGATATTACATTACATGGATTTTGATATCTCCATCATAACTTATTTTGAACTTCCAACAGAACTAAAATCTTACTCTCTGATGGAGGAATTTTCTAACCCAACAAATAAGGATTCCTATATCCTCCATTATTCAGAAATTTACAAAAAGAGTGCCTCAAAAATGGGTGCATGAACTCCACACCCTTTGAACAGCATCAATGCGAGCCCCATTGATAAGGATGTAGTTGTATACACTCACATCATGCTGGTAACCACGAAGACTTCACATTACTTGCATAAGATAGCTCGTAGGTCTCTACCGAAGAATTCAGAACCCATAAAACAAGCACCTATGCAATAAAGTAGCTGCGTATAGCTAGTGCATCTTTCTTTAAATTGCATCAAGTTACTGGGAATGTTAATTTATCACTGGTCAATGGTCACTTACAGTCTTAACAATTTGTGTCGTTGTAATGGTGTTTTCTTAACATGGTTATTCTTTGTGGTTGCAGATGCCAATTAGAGAGGCTTGTCATGTTGCGGTTCAAAGGAATCACCCTAGCAAACACAAGCTCTGGAAGCATGCTCAAGCACGACAGCAGGCAAAAGGACAGGGATCCATCCCTGTTCTGCAGATTGTATGTCATTACCTGATTGACAACTACGATATTAGTTTATGTAATATTTTGTACATGGTTCTGGATTTCCAGTGATTGATCTGTGAAATTTCCTACAAAAATTTCATCACCTTTGCCTCTAGACTCTCTCTATCTGGGAAAATTTTGGAAGGATGCCACAATAACAGTGACAAGATTAATTTCTCCTCACCGTATTCCCCTCCAACCCCAATGCCAACCCCACCCCCACCTCCAACACACACAACAATCCACCAATGCAATCTCAATCTCACCCCCGACCTTGTTACTGTGCAATGTCCCTGAGGCCTCCATTTCTTATGGGCAGGACATGAAAAAGAATTCTGGTAGGCCAACAAGCCAATCTGCTATTTTATTTTACTATGAACACTAAGGGTCAGTTCTACTTCCACCTAAGCACACACACATATTGAATTAAACCACTCTGTTGTGGATCCCATAACATATTTAAAAGGATAACAAGGTGCCAATAAGAGATGGCATATATAATCAGTTACTGATCCGATTTGTTCAATTTGCACTTTCAATTATTAAAACAGTTTAGTCTAGCAACCAAGAACTTATTGATTTCTCTTTTTGCTAAATTGTGTCCTTTCATTTATGCACACACAAACCAAAATGCTTAAAATAAATGATACATAAATATCTCTAATCTATTCTTTTGAGGGATTAATCTACTAGAATGCTTATAGCCATAGGAAGAATTGGTAAAAACCTTCAAAAAGTTCATTTTTATAGATTTTATCATCAGTATTTTTGTGAGAGTAATATGTGGTCCGAAATAGAACCCTCTTCTCCACAATTTCCTTGCAGAGAAGCACATCAAGTCCACACTTGAATGCTTATATTGATAGTTCAGAAAGAGAGAGGGTTTTACTTCAAATCTGAAACTATCAATGTAAGCATTCAAGTCTATATTTTGGATCAAATAGCCGCATTATTAAATCTGGAAAGAGTAAGGGGATCAAATCAAATAAGCATAGAGAACTCAACTTTTGTTCTTATCATGAGACTAATGCGGAACAAATCTGCTTCAGATTATATTAAGGTACTATATTTTCTTGCAGCTAACCGGTTTACCTTTATTCTCACATGAAAGGGTACAATATGCATGCAAACCAGAGAATTGTTATAGTTATTGTTCATTGCTACTTTTAGGTTGGACCTTACCATACAACCAAAATTTAGCAGTACTTTTCAAAAATCTTGTCACACTTTGCTTTGTTCTGCATTTCTTGTCTTGAGGGAGGGTGTGCTAACTAGGCAGATCTTGTTTTACTAAATGCACTTCACTTTGATTATATCATAAGGGCTTTGCTGTAATTGCATAGAATCAATTATGCATTTAGTTACCACATACTCTACATCATGCAGCAGCAGTTCTCTCCTCTCCCTCGTTATGGTAAACCTTATCTAGCAACCTGAGCTGAAGTGTTGCTGGGGGTATTCTTAATGCCAGTGCTTGGGATGGTGTCCCATAAGACAATACAATTGGAAGCATGGAGGAATGATGTTGTGAAACATTATAATAACCAGATATGACCTTTCTTTGTGAAGGGAGGGAAAAAAATAAACTAGTTTATATGTCTGGAACAGATTGACAATCATGACTGTATTCCCTATGATAGTCAGCAAAAGCAATTAATGTTTTTATTTTATTTTATTTTATTTGTGTTTGGGTATGGAGAAGAGTCACATGAAGCTAAAAATTCTAACTATAAGCATCTAACTTTGGGGATCTTGGATCTATGTCAGTGGCTTCTGAATGCTATTTGATATGAAGAGATAAATGCAAGACCCGTCTGGCTGCTGGGTTATGATGTGCAAAGAGTGTTATACCTGCTTAAGTATCGATATTTAGAACTAATTTAGGAAAAACGCCATACTTCTTAGTAATCTATATAAAGATAATATTGAGGTGTTCAGTTTTCCCTCAATATGAGACATCAGACATTTCCCCCTTTTACTTTTCTTTTTCTGTTCTTGATTGCTGTACATCATTTTATTACTGAGTTAGTTTTCCTTTTAATTAAGAGCATCTGCTACTTGGATTCATGGCTTTGGTATTTCACGAATATAGCTGTCGCTGATTCTCAGTTCTTTGTAGGTGTCTTTTGGGTCTGAGTTAAGTAATCGTGCTCCTACCTTTGACATGGACTTATCAGATCTGATGCATGAAGAGCAACCAATATCATATGAGAAGGCCTACAAGTACTTTGCCGAAGATCCGTCCCAAAAGTGGGTCACTTTTACCTTGAATTTAAGTTCATCCTTCTTTGGTTTATCATTTCATTATTACGTCTTCTGATTCAGGTGGGCTGCATATGTTGCTGGGACTATCCTTGTTTTGATGACTGAGCTTGGCGTCCGCTTTACTGACAGTATCTGCATACTTGTATGAATCTTTGCCTTTCCTTTTCTCTATTTATTTATTATTTTTATGCAAGCGAGTTAATTTGCCATATGACTTTGAAAGCATTTAGATATTTATATTGTTATTGCAATGCTAATTGGAGGCATTGTCCATCAAATTTGCCCACATTAGAAAATCAGTTTGTTGATATTTAGAACTTTAAAAAATATATATTTTTCACACGAATATTTCTGTAACCTTTAGGTTCTCTTCATCTCCACCATTATCAAGGACTTGAGATCTTTTGGCTGTCTTCAAAGTGTTCCATCCTAACCTTGTGTCCTCCTTACACTTCCACAGAATTCATATTGTTTTGCATTTGCACTATAAATTTCAATAAGCATTAATTTCTTTGATAACCATTTATTATCAATAGAATGCAATCAAGACAACTTTAGTTAATTAATAAGATCTACTTTGTAGAGTCATGACTCGTACAAACAGAATAAGGCTTACTTCCAAAAAGAAAAAAGAAAACCATGAAATTTATTTTTTTGGAAAAAATACATAAAATTATGGAAAGACCAACAAATAAATAAATTAACAAATTATTATCCTATAATATCTCATTACATAATAAATAAATATGACACGATTATTTATATATTTAAATCATTAGTAATAATATCTAAGAGTTACAAAATTCAGGATGAAATCACTATTTAAACAATTGTTAATAATAACAATATGTGCGTCCACCCGGGGAGTCCGAGAGGAGTATGTTCATGAAAGAGAGTTTACTTTTTGACCATTTTACCACTCAAATAAAATAAGGCTAAAAATAATGCAAAAGAAGAAAAATAATGTACCTTTCTTTTTTTTTAGAAAGGCCTGTTGGTTTACATTATAGCCCCAGTGGGAGAAAGAAACCCCTGCTATAGTGGAGAAAGATTCTCCCATGAGAATAAGATACTTGCTACGCACATGTAAATCGTAACAATAGCTTTCACAAAATTGTTAATAGCCTTCATGCGCCGTGAGTGAGCTTCTACAAATCCCTAGTCGAGTCTGGAGTTTTTCTTACCAGGAAGTCGAACCATTTATGTAATACGCCTCTTAGTGCACCTTGCGGATTTATGCAAAAAATCTCCTTACCCACCACAAATGGGGAGATTCGAACTCACGACTTTCCACAAGAGGAGAGTGTAATGCCACTTGAGTTGCTCAGACGTGATCTAGAGAGTTCAAAATATGAAAAATTAGGATAGTTCCCGACTATTCCAAATCTCTGCCTTACAACGAGTTCCCAAGTACAGTCTCATAATACCATTTTTGTATCTAGACTAAAAAACCTATATTTTGAGATCCCCCACCAAATTTCAACCAGCCCACTTGATGTGTATTTTGAATTTCATGATTTATCACAATTATTTTTTTATTTATTATGCATTTTATGGAATTTTCCCAATAAGATTAATTATCATGATTCATGAATTATAATGATTTATCACCAAACCAATTGAAAACAATTATGATTTAGATTTCATTTAAAAAGATTGGTTAAGATCAATCTCTTTCCGGATATGGGCCTCAATACCTTTTACCGTATTCACTTCTTAATGTAAGTTTGATAGTATTTTAAATGCCTTTCTATGTGTAGATTGCTGTTTACCAATTACTGGGACCAAAAGCTCCATCAGTTATTACAAAAAACATGTCAAAGTGTACTGATTATCTTAACAATTTTAATAATTGTTAATTATTTTTAAAAAATATATTTAAGAAAAGATCAATATGTTTGAAATGAAATGGTTGATGCTATAAACCTCCGGCTAACACCAATACCTATATATCAAATTCTGCTTCTAAGTTACCAACATGCTTTTGGTTGCCATGAACTCAGATTTTAAACAACAGTTGAAGTAAGATTTTTTTGTTTTTCTAGTAGTTTCTTCACCTACAGGTGAATTTAAATAGGTTGGCTCTGTCCTGAACGAGCTTATCCCGGACATGCGATTTTTTTCCCATGATGATGGATGAAAGTTTTATGAAATTGTTTCTCCAAACCAATCCTATACATTTGCTTTCTGCTTCAATGTGCACCAGGTTTCATCTGCTGTTCCAGAAGGCAAAGGTGTATCTTCTTCTGCAGCAGTTGAGGTAGCCACCATGTCTGCAATTGCTGCTGCTCACGGTTAGTTTTCTATTTAGTCCAGTCCCTCTGAATTTCCTGCAGTGACTATATATGGTTGCATAAAAGTACCAGCGGGATATGAATAGAGATTTATATTCTAGATGGCACAAGTTAAGTCTCTAGGGACAAATAAATTGCATGTATATGATAATATCGATTTTTCCTGTTCATGTCTATGCTTTATGCCTTTTTTTTTAATGTTTGTTTCTCCTCTTTGCTTCAAATTCCCAACATATTTATCCTTTTCAGCAATGTGATTATCTGATAATATTTGATAGTTCTACCCTTAGTTCATCCATCTCATTACTATTATTCCTATACTTTCTGCCATGTTTGTTTGTGTTTCACTCTACATTGCACAGATATGGGTCACATCACAATCTGATTTGCAGATGCAATGGATCTTGAAAGGCCAAGGATATGGATATGACGTGGAATACATACATATATATGTACATACATGCATGTATAGCAAACAAATTATTTCATGCATGTGAATGAATAATTGAATATACAGAAGTAGATACTGGCTTTTAGTTTCCTTTTAGAGCTTGATGCATCTCATGTCTAACATTGAGCCATAAGCTAAAAACTATTATTTTAATGATTCATAAGCATTACAATTTTGATGAAAATTTAAAGAAAAACATATCCCAATATGTGTAATGTTATCTATGAAGTATGCTGCACTGCAGACATTCTACCGAGAAATGTCCAAATAATGCTAAAAAATTAGGACAGTATTATGGAGGTGAGGAGACATATTGGATATGCATCCTGAGTTGAGGACACACAATAGAAGTGACCGGCAAGTATTTGTATATCAATGAAGTATCTCACGTATTATTGTACCTTATATTGAAGCATAATCTAAACTTTTATTTTAATGCATTTTCATAGACATTATTTTAGATGGAAATTTTCATAATGTTTTAAGGATACAAACACATCATTTTAGGGGTTTTGTTTTTATGTTTATTCTTATCAAAACTGCATTGTATGGTTAACATGTTGCACTAGTATATCCAGTTTAACAACAATGAACCCTCATTTACTTTTATTGACCAAATTGCATTGATGAAGAAGTGGAATATATGGTCTTGTTTGTGGCATATAATTTAATTATAATGTATAATTTGTGTTATTTTATCTGTGAAATTAACATGTTTGCTATTGGTCTCCAGGTTTAGACATTAGTCCAAGGGATCTTGCTCTTCTTTGCCAGAAGGCATGCTTATATATCCATCCTTCTAATTTCAAGTGCTCGTTCTGAATGTATCATGTTTCCTCACCTTGTCTGTAAACATATCTTGACAGGTTGAAAATCATATCGTTGGAGCTCCATGTGGAGTAATGGATCAAATGACGTCGGCTTGTGGGGAAGCCAACAAACTACTTGCCATGGTCTGCCAGGTCTGTGTTGTTAACTGTTCCTAAACTCATCCATCCTTTTAATTGTGATATCGAATGCCTTTGCTTGGTTTCCCCAAGACCCAGTGTTACCTGTAAGTGTTGGGGTCTTAAGTTGTGACCCAGAGTTTATATGTTTTGGGTTGGATTTATGCCCTACTTAGACTGCCTTTCTCTCCTACATAAGTGTCCTAACCCTATTCATCATTTTGTCAGACTTATCTCAGTTGGGCCAGTCTAAATTAAGCATATAAAGAACCTGTAGTTACCTATTGCTCAGATTCAGGTTTGGCACGAGTAAGGAACCAGAGACTTCAATGGACATAGTTTATGAAGGATTTCTTCTAGATCCAGGCTCTTGCAACCGGTTATTAGATATATCAGAATCATGTCCGGGGCCCATCGACAAACCTATTATTTTATGCATTCTTCATTTCCTCACATCTGTTATTTTCTTATCATGCAGCCTGCAGAGGTAAAGGAACTGGTTACTATCCCAACCCATATACGTTTTTGGGGGCTTGATTCGGGAATAAGGCACAGGCACGCTCTTACTTTATTTTAATTTTTTTAAAATTAGTTTCATGCTTTCTACTATGCCACATTAGTAAATTCATGTATTTTATACATTCCCAACAGTAAAATTCCAGATATCATTTATAATAATTTCTTGATGTAGAATGCCTGATCCTTTTTCCTTCACATAAGTATCTGATCTCAGTTTCTCAATCAGTTTGGAGATGACGAGAGGTCCTTGTTCAGATACTCGCTTTTCTAAATAAATATCTTTGTGCAGTGTTGGTGGGACTGATTATGGATCCGTAAGGATTGGGACCTTTATGGGGCGCAAGATTATAAAATCTGAAGCAGCTGCTGTGTTGTCCCGTTCACTGCCTGGTGTGAATGTCTTGCAAGATATGAACTCTGATGAGTATGAAGAGCACGGCATTGAGATAATCAAATCTGAAGCATCACTTGAGTACCTATGCAACCTTCCTCCGCACAGGTATGATCCTTGACCATCAGATGTTTAGCAGCAGTAGAAGTGTAAACATGCCTAGCTGATCAAGCATGTCCAAGCTTTTGTTGAGACTGAACCGAGCTTTGAGAATCTTATTTTAACTGTTTAACTTTAACTAGATTGAGTTGGCTTGCATTACAGTATTTAGACGAAAACTAGATGATTTCATGCTCTTCTTTCTCTGTGGATGCATATATGCATTCCTGAATGCTCTATGTTGAAAATGAAAGAAAACGTTTGGTTGCATTTGTGAATCTATTGAATCTAACTGGATTAAACTCATTATCTCTACATTTGAATGCTACACAAACAAGTGTAGTTCAGAACACTCACATACCTACGCTTCCATGCTCCATCCTTAAGGTAGCAGTGTCACGCAAATTATAGCCAGAGCTACCACTTAATTAGACAACCTCAGACTAGCTGTTATCAAGCCAAGATCTTAACTTTTACCATTCTGCATTTCTAAGGTTTAGAAATTAGAACAATGATTAATTTCTCTTTTGTATAGAGCTATTTTGATCTTTCTGCTTTTGAGATAAATATATATTTGTGTTTCCCTGTCGTTGCAGATATGAAGCTGTATATGCTAAGAAACTTCCAGAATGTGTACTAGGGGAGTCATTTTTGAATAAGTATGTGGATCACAGTGATACAGTAACCACCATTGAGCCCAAGCGCAAATATGCAGTCAAAGCACCAACCAAACATCCGATCTATGAAAAGTTTCGAGTAGAGGTTTGCACTTCCATTTCTGAACTACTTTATTTTGTTGATGACGTCGCGTTGATAGGGTTTACATATATTTTTAATTTCTTAAGGTTCACTATCTATAGAAACTGTTTTGTTTTGTTTTTAGCTGTGCAAGTAAAACTGCAGTTACTAAAGTTAGATAAGTTATATAGACTATCTAAATCCAGAATGCACCAAAATTGAATGTTAACTTTTAAACTTTAATCAGTAAATCAGATAAGTTATATCCAAAATCAGCATGTGTTTTTAGAAGTTTATGAATCATGTAATAGCGCATGCCATTGGACAAGGACGGAGCTAGAATTTCGAGACATTTATCTATTGGAAATTGTATATCTATGTCCTACGAATGTCAAACTAATTTTTTTTTCCTGATAAGAATGTTAAAATATTTTTTTAGGAGAATGTTAAACTAAGGGATACTAAAGTAGTCAGTTCCTCGAAAAACATATTTGAACTTTTAAAAATAATTCAACAACAACAAAGCCTTCATCCCAATTTATTGGGGTTAGGTACACGGATTCTTTTCTTCCATTCAGTTCTTTTAAAGTTCATCTGCTCAGTAACATCAAGTATTAATATATCCTTCTTAATTGCCTCCTCTGAGTAAATTTTGAAAATAATGATGATTCAAAATCATTTGCAGACATACAAAAAAGTTGTAAAGAATTTTATTAATGAAAGAAAATATTATATTATACTATAGTGGTGAGTTTCTAAATTCATAATCTTTAGTCACAATTATTCTAGAAATTTGAAGGGGAAAAATAGAACACATGACCATTTATCGCATTCAAATTTAAATGTGATTAACTAAGGTAGTAATTGGTATTGCCATTGCATAATATGATAGAAAATAGCTATTAATAGTCCAATTGGGGTTCCAAAGAGCCATTAGAACCTTAGGATATAAGGGGTGGGTCCAATATTTATTAATAAATGGTTGAGATTTAACAAGGTTACCAGTGAGAGTCATAGCAATGGATCCAAGCAGTAATTAAATTCTCAATGAAAGATGCTCTAAGTAGATGTTGCACAAATTTTAGCTGAAAGGTGCTCCAGATTGGTGCTGCAACTAGATTGGACAATGGGCACACAAGGAAGCGCACACATAAAATTTAAACAAAATTCATAGCTGCCACATGTATAAAGAGGTATGTTGTCAGGACTCGGGTAGGGCATGTGCCACACCTGAGCACCACGTGGCCCCGCCCATGCCACTGGGGACCATTTACAATAACTGCAAGTAGGTCTTGATGAAGTTATTTAGTTGTTTCTCTTGTGATTATGCTAATTGCATCAACAAAGGGCTCTGGTAACCCTGATACATGGATAATTGATTGATTGATTAACACTGAAATAGTCTACAATTTTCTGTGCTTTTATTTCTCCTTAAAGATCTTCAAGAGTTGGAGGACTTCATATGATTTTAAATATTTCATGCTAAATATTGGGTTTTCCATAATTCATGTGGTAGGAGAACAGATTCACTTTGCTCTATAGGTTTGCAATTTGTTCAGCAAACCTGCACTTAGCTTCATGATGCTTTCTGATCTTGACTAGAACTTACCTCTTTGATGTATGCAGGCCTTTAAAGCATTATTAACAGCAGCAACAACACACGAACAACTCTCGGCTCTTGGAGAACTCATGTATCAGGTATATCTAATATTTCCGGTTTCGCTGCTTATGAATCTTGTAAATGGATTCTTTTTATTTGTACTAGTCACTTTGTGTGATAACTACTCTATGAAAAGCTTGAGCTAATAGGCTGTGACTTACAATGTATAACAAGCAAACTTAACTATTAACACTTCCTGTAATGTGGCTGAGGAGAACATCACCAGTTGCTAGTTATTTTCTCATGCCTTAGCTTATGTTGAGTACTTGTCATCTTATATGTGAGTGCTTAGTAGCACACTGGTTATCTCCTAGAAGTGCTCTTTTGTAAAACCAATAGATAAGTTATAGACTTCTTTTATTGGTAGACAATGAATGAATTAAAAAAAATTCAGCTTAAATTTTTTGAGCTCTTGTGTTTTTGAGATTGGTATGTGAAGCTCGTGATGTAAGGGGTGTGAAGCTCAAATTTATCATATTTTCTTATCTCTTTCTTTTGAAACCCTAATTTTCTTTTATAGTTCTTTTAAAAACCCTAATTCTCAATTTCTAGTTTGAACGTGATTGTGATACGCCCGTTTTACATCAGTGGCGCTATTAACACTTCCGGTAATGTGGCTTTAACACTTCCTGTGGCTATTAACATTGGGCCACGTGGACAGACCTCCAGTCTAAATATGACTCTTGGGAAGGAACAGTAACTGGAGTACAAATTCTGTCAGAACACTTCTCGTCTGAGTGTTTTGATGCCCCTCCAATTTTGGAGGACTGGGATTCCAACTGATTGGGAGATAAATAGCTGGTTGGGTGGGATCTTGATTCTCTAATATTGAGGGGTTCAGTGTTCTGATAGGATGTATTTAATTAAATTAGGATACATAAGCATATTATAAATTGGCAATATCAAGGTTTTTACCAGGACCTCTTGAAACCGGGTGCTCTGCTACCACATCAGACTGCCAATCTACCGGAAGGCCCTTTTTTTTTTTTTTTTTTTTTTTTTTGAATTTCTAAGGTGAACTCCCACACTTACACCTAAACGGGTGAGAAAATTTCTTTGCTTGTGCTAGTTTCAGGCATAACTTGAACTTGTGACTTCCCATACCTCAACCTGTGGCGTCCCAAATATTCCAATAACTTTAAGGACTCTCCTCAAGTTCCTATATAGGATTCCTTCACAGTCTACACACTTTTGTTGGTGAAGATTCATGTTCTCTGGGAAAAGTTTCAGTATGGTATGAACCAAATTTTTTTCAACCAGATCTTGTTTACATTTTGCTTTCTACAGTCTCTCACTAGTATTACAGTATATGTGCGAAATCTAAAGCATATCTGCAAGCAAGTTGAATTTCTGTTTAATGATTAGTACGCTTGTCTAGTGTTCTTCTGTGTCTTCTATTTTATTTATTGTGTGTCCCAACATTATTTTTGGTTGTGTATTTATGTCCTATTGTCATGTCTTTATTTTATGTGTGAAAGATTTTCTTCTCATAGTTAGCTTTTTTTGGCTGCAGTGTCACTACAGCTACAATGATTGTGGACTTGGTTCAGATGGGACGGATAGGCTGGTCAAGCTGGTACAAGAAATGCAGCACCGACGAACCTCTCATAGTGACAGCTCAAGCTTATTTGGTGCAAAGATCACTGGAGGAGGCTCAGGTGGCTCAGTTTGTGTTATTGGAAAGAATTGCATACGGAGCAGTGAAGAAATTCTTGAGGTAACATTTAAACCTGAAACTTAGGGTCCGACTTGGCCATTGTCTAAGAATATCAAATGCTGCAATATTTGGGCACAATCTAGGTTTAGAACAGTGAGCAATTCCACTGCCCATAGAATAAGGTATCAGACATGAGAGTCATTATCCTCATCACGTAATCTTGATTTTTAACTTTTAATTTAAATCCATTTGTTTTATTATTTCAACTTCCAATTCATCACCAGGAAAAGTGAATTAAGGGCTATGATTCTATGCTGTACGATCTAGACGTAGCTGCAGGTGACATGCGCGCGCGCGCACACAACCAAACCAAAAAGAAAAAGCTACAATTTCTTTCTTTATGTGAATTAATCCTGAAATGATATTTGGCATGGTGGCACCATCATCTGTTCTGGCTTTTTAACATTTCAACGCAACTTTAAAATTGGAGGAATAATAAAATCAATATCTTGTCAGCTTTAAGAGTTTTGAGGCCTTCCCTCACTTGCATACGGAATAAGATTATGCACGGCTCAGGACTAGTAATCTGCTTCCTAATAATGTTCATTGTGGTTTTGTAGATCCAGCAGAGATACTATGCTGCCACAGGCCATCTGCCGTTTATCTTTGAGGGCTCCTCTCCAGGTGCAGGGAAGTTTGGCTACCTAAAATTGCGGCGCAGACCCCTGCCAAACATGAAGCCAGAGAATTAATCTACCAGCTCAATGTGCAGAGTAAACCCTGTTAAGAAATGTGAAAGGGTTTTCTGAGCTGTTAGTTTGGGACTGACTTGAGATACTTATTTCAAGCTTTAATATGTAGTTTAGGACTGAGATGAATTGTTTTGTTATTTATATGTAAATATTCACAGAATGTAGTCAATAAGGACATTCTGGCAGATGATTCCACATTGGATATCATCATCATTTTTAGAATGCCTGTAGATTTTCAGGTTTTGTTCTCAGAATTGGTCCTCTTGTTCACCTACAGGCATTCTGATTTCAAATCAAAATGTTCTGTCAGCAGTTAACATTGTGCTGACGGCAGATAATCTGTTCCAAATCTGCTTCCCAATCCATATTTACATATGTGGATATCAACATTCACAGATAGCACTAAACTATTTGAAATACTTAATTATATTATTCAAATATCCAAGCATACAAATACTCTACTACTGATTATAGATGGATTGAGGTTTATTTGATGTTAAAAAGTGACTACTATTACCTGAATTGTTCATCTAAACAAAGTCCATATCTAATGATAAGTAAAGGGTTATTGTTGTACACATCTTTGATCCTGTTCTCAGAAAAGAATTAAAAAAAACACTCTTTTTTCAAGAAAAACCCACATGTCGTTGTGAGATCTGCTTGCTAGTCTAACGATAAATAGCTCTAGTGTATAACAATGACCAGTAGTTATTACTCTCTTTCTAAGCTAAATGCGCAACAAAAGAACTTAAAAGGATCTGTGAAATAATCTTTTTCTTCTGTAGAAACTCTCTCTATTCGCGAGAACTTCTCTTTCAATGGAGACTTAGTTGTGCAAACAAAACACTTTAGTTTTAGCATCAATATTATTTATTTTGTCCAGGTTCACCACACTGGGGGGACTTTTACCTGATTAATTTTTTCTTTATTTTTAACAAGAATGTAAAAAAAGATTTTGCAGATATTCGATGAGTTCAATTCCCAAATGAAATGTCATTAAAGGAATCAACAAAAGCAACATGTAGTCAATGGCTTTTGTTTCTTTGGAGAAATGTTTAATATTCTCAGGGTAAAATTTCACTTCAACTTCAACATTACCCGTACTGTACAGCACTTCTTGCTGGAGGCACAGGCGGCGGTTGGCTTTATGTAACAAACTGATCATAAATGACAAAGGAACTGATGTTGGTTGTACACTGCTATTTTCTAATCATGCATATCAAAATAAATTAAATTAATTTTCTAACATGCTGTTGCAGAATTAAAACAATAATGTAAATAATTTGATGTTGTCGCATAGTCGCTGCTCTAAGGGATCAAAAACGCGCCTCCTTGTAAACTCTTCTCTCTCCCTCTGCTGCTGCCTCCTCTCTCTCCTCACGCCTCCTCTCTCTCCTCTCTCTCCTCTTGCCTCCCTCGCTCTCTCATCTCTCTCCTCACACCTCCTCTCTCCTATTGCCCTTTCTCTCATCCAATGCCCCTCCTCCCTCTAATCTCTCTCTCTCATGTCATACCTTCCCTTCTTCATCTGTTTCGACAGCAAGTCCCTCAGCATTGCCGGCGAATTCCTCGGCCTCATCGAACTCCATCAACCCACCCGACGGCTATCACTGTCGAGCAAAGTCTAGAAATCCCACTTGAGGACCTTGTGTTTGACAATAAAATAGCTTAGGTTTATGTACTTGTCCTTCCTCCCGTCTTCTTCTTAGTCTTCTGCCAGTAGCTATTGAAAGCATAGCTAGAATGAGCCACCAATTCAAAGCTCTACCTGGCCCTGCTGTTGCTGGCTGTCGCGAGGAGGTCCTCTCATTGTCGGCCGCCATCTCCGTCTCGTACGATAGCAGGGAGGTCACCATCGATGGCTGCCAAAGGTTCCTAATCACGATGCTTCATTTAATTAATTAGAAGAGTGGGTGGGTGAAGATATAATTAATCAGTCGCGGATATATAGATCAATTTGTCTTCCTTTTTGTTGGAAAAATATTACGTGAATGGAGGAATCAATGCATATGCGTGGAGGAGGAGGAGGAGGGCATTAGATCTGCTTCTATTTTGATTTTCTTTTGACAAATTTATTCCTGATCTACCACTAATTTATTGGAGAATATTGTTTTATTCTTTTGACAAATTCATATAATTCGTAAGCATATGTTATAAAAAATTACAGTCCACTCTAAATTTTTTTTCTGATTCCGCCTCTAATTGGTAATAATGTCTTCTCCTCCTACTCCGACGACTATTATGGGATCCATGCTGTCGAGGCGTCACTCGACGATGATCAGGAGCGATTTGTCCACCACGACCATCAATATCAACGGAGCAGCAACATCAAACATACTAGTTGTAGCAACACGAGGAGGGTGAATAGGCTTAATGTTGGTGTCAATCATCACCACCACCATCAATTTAATCCACGCAGCAACAGCCATATTGATGATGGTGACGATGACAATCCCGATCACCAGTAGTGGCAGCCCGACCGCTCCACCAAGGTGGATCAGCTCGACTTCCATGCCGTTTTTTGGAGGCCCACCGGGCTCTGATGAAGATGGTTGCTCATGGGAAAGATGCTCCCATGAGTTTGAGCTCGCCGCTGCATGTCGACGCCCAAGGAGGATGGAGAGAAGATGAGGAGAGAAGCAAGTGAGAGGAAAGAGGAGCAGAGGAGAGGGTGGTGGCCTGGTGGTTGTTAGATTTGAAAAGACAAAAATAGAAATAAGAAGAGAGAGAAGGGGCAAAATTGTTCAACATATCTCACATGCAACTCATATGATGTACAGATTTAACGTCTCTATTACAGAAGGTGTGAAGTTGCATGGTTGTAAAAGTTGGAGGTGTCACCATGCTTCAAAAAAAATGTATGAGGTATTTTTTTTTTGAAATTGCATGAACTAAATTCCTAGTTATCAGATATTGACTGATGCACGTTCATGGTAACTTCTGATAAGTTAGCATAAACTAAATTCCTAGTTATCAGATATCCATTATGAAGCATTCACCTTTGTTGAGGTATGTTTTTGTGTGGATGAGCTATTGACATAGACTTGTATCTTTGCAGCCACAGGTTTAGTATAAAGGGACAAATATATCCGGCAATTCTACCTGTAGAAAGCAAGCAGGTTACGGACACGGTTTGTCATAAAACCTTTTATACTTTTTCTTCACAAGATGAGAAAATAATTTGTTTTCCTCTCAGTGGGTATTCTTTAATGTTGAATTATTAATGTGGATAACCTGAAAATTCCTATGTTTTTTCTGTTGGTCCCGAGATGGTGCCAATTGTGGATCTAAAATAGAATGTCAACACATATACTAAATAAAAGATGATTAGAGTTAAATAAATAAAGAACTTGCAATAAAAGGAAATTAAATCTTAGAAAAGTTAAACAAACGCAAACACGAGAGATTTATCCTGGTTCGATCCTCGTGACCTACATCCAGTCCCCAAGCCACCCGCTTGAGATTTTCCTTTATCCTTTGACTTTGTACACCCAAAATCAACACCTTATATCCCACTTGATAAATCCCCTTTACCAAATGTATACAACTCTTCTTACAATAAAGAAGACCACAACACCTTGTACAACTTCTCTTCTACACTAAGAAGACGCTCTTGTACAATGCTTCCTTTGAGTGATTACAAACTTTCCTATAAGCCTTGATTCTGTATGTGATCGTGGACAAGGGCTATTATAGGTTGACTTTCAGAAATCTTCACTTTGGAGTAGGAATTTGGTGAAGAAACAGAAAGTGGAAACAGTTTTTAGAGAACCAGAATTTTGGCAAGATTTTTGGTCAGAAAACTATAGATTTGAATTGATATGTTAAACCTAAGATAACAACCCTATTTATAGCTGAAATCTATAGTCAGTTAGGGTCAATTAGGGTAGTTATTAGGACAAATTTGAATTTTGAAACGTTGGATAAAACACCAGAATTCAATAACTGTACAAGAGTTACAAACTGCTATAAGTCGACTAGGGCTTGGGGGTTAGTCGACTATGGTAGGCAATTTGGACGGGTTAGTCGACTAATCTTGGGTAAGTCGACTACGTAAGTATATTAGTCGACTATAATGACTGTTAAGTCGACTAATAGTGCAAACAGAGAGTTGGTATGTTTCAGGACAAATATTAGTCGACTATAGAGTTTTTTCAAGTCGACTATAGTTGGTATTAGTCGACTAACAGCCTTATTAGTCTACTAATAGGAAGGGTCAAGTCTGCTAATAGCAAGGGCCAAGTCTACTAATAGGAAGGGTCAAGTCTACTAATAGGAAGGGTCAAGTCTACTAACAGGTGATCAAGTCTACTAATAGGAAGGGTCAAATCTACTAATAAACTAATGATGTGTATGTGTATTCAAGGCTTTTAACATACTATCAACAATTACAATACACATCATTATTAACTCTCTTTGGGAAGTCTTGAGCATGTAGAACTCTTGAATTGGCTTGTGCAAAAGAGCTCCATTGAAATGGCTTCACAAATGTATCATCAAAAGTAAGTTCCAACATTCTCCCCCCTTTTGATGATGACACTTTGTGTGCACAAATGCTTCCCCTGCAAAAAATAAGTTATATGTTCTCCCCCTGCAGAAAATGAGTTATAACAGATATAGAAACATTTGTGTTCTCCCCCTGCAACAAATATATCATAACATGTATATATATGATAAATATTTGAAGTATTGTTCTTCTCAAACTTCTTATATGGTACCTGAAAAATAAACATTAGATGGTACCAATCATAAGAGTAAAGCATTAACCTTTAGGAGATCAAACCCAATTTGAATTTGGTTTCCATCTGTTAGTATACACATAATTGCATGAATTACATATATCATGTATGTATGATACAATAAAAGTATTTTTATCAATAATGCTTAAGTTTTTAGGAATCCATATAAACTTATTCTTAATTCTTTTTGAAATAATATCAGACTTTCTTTTCACAAAAGAATTATATGGATTATTAACATATGAAGATTTTTCAAAAAATCCAAGACCATAATGATTATGTGACATCTTTTGATATGATAACAAATCATTCAATTTTTCTTTTCCTTGATTAAATTTAGTCACATTTTTCAAAATCTCTTCATATTTCATTTTGAAAACTGATATGTCTTTATCTAAAACTGAAATCCTTTCATTTAAAGACAAAGTTTCATTTTTAAGCAAAATATTTTCTTTTATAAAATTCTCATTATCCTTTTTCAATGATGATATCACTTTTTCAAAATCATCTTTTTGAGAATTTATAGAAGAAACTTGAGAGACATAACATGAATTTTTTTTTAAAAATTTTTCATTTTCCTTTGATAAACTTTATTCTTCATTTTTTCATTCTTTAGATCATTGAATAATTCATGGAATGCATCTAAAAGTTCAGTATATTGTACCTCATCTTCTTCTAGCGCCATGTAACAGATGTTGGCATGTTCAGTGGTTTCTTCTTCGTCAGAGGAAGAGGAATCACTGTTCTCCCATGATGCTTGGTAGTCTTTCTTCTTTCTGAACTTTTTGCTCTTAAATTTACCTTTGTTTTTGAGCAAGGGGCAATCCTTCTTTATATAACCTGTTTTATTACAATTAAAACATCTAAACTTACATTACTTTAAGAATCTTCTGAATTTTCTTAAAAGTATTGCCATCTCCTCTTCATCGTCATCTGAATTGTCCGTGTCTGAGGATGCATGGAAGGCAAGTTCTTTCTTCTTTGAGAGAGATTGTTGTTCATCCTTCTTTCTTTCTTCGAGTTGCACTTCATATGCCATTAGATTACCAATAAGGTTTTCTAATGTCATTGTTGAGAGATCATTCGCTTCTATTGCAGTTGTCTTCTTCTCCCAATCTGGTGTGAGTGCACGAAGGAGCTTGCGAACTTTTTCGACTTGGGTGTATTCGTTTCCAAGGGATGCTAAGGAATTGGTTATGTCGGTGAATCTTGTAACCATTTCTGAGATGGTTTCATTCTCCTTCATTTTGAAAAGTTCAAACCTGTGAATAAGAACAGAAATCTTAGATTCTTTAACCTTATTTGTGCCTTCATGTGTTACCTGAAGAGTGTGCCATATTTAATTTGCAGAAGTGGCTGTTGACACACGGTTGAATTCTTCTTTGGTTAAGGCACAGAATAAAGCATTCATCGCTTTGGCGTCACGGTTCGCATTCTTCTTTTGATCATCACTCCAAGCGTTGTAGTTGGTGATCAGTTTGGTGTACGGTGCTTCTACAATGTTCCAAAGTTCGTAGTTGAGTGATTGCAAGTAGACCTTCATTCTACACTTTCAATAGTTGTAGTTGGATCCGTCAAATAGCGGTGGACGTTGTGTAGAATGTCCTTCTTTGAATTGTGATGAAGGGAACTCCATTGCCATCCTTGCTCTGGTACCAAATGTTGTTCCTGCTCTGATACCAAGTGTTGGTCCCGAGATGATGCCAATTGTGGATCTAAAATAGAATGTCAACACATATACTAAACAAAGGATGATTAGAGTTAAATAAATAAAGAACTTGTAATAAAAGGAAATTAAATCTCAAAAAGTTAAGCAAACGCAAACACGAGAGATTTATCCTGATTCGATCCTCGTGACCTACATCCAGTCCCCAAACCACCCGCTTGAGATTTTCCTTTATCCTTTGACTTTGTACACCCAAAATCAACACCTTGTATCCCACTTGATAAATTCTCTTTACCAAATGTATACAACTCTTCTTACAACAAAGAAGACCACAACACCTTGTACAAAGTCTCTTCTACACTAAGAAGACGCTCTTGTACAATGCTTCCTTTGAGTGATTACAAACTTTCCTATAAGCCTTGATTCAGTATGTGATCGTGGACAATGGCTATTATAGGTTGACTTTCAGAAATCTTCACTTTGGAGTAGGAATTTGGTGAAGTAACAGAAAGTGGGAACAGTTTTCAGAGAACCAGAATTTTGGCAAGATTTTTGGTCAGAAAACTATAGATTTGAATTGATATATTAAACCTAAGATAACAACCCTATTTATAGCTGAAATCTATAGTCAATTAGGGTCAGTTAGGGTAGTTATTAGGACAAATTTGAATTTTGAAACGTTAGATAAAACACCAGAATTCAATAACTGTACAACAGTTACAAACTGTTATAAGTCGACTAGGGCTTGGGGGTTAGTCGACTATGGCAGGCAATTTGGACGGGTTAGTCGACTAATCTTGGGTAAGTCGACTACGTAAGTATATTAGTCGACTATAAAGACTGTTAAGTCGACTAATAGTGCAAACAGAGAGTTGGTATGTTTTAGGACAAATATTAGTCGATTATAGAGTTTTGTCAAGTCGACTATAGTTGGTATTAGTCGACTAGTCGTTTTGATAAGTCGACTAACAGCCATATTAGTCTGCTAATAGGAAGGGTCAAGTCTGCTAATAGCAAGGGTCAAGTCTACTAATAGGAAGGGACAAGTCTACTAATAGGTGATCAAGTCTACTAATAGGAAGGGTCAAGTCTACTAATAAGCTAATAATGTGTATGTGTATTCAAGACTTTTAACATACTATCAACAATTACAATACACATCATTATTAACTCTCTTTGGGAAGTCTTGAGCATGTAAAACTCTTGAATAGGCTTGTGCAAAAGATTCTATTGAAATAGCTGTTGGCCCAAAGGCCCATCACTCTAGTTTTGATGATGATCAACTCATGTAGTTATAGTACTAATGATCTTGTGTTTAATTAGTGACAGATTTATGATCAAGATCTTAGTAGGTGCATAGCTTCAACAAAGGATTTGAAGTCAAGTTTTGGAGCTAACACGGTTTGATCCAAGAACCATTGGATCGTTTTTGGACCAAGTCAAGAAGATGAGAAGGCTTCAAGTGAAGACTTCAAGAAAATGAAGACTTATGTCTAGGTTTGTTTTAGAAGATTTTATTTTTAGATAAAATGTAAAGGATAGAATAGTTGGTGGATTGCTCAAGTACATATATACACACACACTCTTGATTTAGTTTGTTTTAGAAAAGATTTTCTATTTTATAAAATTACATGTTTGATTTTTGGTATTCTAATTTATATGTTTTAACCAAAACTATATTTAGAGCTTAATGTCAAAAACATAGATATTTCACCATGTTTGTGTAGTGGATCATATCCATACACTCTATGCTTCAAATGAGTTTAAATATCTTGTTTTCGTATCTGGAGAAGTTTTGAAAAAACAAGTTTTGAAAAATCAAGTTTAGAAAAATACAGTTTTCATTTGAGCTAAATATTTCCAACTTACAAAAATAGTCCAAATCATTTGTAACATACCTTGATTTTGTGCAAGCATGTTCATTTATCAAAGTATATTGGTAAAACTATTTTTGTAGATTTTTCATGATTTTATGGGATTTTATTTCAATCAAAAAGACCAAGTTTTAAATCCCTAAGTTTTCTGATCTGGCTTCAGCCGGTCGACCGGGCGGTCGACCGACGTGCACAGACGTGCACAGCCAGTTCTGACAGGAGGACCGGTCGACCGACCCGATCGACCGTCCAGAGAGCTCTGCTCTCTGGAAAGGCCCCGGCCGACCGGGCGGTCGACCGGATAGAGAGACTTGCTCTCTGTATCCTGGCCTCGGTCAACCGACCGGTCGACCGATGGCACAACGGTCTGAAATATGACCGTTGGCCGGTCGACCGGACGGTCGACCGACAGTTCTGTCAGACCCCAACGGCTAGTTTTTCTAACCCTATAAATTTGGGGGTTTAGACATTATTTTTAAATAAGATTTTTAGTGGACTTTGAGCCAGTTTTTCCCACTCCTTTAAAAGAGTTTTCTCCACTAAATTGAGAGCTAATACTTTCAATCAAAAGGGGAGTTTTTATCAAGAGTGTTAAAAGAGATTTTCTTGAGTTTTCCTCCACCATCTCTTTCCTAGTTTTCTCACACAAACACTTGAGCTATCCATTGACATTCATCCTATAGGAGTGTTGTAGTGAGAGTTTTTATTGGTGAGCAAAGTGTTTAGATCACCAAGAGATCTTTACTTGTTTCCTTGAGGAGGCGGACGAGTGCGTTCACGGTTGTTTCGAGTTCGTGTGTGAACTTTTAGTTTGAGGTGCGGCCTCGGCGAGCCGGTGGGCTTGCAGTGTGTACGGGCTAGAGAGTCCGAGAGCTTGTAGGTGTTGCGGCACCGAGGAGTGATCCATTGGGATCGATTTTAGTGGAAATCCTTCGTGTGTCGAAGGCGGGGATGTAGAGCAAGTGTGCTCGAACCTCGAAACAAATCCCTTGTGTTTGCGATTGCTCACTCTCTCTCTCTCTTTGTCTCTTGTTTATATCTTGCATGCTATTACTTGTCTTATCTTTACATGCTTGATATATTTGTGCTTAATTGTTATACTTGCTTGGGTTTGTTTGCTAACACTTGTATTTAACCAAGAGAGCCAATGCGGCACCTCAACCCTTATCTAGGGGAATCTAGAGGAGTTAGTCCAGAGCCCTTCACGGGGAATTCGGCTACACTCTTGTGTTATACATGGTGTTTAGTGTAATAGTTTGTTTAGGTCATAATAGTTTTTAATTCCGCATTATTTGTTCATTAAGTGACCATTAGATTAGCCATCACCTATTCACTCCCCCTCTAGGTGAACTTACAATAGCTTCACAAATGTATCATCAAAAGTAAGTTCCAACATTTTCCTCGTGTAAATTAAAGTGTGAATCATTGAAGATGATCCTATGTGCTTCAGAAATTTATAGTCTTGTCAAGCCTGATTGTTGTATGTACATAATGATTTGACATGCTTCTTTACACACAGTTTTCTACTGTTTTAGTCGGCATGTATGGTTGTGAATGTAACTTGTAAACCATGATATTCACCGCGAGCCCCCCCCCCCCCCCCCCCCACACGGGCGCACAAATCAGTTTCAGTTTGCTTAGTTTTCCCTCTCTCTTTTTCTTTTCTTTTTTTTTTCTTTTTTTTTGTTTTGAGAAGGGCCCTAAGACAATGACATATATCAATTCTACTACAAGCAAAATGATTGGCGAAGGAACAATTCAGTTTCAGTCTCGTGATGAATGCATCACTACTCTTCAAGACGTTCGTCATGTTTCCGAATCAAGGTACAATCTCATCTCTCTTGGAGCCCCACAAGGGAAGAGTTCAGCTTCAGCTCTGAAGATGATCTTATGGAAGTCTCCAAAGAGGCTCATGTGAAGTTTCAAGCCAAACGCGTTGGCAATGTGTATATGTTGCAAAATTCGAAAGTTACAGTTGGTGGATTGCAGTTATTCTCGGTTTTGAAAGCAGCGGTTGTGGAACAACCAGAGACTACGATGTTTCGAGCTCGGATGTTCAGTTGTACCCCCAAAGAGAAATTGGGACTAGGCGTGCAACAAGGTAGTCCAGATCGTTTCTCTTATGGTGGATCAAATTCTCATAAATCCGGTGTGGATCAAGGAGATCATTGGATAATAAAGTTCAGGTTGGATCTGAACTTATTCGACCTGATCAAGTTGTGAACCCCATGAGGGGGTTATCGAGAAGAGAGAGTGAGATGGAGATGAAGTCAAGTTTTGTTCAATTATGCGTGGATGGGAGCACATGAAGCAGGGTGATTATTCTTAGGCTTGGACGTATTCGAGTCAAGGGGGAGATTGTTAGGATTTGTGACTGGAATACGTCGTAAAGGTAGACAAAACTTTGGAGATCAAAGAACGGACGTGCACAGGAGTTGTGCACATTACCAATCGAACTGGGTATAGTCAACTAATCACGTGGATTAGCCGACTAGTATATTATATAGTCGACTAGGTTGGCCAACAGAGAGTTGGGATTCTCGAATCTTGTAATTGACTACTACATGGTATTAGTCGACTAAGCCCAAATACGATGACCGAGTCGACTAATGTTGGGTCTGGCAGTTTCCTTTTCTGGATCTGTTTCTAGCTTCGAGTTGGATTCTGGTTTCCTTTATTCTGAAGCGGTGATTGTTCGTATTGATGAAGTTTGTTTAGCACTAGGAGAGTACTATGGTTTATATAAATAACCCCTTGGGGTGGCCTTTAGTGTAATCTAATGAATTTGTAATTCTCAAGGGTGTAATTCATATAGGTAAGAGATTCGTGAGAGAAGCTTAACCATAAGGTTCGCTGTTATTGTCGGACATCAAGGGTTGTAATCTTCTCAGGGTAAGGTTAGATCATGTGGTTTGTTTTCGCTACGCCGCCCCAGTCGATCCGGTGGTGAGGCGTTCCCCGAATTCAGAACAATACACTCATCGTCACCATGTACATGTACACATGTCAAATAATATTTATAGGCTTCTCATCACCTAATTGTATATTGTCCTCCCCAACTTTCATTTGTCCTTCATATTTGTCTATTTTTCCTCAAAGGCCACCAGATTAACCATCTTGCTGCTTATCATATTTTTAATATAAATAAGTGTAATTCATGGTTTGATGTTTCTGAATGTTGCCCAAAATTTTTGGTGCTCTTTCAGTTTTTAGGGCATAACCAAAAATGACAGCTACCCAAAGTATGGACAAATTTGCTTTCAATTTGGTCCCCACCAGAACTATGAAATTTTCATCTGAAACTTGTTTTTTTCAATTTCCTTCGAAGAATTTGGGAGATGGCCCTCTGAAAACTGAAATTCATATTTCCCATTCCATGGATTATTACCCTCTCTCCACAATATTGCTCGAGATTTATTTTACATCAACTTATTCGGGATTTTCTGTCATTTCATATTAAACAGAAAATGGCAATTATATTTCTGAACATTTTCGCTCTGCAGGGATCATTCTTTTCTTTTCTTTTTTTCTTTTTTCCTTTTTTGATTGAATCTTAACTGTTAAGCTAAACTAAATGTTTACAGCTCTGGACATGGAGCACATTTGATTTCCGTGCTTTCATTAACATAAGGGGAAAAAAAATTTGAATGCTGCAGGATAATTCAGAGAAGCTACTTGCCTGTACATATATCTGTGGAGAGAAGGATGATCCGGATCTGCATGGCGACTGGGATTTCGAGGTGAGCTCATATGCTCTTCTGAAGCATTTAGAACAAATTTTCCTCTCTTCCCTCCTTTAATTTTATGTTATATGGGTTTTTTTATGTTGCTTCGGTTTGACATTGAATTGAACCAAAGCAAACTGAACCAGAAAACTGATTTTTCTCTAAATTTATAACTGAATTAAGGAGCTGAACCGAACTGAAAGAATTGCATCAGTTCTCTTGCCTTGGTGAGTTTGAACTGAATAATTAGGTATGGCTAATGGGGCGGGTCGATCTGCTTCGACCCGCCCCGCCCCGTCCCGCCCTGTGCGACCTGTTTGAGTTGCATAGGGCGGGTTGCGGGTCAACCCGGACCCGCCCCGTTTAAGGGCGGGTCAATCCGAATTGACCCGTCCCGTTTTACAGGACGGGCGAATCATGGACGAATCGGGTCGGGGAGAAAATTTCCCCGACCCCTCCTCTTTCTTTTTTTTTTTTAAAGTCCTATATTATTATATATGTGAGACGAAAAAAATAGTTTTAGACTCCTATTTTATTTTTTTAATTTTTTTTAGCCCTCAACAGCTCAAAAAATTTCCTTTTTGATAAATTTGAAATTTTCAAAAATAAAATAATAATAAAATCCGAGACGGGTCCAACCCGTCTCGGCGAATCCGGGTCGATTCGTTATCCCGATTACTTGATTCGTCTCGTAACGGATTCGTTAGCTAACGGGACAAATCAACCCGATTCGTCCCGTTAGCCATCCCTATGAATAATGCTCTCCCATGCTCTTAGCGGGGAATCTTGAAAAAAGAATCTCTTGACGAAATTCTTATTATTTAGCATCATAATTTTGACTGCTTAACACTTTTGGCCCTCTTAACTCTCATTTTTTTTTTTTCGTTGTTTTTTTTCTTTGAGCTAGACCTGACTTTCACCTGTTCTCTCCAATTCTTAGTAGTTGTGGAGGCAATTGCACCTGAAGGATTTTCTTGTAATGACACGATCATACGTGGGGGAGAAAGCGCAACCTGAATCAAAGACGAGAGTGAAATGTTTCTAGGGGAGAAAGAGCAACCAGAACGAGAAGACTGACATATGAATCATACTTTCAGCAGGATTGGGGTAGATTGCATCTTTTTTAGATGATAGATTCCTTTTGATTTAAAAAGAAATAATTATTGATATTTGATAATAGTTCCTGTAACAAATCAACGGTAGCTATTGCGAGATTATTATCCTTATTTTAAAATAGTAATAAATTGCCTGCATATTCCTTCTAGAAAGTAAACATTGCAACTTTGAGTTTCTGGGATTATGCTTTATATATAGAATCATTTTGATTTTGATGCTTCAAATTGAGTTACAGTTTATAGAGTAGAGACTTTCTTGAATAGTCACCAAGGAAGCATATTAACAGTCATGAACCCATTTATCGTGCTGCCTGCTTGTAAGAGGTACACAAACTTTTCTTCTTCTTCTTCTTCTTCTTCTTCTTCTCTCTTTTTCCCCTTCTTTTAGGTACAGGCTAAAAAATGAAGCTAATCAGGTCTTCCTTAATCTACTATATTTGATCATTTTCCTCATCAAGCCACCTGAATAGTAACAAACTTGATCTCCAAGCCTTTTGCTCAAGAACTGGCAACAAAGTACACATAATATTATAACTAGCATGCAAAGAACATTCGAGCTCCCGAGAAATCAAAATCACATAATATCAGTCACTGAATAAACTTGTTACATCTCAAGTCAGTAGATGAATGTTACGTCTCACCGAGCTGAAGCTCATGTTATGCCCACGGCTTCGAAGACCTGTACATCTTTATCTATCGTTATCTCACTGATATATATCGCAGGTTTAATATCTGGCTATACTCGAGATAGTCAACAGCGGAGGATAAAAAAAATTGGCCATATCCAATTGTTAGTGTCAGGAGCTGCCATCACACATCAGAAGGGCAAAAAGGATGATCAAAACATTATAAGAGAACTCAGATTAAATTCTCCAGTAATGATAATGATCTGGTGTTTTGATAGGGTACAAGGACTCCAAAACAAGAATAAATACATAATCAGATTCATTGTGTCTCATATCTCCAAATTCATCAGATCAGTGTCACACCAATTGTTTTCATCATAAGCCAACTACAGATATACACAATAGAGAACTAATTTACCCCGCAAAACAATAGACAGTATATCAAGGAACTGCAGTTGTCTGATCTCCACTTTCCCCACACACCGGGCGTAGATGCTTTCTTTCACAACCCCACTGTTTGAAGATTGATCAAGCTAGTGGTGTTTGTGTAGCTGCGGTCCTCTTCTTCGCCCTAGCGATGGTTTACAAGGTCAAAAGCAAGCTGTACTGAGATTAATAATTTACTTGGCATCTTCAAGTCAAACAATCACAAACAAGGGCACCGGGCAAAAGGGCCTTACTCCAGCCAGGACCAAAATAAAAATCAATTTATTAATACCAGCTGATCTATAGTCAACATTCCAAATGGTCGTATGATCCAGCAGAAGGGTTGCCTGAGTTCTGATCACATGACCCCTCCATGCATTGCCACCATCTGAACTGCTACATGCCTGATTTGGGAGAATGCTGTTCCCCAGATCGCCGTCCAAGCTCATCTGCTGGACTTCATATGGAGAAAGTATCCTAATGTACCGGACACAGTTCACAAACTCCCTGCACATTCAAGTTAGAATTGTTTGTTAACATATGGCAGGGAAAACTTACACATAATGTTTTATTTTCAAAAAACTAGCTAAAATCTGGAACGTTTATATTCTGGCCAGTGAATGACAAATTTGCTTCCACTTCTTCCAACATATATCAGACAAACTCTCCCTTTAGGCCTAAATGACCAACTTACATCCAATATTTAGGGCCCCACATGTAAACTGATAATTATGAACCATGTCACTAAGTAAAATCTTTCCATAACCTAACAAGAGTCCGTGTTATCTAATATTTATTTCCTTCTAAGCAGCCACAATTTCCTATAATTTTACTACTTAGATAAAAGGCATTTTTCACACTTGTACATGTGAGCATTCAAAAGTTCGTGGAAACAGAATATATGGCAGTGTTCAACTCATCTAAGAATCATGTCTATTCAAAGTGGACAATTGTTCTAATAATAATTTTTTGTTGGGTTAAAAGGAGGAAATCAATTCCCAACTTAAAATAGTTAATATTTTCAAGCACCACTGGATGATGAATCAAAATTTTCCACATCAGCTATTATTTCAACTAATGGGTACCATATTAATTACAAAAATAAAATAACATTAGGAAAGAATGTTCAACTTACTCCCAAGGGTCGTCTCCCACGAGCAGAACATCACTCTCATGGTCAACATATACTAGTTTCCACCCAATTCTCTGCCTATCCTCAAGCTGCCCTTCAATACTGAACATACGAGCAAGATCATGTTTCAACTCATCATAACCTGAATAACGGGTGATATCTATTGATCTGCCAACAGCTCCTTTCTTGTATACCTGCAAACAGAAAAGGAAGATTTGTAAGGCCAGAAGCAAAATAAATAAATGGGATGCAAAATCCATGGCATTCATGCGTTATCAGCCCTATGGTGAAAGAAAGAAAAATTAACATCTAGATTATGAGTTACAATTTCTATGCTTAAAAAATGCAATAGCTAAATCGATGTTACTAGTTGAGTAGTTGTGGGAATCTGTGATGCATAAAAACCAAAATAGTTTCTTAGCATTAACTTTATGTTCAGTTGATAAAATTTTGTTGTGCTTTCAGAAATTACTTGCACCTTAAACTATGCCAGTTAAAAGTGGGCACCCTTCTTATATCTAGATGACAAATTCCTTGTGAGAATTATCTGAAAACATCTTTCAATAGCTGAAACAACGAACCTTGGTGTAAGTGCGGATCCGTTGAAATTGGGGTGCAGGTGCCCAAGAATTTTTATTCAAGAAGCTATTGTCGGTGATGGCTGAATCAATAGAATTGAATGCCATGTCAGCAACCCCAAATGATTGAGAAACCATGGATGATGATAGCTCTTGCTGAGCATCTTTTGAGGTGTTGTAGCTAGCAACCACATTACTAGACAAGTTGTTTTGATATTTCCCTGAATCTATGTTGTTTACCAGCAAGTGGTCAGGTATGCCCAGTGGGCCGTCAATATTGACCCCAAAAAGGACATTGTTCCTTGGATCGGCCGAGACATCACAATCTGTATGTGCATCCCTGAGCATGGTGGCTGGTTGAAAGAAGAGGGAGGAAACCCTTGCTGTAAAGACCCATCAGTTTGAGACAGGCACACTGAAGTGGCCGAAGAGGATGTGTCCAAGTAATCCATTTGTGCAGTGTTATTTAAAAATGCTTGTGGGCCCACTACTCCCTGACTTGGCATCTTTGAATAAATTGGCAACGAGGGTTTCACGCATGATTCAGTTTTGGTATTTCCTTTGGAGTGTTGGGAGCCGCAGCCAGAGTTTCTAAAATCGACATTGCTGACTGTGCTGTCTTCTCCTGTGTAACTGTGTTGCGTTGCTGGGTCCTGTTCAACATTTGCTGTGGAAGAACCACACAGTTGTTAGTAGAAGGTGAGGTGGAACAAGACGGAACATCATCTGTAAAGCCTGATTGGGCCCCTCCACCTGCTAATAAGGAATTTCCTGTTGTTGATAGAAGATTGGGAGCTGTTGACGGAAGGACTGCTGCTGGCAATTCAGGAAGCAAAATCTGCTGCTGTGATGGCAGAGCCTGGAGCTTTTGCTGTTGCTGAAGGGGGGAGGATTGAGGTAATCGAACGGTCATTGGCTCAGATTTTGCATATTGCGAATGAATTGTGTGTTGCAGTGAGAATGAACTAGAGTTGGACAGATGCTGTGACGTTTCCACTACACTGCTTTTTTGCTGCTCTTGATTTTGGGGTAGTTGAGATTGTTGCGTGGATTGTGCCAAATATGACTGCTGCTGCTGCTGCTGCTGAAGCTTCTGCAGCAACTGCAGCTGAAGCTGGTGGTCGGATAACGGCACCTGTTGGTTCATTTGGTTGGGGATCTGAACAGGCATCCTATTCTGCTGTAACTGCTGCTGCTGTTGTTGCAGATGTTGATTTTGTATCTGTTGTGGTTGCAGTGGTTGCTGTTGCTGCAGTAGCAATTGCTGGTTATTTTGGAGGCTGTTCTGCACATGGTGGTTCTGTGTTAGTTGCTGTTGCTGCTGTACTTGGTTCTGGACCAGAATCTGAGGCTGAATGAAATTGGTCTGTGGCAGGTTCATGGCTACTGTTTGGTTAACCAATTGGTGCCTCTGCTGCAAGTTAATATCTTGCATTTGTTGCTGAGGCCTGGTAACATTGCCCAACTGGTTCATCGGTGCTGACATCTTGGACAGTTGATCAACTTGTTGCATCTGCTGCTGAGGCAGCCGAGGTGCATAAACTGGGCGTTGTTCTGCTGTAGGTATTGAGCTTGCAAACCAATCTGCCTAGAAAGATCAGTAGCACTAAGGTTTTGAATAACAGGCCCAGTTAGTGACCGCAGGTAGTCTGGCTGCATGGTTGGATTGGCAAGCGAGGGGTTCTGTTGCATGTTCATCCACTGTACTAAGCTCAAGCCAGGCATTATAGTGTTTTGGGACTGTGCATCCTTAATGCAGATCTCCTCACCAAGCCAGGGCAATGCTCTTTTAAAAAGATTTTCCATTTCTGACGACTCATCATCTGCAAAGTTGATTGTCAAATCAGACGCTTAATTATCTCATCAAAAACATTAGAGGTGAATGTATATAGAATAAAAGAATTACCACCACAGGACTTTAGTTTTACAGATCTAATCAGCATAATCTCGAAACATTCTACTATGCATGCTTTAGTTAGACAGAACCTTCAAACACCTCCTTTTTCTATGCATCATTTTTTTACATGTATTTCTTAATTCATTAATCATTATAGAGATGTAGAATTTTAAATCTAGATGGCTGGAGCTCTTATCTTAGTTCAGATCTACATATCACAGCAAATCAATCTTGAACCCGAATTCCATCTTCAAATGTGAAAAAAGAATTAAAGAAAACTGTACATGCTTGCTCTCCGGTGGGACATTTGTAAGTGTCATTAAGACCTGCAGCAATAACATATATAATGCAACATTGTACCTGGCATCCCCGGTTGCCTTGGACGTTTTGATCTGAAAAATGGTGGCGGGCATATGAAAAATGGTGCAGTAACAGGCTCAATCTCCCAGATGGAGACCTGTTGCGCCTCTCACCAGCTGCAGATTCATCCCACCCTACCTGTTTAGTGACAGGAACTTCTTTTTAGGACAACTAAAAATGGCATTAACTGGAAGAGTCTGTAAAGCTGATACGCAAATTGTTGTATAAGTTGCATATCCAACCTGCAAATTTCGCCACTGCGAGTTTTTCCACCTTACAGGATCTAGATCACTTATACCTGTAATTGTACCCATGTATCTGCAGATCAAATATTATTCTGTTTTTAAGTATGTATTGCAATTTGAAGAGAAAGCATGTTTTATTTAGAAACCAGAAAATTCAATGTTCTGTTCATAATAGATGAGGAAACAGTACAAGGCATACATGGTCTTTTTCGAGCAAAATACTCGTAACCGAGCCAATTTATGATCCGACTACATTGATCAATTTAATTTAGTTAAAACATAATTTCTTTCACCTTACCTTCTCGTTCCTGATTCTTCAGTTTCAAACATCATCCGAAATCGCATGCCAAGTGATATTTGGTTACTGTAGATTGCTTTTGGTACTTGGCTAATGGAATTACAAATTCTGAAGGACTAGCCCTGCAGATTTAAGATGTCAATTTGGAGGATAACTTCAATGATACACTGCATGTGATTATAAACAATCAAACAAAAACGAAGTTCAACAATCACGGGATTGTGGATAAACAGAAAAACAAGACATTAACTATTAAAACACAAGCACCCGAGCGCACACAAGTACGAGACACTAATGATGAAAACACAACACAAACCTTGGATTGTAAAACACAGTGAATGGGCTGTTGTTTGCAGCAGCATGGGCTGCTGCAGCAAGAATACCAATATGCATGCTATCACTAGAAAGAACTGATGACGATATGTTAGTAGGTTGCCTGTTAGCACGCCTAATCCCCAAGAGAAGCTGTTGCTTTTCATCCCTGCTCATCAAAATGATAGGGAAAGTAAGATTATTAGCTACCCAATAAAAATAAATACGTAGAAAAAGGGGGATAAGAAATCAAGGTAGGTTTATAACAAAATGAACAAAACAGTTGTGTACTCCATTTTGGACTAAATAATAATTAAGTATTAAAGACTAGAAGGATCCATCTAACTTTATGTTCTTATTGTTGATTTGCCAAGATTGATTAAGCCAGAAGAATCACCAGGATACAAATATATGGAACATGCAGTGTTCCAGTAATCATTTCCTTCAAGAAACACTCTTAAATCTTAAAATATACCTAATAAATAAAACGGAATCCCCAGCAAACAGCCTCTTTCCGCTTACAAATAGGCTCCAACCAGTTGTGAGTAGGTGTCTTTTTGGCTGACCTGAGATCAGAGAGATAAAAAGATATATATCGAATGTCTCTTAGTTGTCTAAAAACATGAGAAAAACATTTTAAAATAACCATTAGAATGCCAAGTAATAGTTCAAATGTGAAAGAAGTGATGTTGAAGATCAGGATTCTTGTTACTCTTGTAATATCAAGTAAAAAGAAGTGGAGAAGAAGCACATTTGAAGTTGTCTTGAGTCTAGGATGTGTTCTTTCATTTTTGTTATTGTGGCACACTTCTAGGAATCAGCCAATTATTATAATGACACGGGGACCCCTTTGTTTTCCATAACCAGGACAGAGAATTTTTTTTTTTTTTTTTTACTGTAATTTGATTTAGTTTTCACAATGACTAAAGATAGACTCAAGTCAAATGCCAGTAACCCACTGTATAATTTAGAGCTCATTACATCTGGGGTTACCTATCTGGTAATGCTACATCATCCTTTAAGACAAATGCCGGTGGCTTACTGGATGTACTTTAAAGCTCATTAAATCTAGGGTTATCCAGTAATGCTACATCATCCTTAAGACAGTAAAAGCTCAACTCTCATCTTTTGGAGGAAAGATCTGGATTTCTATTTGATCTGGAAGGTATGTAGTGTAGTTTTGTTTCAGAGAATCAGATTCCAGCCAATGAACAGGCAAGATCCAGGCCACTCCTCATTCCATCACATGTACATATATTAGACAGAAAATAAATAACTACGAATGTAAGAATAAACGCCAAACAATGAAATTATGAAAGCTTAAGCTCTGGCCATGATCAGTCAATGCTAGCTTCCGAAAGAGAATTTATTTCCCTTACCTCGGTAGATGTGGCGGAATGTCCAGACATTATCATGCAAGTCTCTGGCCTGCAGTTCTTGAGCAGGTGGTTGCATGGAGAAATCCTATATACAGTATCAAAAAAATATATAGCATACCCTAAAGAGCTCATATCACGTACTGAAGACTATTTTTTATGCCACTGATTACTTACAAGAGGAGGAAAGATCTTCTCTGCAGCACGACGGGGAACAGAAAACCCTCCATGCGTGCTTGTGTCACTTGCAGTCAGAGTTTTACAGAAGAATTCTGTTTGTGGTTTATTTGATTTCAGTGCAAGATCTGATGCCAGCAATGCCTTCTCATCATTCTAATGAAAAACAAACGATAAATTAATTCATGAGGTTTACACAAGTATTTCAGAATTTCACCCAGAAAAGATAGCACATGTTCTTCCACCATGGATTACTAACACAATATATGCAGCAGTTTCTGTTTATCACTTGGCATATGTTTTAATCAATGGGACTGTGCAATGAAAAGATTCTCGAAGTACACATATAATTAGTTCTTAGCATCATAAGGAATAATCTTTAATATTGACATACAGTAAACTCGTACGGTGTATACTCGTACTCTATTTCCCATAACAATCATCACGAAATTGGTAGAGCAACATAATTTCAAGCCTCTACTGATGTAGGAAGCTAAGTCAAACGCATATCAGCCCAAGTCTGAGTTAATTTAGGAATTATGTTTTAGGTCCAAATTAGTTTCTAATTGATTTTCTGTTTCTTTATTTTGAATTTAGATTACCTAGATAAATTAGGACTCTTTTAAATTAATTGTATCTTTCTTTATTTTGAATTTAGATTACCTTGATAGATTATTAGGACTCTTTTAATCTTTTTAATTTCTTTAGAAATAAGTTAGTTTCCTAATAGGAGTAGTACTCATTGTAAGCCTATAAATAGGCCCTAGTACTCTTTTTTTGGAATCGAATATTGATTAATAAAATTGAGATTTCTCTCCAAATTGCTCGTGGATTCGAGTTGCTTATCTTTACTCGTGGATTCGAGTACCGTGCTTGTGGATTCGAGTACTTTTCTACCTGAGAGTTCTTCAAGGTTCGTGGGCGCTAGGCTCGTGGGCGCTAGAACGAGATCTAGTCGGTGTCATTTGTCTTCCCCGCTTCCCGCGTCAAGTGGTATCAGAGCTACGGCTATTTTCCGACGATGACAGGAGACGACCATGGATTGCAAGGTCTTTCTACAAGGATGGACACTGCTGGAAGGAGAGACAACACCATCAAAAGGACGTCTCTCAGGATTGATGATCGAAATATGGCCGATGGTACGTACCAAAGCGGACATGATCGTCAATCATATCAACCACCATTATATCAACCATCACCACATTGACCACCAACACATCATCTATCACCAAGGTATCATCTACAACATTCTCAACTTGCTGAATTTTTCTATGAAGAGTTGTGAAGTCTCATCTATCACTATAATAATTTTGGAGATAATTATGAAGATGGAGGGATGTTCTATGGAAGAAGGCGACAGAGGTTCGCTAATCCTAACCCTAATAGGAGAGGCGAATTTCGAACCCTAATAGGAGAGATAGGTTTTCTAATTCTATCCATGATAAAAGAGAACAATACTCAAATTCTTATGAGTTTAGGATTCCTTCTTTTGATGGGAGTCATGATGTTAGGTCAACTTTGCTTTGGATCGAGGAAGTTGATAAGTTGCTTGACATGGAATATATTCTCATAGAAGATCATGTCGAGTTTGTGGCTTACAAACTTAAAGGAAGGACAGTGGCATGGTGGAATCAATTTCAAAACATCCGTATGTACCAATGCAAGCTACCTATAAGAACGTGAGATGAAAAGACTTCTGCAAGCCCGTAGTTTTGCGTTGAAGGAAGAAGAGATGGAGAATCGATCCCAACCGTGCAGGAGATTTTATCAATCAAACGAGACTGCAGAGTCACATCAGCAATCACCAGTTGAAAAGCAATTAATCAAGGGAGATTCATCAAACCTTCAAGTGACTATCAGCCAAGCGCAATCTCTCGATGAAGTCATGCAGCCTATGCCCCCTATTCCTAATCCAAAAGAAAAGAAGAGAAGCAACTTTCATGCACATATGCAATCAAGGCAAGTTCTTCGTGGAGCCAAAGGAATAAAACAAGAAGCTTCTCCAACTACTGAAATTCCCGAGAAGATAGAACCATCATTGGAGAAGTTCAAAGAAGTTCATGACGAGCTTACAGAAGGATTATCACTCATGAGAGACATTCAGTATCAAGGTTCATCTATTCGTCATGATTTCGAATATCCTTTCCTACAGAAGGAGAATGCTCGAGCTGAAAGTTTTCAATTTTTCAAGTTCATATCACGTGCTATTGATACATGGACGCGACGAAAGCATGATTCCTCTTTGAGCAACATGGAGTTTGATGAAGGTCGTCGAGACGAAATAAGATTTTGGGATCACACTTTTTCTCAAGCCGAGTTTGCTAAAGATGGCGTAGTTCATGGTTCTATTGATTGGAACTCGAGAACGAGTTCTTTTGAAGAGAGAGGAACTGATGTAGGAAGCCAAGCCAGAAGCTTATCAGCTCAAGTCTGAGTTAATTTAGGAATTCTGTTTTAGGTCCAAATTAGTTTCTAATTGATTTTTTTTTTTGAATTTAGATTACCTAGATAGATTAGGACTCTTTTAAATTAATTGTATTTTTCTATATTTTGAATTTAAATTACCTAGATAGATTAGGACTCTTTTAATTCTTTTTAATTTCTTTTGGAAATAAGTTATAGTTTCCTAATAGGAGTAGTACTCATTATAAGCCTATAAATAGACCCTTGTACTCTTTCTTTTTGAAATCAAATATTGATTAATAAAATTGAGATTTCTCTCCAAATTACTCGTGAATTCGAGTTACTTATCTTTGCTCGTGGATTCGAGTAAATTGCTTGTGGATTCGAGTGTCGTGTTTGTGGATTCGAGTACTTTTCTACCTGAAAGTTCTTCAGGGTTCATAGACGGTAGAACGAGATGTAGCCGGCGTTGTTCGTCTTCCCCGCTTCCCGCGTCATCTACAGTATGTAGGACTATAAGACAATAATTTGTGTGAACTGTCTGTCATTCCAAGTATCTGTTACAAACCTAGCCAACCATAACAGGGCTAAAGTTACCAAAGCCTAGATAGAAAAAGGCATGTATGCCCATGTAAATGTGTTAAATTTGAGTATTTGATAATCATGGGAAATAAAAGTATAAAATCCCTAGTTATGTGTAAGCACATCCCTAGTTCAATAATAAACTCAGTTCCTCTCTCCCCTCTCCATCAAAAGGCATTGCTAAGAAAAAAGGAGATGATTTCCATAACAAAGAATTTATTGAAGTGACCAGATAAATAAAATAAAATAAAGCAAATTATGAGCAGAAAAATACAAATATGCAACAAAGTCCATACTTACTGGGTTGACAGGCTGGAGTGTCATCTGAGCATAGACTTCATCTGTCTCCGCATCAGCCTAAAGAATAGCCAAAAGGATGGAAACATGTTAAGGGTAACTAATGTTTCATATTTGTATTTCATCAAGAAGAATAAAGGAAACCAGAAGCATACGTGCAGAGTGACATTGTGAAGAAGGCATATCAACTTCGAAGGGAGATTTGGATAGTTTGGAATGTGAGCATCAACATCCTTTTGCATGGATGCTGCAACCTGAAAGGAAAATTTCGCATCAGTAGTCCAGGAACAACTAACAAGATAGAATTTATTCTATTTAAGGTGATCGATAGGCTCTGCAGTTACTATGGTTGGTACTAAAATCTATCATTTAAATCCAACAAATATGAATTGAATAATAAATACCAACAAAACTTTTACTTCAAATCCTTAATTTTGAAATAAGTAAAATCCTTTGGGTCACAGCTTGGTATACCTGTACAGGTCCCATATGATCATCAGTTAGATAATTGTCTGTACTGTAGTAACAGGCGGGTGCTGCGTTCTAATAGTCACTTCTGTGGAGGGTGTTATTTTTCAGCTCAAAAGCCTATAAAAATATTTTGTTCATTTCTGGATACCTTTCCTTTCTTTTTATCCCATGGTTCACTCCAAATTCGATTAATACTAATGCTTATTTCGCCTAGTTGTTTGTCACTGACACTACGGATGCCAACCTAGTTTCTACCATGTGAGCTGCGATTTACAAACTAAGGCATATAGAAACTGAACCACGAAACAAAATCATGTATCCATGTTAAAAAATGAGAGTATTCGTCAAGGAAAATAACATACATATTGACACTTTTAGAGTCTAAATATAGGTAACAGTTGTATTAGAATTTTGAGTTGGTTGTATTACCCAGAAATTATTCTACTCTAAAATATTTGAGTCATTTAAGGAAATAAAATAGAAGTATATCTCAAAGAATCAATGAAAGCATATTGATTCCAAATTCCAACTCTAGAAAGCTGTAAGGATGAGCACATGTCATTCCAACAAAAAAAATGGAGCACGAAGCTGTCAGTTGATATGCTCAATTGAGAAGCCACTAGACTAAAGATGAAAAGGCTTCTCTCTCTGCAAATAGAAAGATGCTCATTAGGGGACAAATGCAATCAGAAACTGCTAAGAGCCAAAATTAGGCAATTCGATCGAGATTGGGTACATCTTCGAAAACTTAGTCATCCTAAATTCCAAGAAATTTAAACTTCTTTGTTAACTTAGAAAACTGGGTTCTACCCTAAATTCAGTAAGTTGTGACTCATTACTTAGTAATCCACGAGCTTGTAAAGAGGGAAAAAAACATTATTGTCTGAGTAAATCATTAAAAATAAACAAAAAACGGAAACAAAGAAATAAAGTGAAATGGGTAAATAGGCCAAACAATCAGCTTAATTACACATGCTAGATCTATACGCGAGAGAAATTTCACTAATTAACAGTAAAAAGCACAAAAAGGAGTCATTTTTCAGCCAGCATTGTTTTGTTTTCAAGACGAAAAAACCCCAAATTTCTCAGAAGGCAAGTCACCATTCCGTTGCAATTTAACGCCAAAAACAAGATAAAATAATTTACAACAAAATCCCACAAATTAGGAATAGACTTACAATCAAACAAACCCAAATTTTCATTAAATTTACTTATTAGAGAATAAACTCCAAGTTCAACCAAATGCATTTCAACAACAAAATCACCAAAACAAGAAATCAGAAACAAATTGCTTTCACTTGAAATTCCCCAAAACACTCCCTTACGGGAGCTCAAATATAATAAAATCAATTAAAAGAAACAAAAACATAAAAATACTGAGAAAAACAAAGAGGGGAAACTTTAACACTAATAAAGTCATAAGGGCGACCGAAACCAAAACGCTTTCGAAAAAAGTTTCAAAGAAAGAGCTCCCCAAACCCGGTACACGTTAGCAACAACCCATAACTGTAGAAAGGAGAGGGGAACCGCGACATTCGTGCGCGGCGCACAATAGCACGGGTCCCCCCCCCAGCGCAGGATAGCAAGTGTCCACTTTCACCTGCTCGCTGTGCCCCTGCGGGAAATACACCACGAGGCTCCCCACCGGCGGTAACGTCACCAGCGGCCCCGCGCACGCGTGCCACAGCTCCGGGTTTATCGTCTTCCGCGCCTCCCCTGAACCACAGACATCACACGTGTCAGCCCCCCATTTGCCCATCTCCTCCCCAACCGCCGGTGACCACCACAGCCAACAGAAAGTAACCAACTTACCTTCCCCCGGATTAGCCCCCGTCACGCCATTAACTGGCCCCTTCATCATTCCCAGCTCCAGCAGCACCTCCTCAGCTCACATCATCAGATCCGGTCACCTCCCGAGCTCCGGTCCTCCGCCCGACCAAGAGAAAGACCAGTGAAACTCACGGAAACAAGAGAGCAGAGAAGAGAAGAGAAGAGAAGAGACGGAAGAGAGAGAGAGGGAGGGGGAGAATTCTATCAATAAAATATTATTAAAAAAGGTTAGGGAACAGCTTACAAGGCAGCCGAGCGTGTTCCTGCTCTCGGACCAACGCCTCATTTGTGGGGAGGAGCTTTAAGCAGATTAGCCTGAGCCAATTTCACTATTTGCATCTTTAGCCCTCGTTTCTTTTTTGTAATTTTTAACCCGCCGTTCGCGGTCCCATCGATCGAGTCTGAGTGGGAAGAGATAAATAAATTAATAAATAAACAAAGCGAGAGGGGTGTCCCGATGGTAATTCGTGGAAGTCTATGGCTAACTACCCACTCCCGACGCTCTCACGTGCTTGAATTGCAGCGCTGACGAGACTGCCCTCGAGCGCCACCGGCAGTGGGAGGTCGACACGTGGCCGTTTCGTCAAGAGGAGTCGTGTTGTAATTTCCTTGACAAATATGGGGGTTTTACTCTTCCAGTGTCTTATCAAAAGATAAAGGTTTACTTTTCCGTAATCGCATCATATATCCATCCTTGAAGTTGTGCAATAAGCTCAGACGGGATCCCTAAAATATAGGGACTAAATCTTTTTAATAAAACATATCATTTTCTTTAAAACACATATTAGTTAAAAATTTTGTATGACGGTGAGATAACCATCAAGATTTTGACAGTATGATAATAACATAAATGTTAACAATAAATAGCTTGACGCCATATGGGCTAAATAATAAATTTACATCAATAATTTTTTAACAAAATAATAGAAGTTTTAAGTATAAGCCCGCAAATTGCGAGCTAAGTAAATCGTTACATCCCGCTAAAAGCTAACAAGTATATCTCTTTGAGAAAAAACATCTCAACTTAAAAAGGAATTGGTTGAAATTTACCAAATAGCTTAAAACAATAACATGAAGATGAATTTTGCCTATGGTCGCCTTGGCCCTGATGAAATGACGACAATTACAAAGTTCATGAACATTAAGCTTAAACTAGAAATATATTAATATAGTACAAACACTAGCCATCACAAACTTTGACTAATGCCTTGTGAAATCAATACTATATAGCGCATATAAATACAGAATTTGAAAACAATACGACACCAAGAAATAATGTAACATTAAAGTCGTTTAAGGTACACGCTTTTGTATCATAATTCTTACGATCCCTTTCATCCTTAAAAAGTGTATTATACTTCTGACAATCATTTTTCTTTTTTTTTTTCTTTTTTGGCTACGAGACAAAAAACTGTTGATGGCATGAATGTAAATCTTGTACCGTCCAAGGAGCAAAGTAGGAAAGCTGAGAACGCGTGGAAAGCACGTAAAGGCTACATTCGCAGCTGCGCAGCTGAGAAGGCGGCCGGCGTCACGTGACGGCCGTACGGGCAAAGCTTTAGATGGTTTTCAGGAAAGTTGCTAGTTAGTTTATGTAACAAGACGTACTTACCTCACTAACTAAATGAATAACCTCGCGCCCTAATTATACCCTGCCGACGTGGCGACACTCTGTCGGCGGTGGCGGGGCCCACTTGCTCGCCGCGAAACTGACCGCACTCGGGGTTTTCATCCGACCGAAATGTTTCGGCACCCATCTCCAGCGGCACCCGCTGACACACCCGCTTCCAGTGCCCGCGTGACCGGGGCCCAGCGGGTGTCATTTAGCAACGCGATTGGCAATTATTTTAATTGGTTGTTTTCGTTATTTATTATTCGGGTTCCTATTTTAATCTCGTGGTGCAATGGGGGAGCACGAGGGTGGGCCCCGCCCGTGCTGGTTTCCCGGGAAGGTAACGGGGCAGTGGGGCCCGCGGTTTGACTAGGGAATCGATGCAGTTCCCTTTCCGAGGGGTGAGCTGTTGACGTGGAAAATTGACGGCTGAGATTGGCTGAGCGATGCGATCGGGATGCAGCAATCGCTCGTTTTCCAGAGACGCGCGCGTGCGGGGAGAATCAAGGACTCTGTGCGTGCCGCTGAAATCATTCGTCGTTTACCATCGGTTATTTCTTAATATTTGTTGAGATCTTGACGCAGAGATGAAGAAGACACCGAGAAATTATAATAAATTTATGTAACTCTGTTTATAAAAATAATAATAATAATAATAGAAAATTATCATCAAATTGTTAATAATTAGTAGTGCAAACCCATATTGGGCTTGTCTTCTGTTCACCTAAATCCTGTTGGGTATGTATTTGATTTTGAGAGGAAAACTTGAATTTCTCTTAATTTGTCTTTAATTTTTAGTCCTATATTGGATAGGTCAAAGAAGCTGAAGTAGTATATGTACTCTTTTTAAGTCTATTATTATGAGTGTTAAGTCATAGGTGACACTCCTCATACGCGCGTACCGGGTTCTGGTGGCGCGTGTGCAACCCAACCCCCCCAGTCTAAGGGGTTACTGAACTTGCTACATCTAGGCGAAGTGACACGGGTGTACCTGGACTCAGAATGATTCCGAGTACTTGACCTCAGAATTATCCCCGAGTACACTCGGAGTTGATCTGTGAGTGGACCCCGAGCACTTGGACTCGGAATATTCCCGAGTTCCATCTCACTCTCCCAAAATCCTTCACTTTTTGATTTGTAACGTTTCTTGACCTAGTAAAAACGAATCTGTGAACGTGCGGAGTTTTTGCAAATTAATTGCAAAATTTGTTTAGTAATGAGTAGAGCTTTGTGTAGATATAGTGCTGGTGATTTCAGGGAATTCTTTT